>SSNR01000058.1:803381-1067572 GCA_006937965.1 Callopanchax toddi | reverse complement strand
TTTTTTTTTTTTTTTTTTTTTATAAATTATGCGGTTAAAGTTAAGATATCAAGACAATTTACTTCTGACTTTCTTAATCTCAATTTACTTTAATATACAAAAGTAATATTTTCATCAATTTGGGGATTAAAGGTTGAAACTATAATCATAAACAACACTATAAATAATACATGAGATCAGAAGAATGGGACTTCTTTTTAAAACCAAAAATTGGTTTCATTAATCTATAAATTGTTTTGATCCCCCCCCCCCAAGAGTGTGATCAGCTTTCATAAATAACTATTAACACCCTGTATCTATGTGTGAGGTTTGATTCCAACAACTTGTTAGTATTTCTGCCTCGACTGGCTGCCCTGGAACTGACTGTGACTAAACTGAACTTTTGTTTACCTGCAGTTGGGACATGTGGCCTGCTCTTCCTTCAGACGGGAATCAGCCAAAAGGTGAATAAAACAGCCAGCACACATCAGGTGTCCATTGGTACACTATAACAGGAAAAAAGTCTATTAGCAGAATGCTCAAGGGAACTGGAAAATGCAATTACAGAAGCTGCTGAATGGGAAGAGCATCAAAAATATGGCAAAAAAATTGAGTTAAGCTAGAAAAACTAAACTGTGCATTCAAACTTTCTCTTAAATCTTACAATAAAACCTCTGACCACACTATTAAAAGGATTTGCACCTTTTATATTACTTAGTCACTGGTAAAAGATAACCTGGGGAACTTCTTGACAAAAATTGACTATTTGAAGGATAAGAGTAATTTCAAAGTTATATTATTAATTTATTAGCTAAGGGTGGGCAAACTTATTTAAATCCATTTTGTTATTTGAGATTAGTTTGTGTGTCCTACAACTATAGAGCAACATAAAGAGACTTTCTGTAAGTTGCAGCTAAATGTGACACTAAAGCTACTTTGCAAGGCAGAACTACTGGGCAGGAAGGTGCCATTTAACAGTGCAGCTTTCTGACAGGATGAATAACAAGCATACACTAACATTTATTGCAAACGTGTACAATATTAATTATAGAAAGATTATGGGCGTTTATTGTTAATGAGCATTTAACAGAATGTGTGTGCTGAACTTTACAACAAGGCATGTCAGTGTTGACTAAGGAAACTAAACCATGACTCATCTGTGTCTTCTTGACACAGAAAATGTCATTTCAGAAAGTGAGGCTTGGTTAACAAGAAGAAGGCCAAATGTAATAATTATATTTTGATCAAGCTCTTATGTGGGGTTTGGGTATGTGGGTTATGTCGAGGGCGGTCTGAGGATATTTTACTTTGTGATGTTATTAACTGAAGCCAGCACAGCTGACCACCTTGTCCAGTGTGTCTGGTTTCATGACATCACTTTGCTGTTTGACATTTGTGTTGGATCTGGTATCACTAAAACTAAATGGAAATGGCCAACACATTCAACAGGTTGACTCTTGATTTGGGGGCACATTGGGGCTTTCTATCGTGTGGTTCTGCTGGTTTGAAGAGGTCTGACAATGAGTTAAGGGTCATGGGGGAGGTTGTGATTGACACCACTTTTACCTGGTACACTGACGCCTTGGGCAAGTCTAGGCACACGGTGCAGCACAGCACTGAGTACAGTCTCTCCTCCAGTTTTCCTGACTCTCCCTCGGGTATTTTCACTCTCTTCTTGGGGGGTTCGTCTGGGTCAGGCTCGGGCCCCTCTCGCCGGATCCCGATATCCTCCTGCATGGCTGCGACCCCGGCCACAGCCTCCACCGCTGCCCCCACGGCTCCGACCCCCATGCCGGCCGAGGAGGAGCCAGGGGCAGCCGCAACGCCCACGTCTCTTTCCTCCAGTGAAGACATGGCAATGGCCGCGTAGAAGTGTCTGTTTTTATGCAGCCGAGCCCGAAATATGAAGGCGATAGCTCGGAGTTAGCGAGCAACCTGTCGAGCTAACGGTCAGCTGACAGCGAGCTAACGTGAGCTAAGCTAACGCTCCAGAAGCTGGCTGTCAGCAAGGCTAACTTAATATTAACACAACCCAACATAAACGGACGTCGATTTTATCAAGCCAATTGTTAGATAATAACGAAACCATGAGCAAAATGTAACAATGACAGTCACATTAAATAAAATAAGTCTAGTTTAGCTGACTTACAGTGAGGCTAGCAGATTAGCTACGTTGACACAAACTCAGCAGTCCTCTCCCTGTGCAGAACAAAAACAACTCGGGCTCACTCAGCTGCTCCTACACTCTCGATGCCGTTATTCGCACCGACAGCAGGTAACGACGCGCACCAGCGGCCCGGTTCGGCTGCTCCCCGCTGTCCCTGCTCCGGTGCCCGGCTGACTGTCCGTGGAACCCTCGGAACGTGTCGGTGATTAAAGCTACAGAGAGTTCTGTTTCTTTCTGGCTACACAGCCATCTTTGTTTTGTTTTGGGGTTTTTTTCCTGTCCGTCCCCCGATTTCAACCCACCACAGCTTCTTGATAAAACTCAAGAAGGCTTGCTATATTGTGGTAGAAGTTGCGTATTTTAAAGTAAATGTTTCGCCAGCATCTCTAGGGGCCTCTACGCGCTTGGGACTACTTGGCTTCAGCCGTAAATTGGCTGACAGCGGAATGTTTTGTTTTGCCAGATGACTTGGGGTATTTAAAGAGTTTGAAACACGCATGCGCGGTGAGCACCTGCTGGCCAGTTCTTGGAAAAGTAGCCAAACCCTTATATGCGACGAATTTAGATTAGCTTTATTTCATTTGGACATAATGTTCTTAGTTAAAGCAAAAAGTTGAAATCAAAATTAAGTTTTTATTTCACACAAAAAGCATGAAGAGATCATGTTTTACTAATCAATCCATCTGAAGAGATTAATCATGTGCCATTTCACTGATTTTTACAAAAATAAATCAGTTTAATGAACACAGTCAGCAAGCTAATTTCTAATGAAGTTATATATTATCCTTGTTTTTTATTGCTCATATACCAAATATACACTTACACAGTAAATATACAGCTTGTATTTAGTGTTCATTTTCCTGACCACACTTCCACATTTTATCTTAAGATTTTCAAACAAAGTTTGTTTACTGTATATTGTGGGCATTATTTGGAGAGATTCAAATTGATTATCTAAGGTGTGACAGTAAAAGCTTTAAGTAAACTTTATAAACTGCATTTTCTAAGGTGCTTTGGTATGAAGACTGTAAGCTAGGCTGCAGTCTATAAAAGTAGTTCAGCTGCTTTTAAGGAATCTTGTGCAAGAGCGTGTGTGGAACATGTGTTAAGGAATAATTAAGCCAGAAAAACAGGGTGATTGAGGAATGCCTCGATTACTTGAGGGCCTCTGCCACTGATACTTCCTCACAAGCATTTGTAAGCCTTTTTTTAACCCATCACTGCCCCAGATATGTGACCTGAAAGCCACAAAGGCTGGGAAAGAGTGTGAGGAGACACGGGCTGGGGGTTGTGTGAGCATGCTTTAGGGGTGGGTGGAGCAGGATGTCAGTGTCAGCTGTCTGCAGTCGAGAGGGACGGGATTAACCACTTTGACTGGACAGAAAGATATGCCTTTTATGGTCTGTGTGGAATGGCAGGAAGCAATACCACCTTTAGTTATGCAGACACGGTTTACCCAGTAGCTGTATGTGGTCACCTTGTGCAATATTTGTCACAGGATTATACACTGATTTCCCCCCTAAACTAGCTGCAAACTACCAAAGTCAATTTTAAAGCAAAACACATTCTCATGAGTTACATTTGAGAATTTACTATTTGTAGGCATTTTAGTACAGTGAACAGGTTATCCTACTTCTAGGAATGAACTTGAAGATTATAAAACAAGAAAGGATGTCATTATATCAGCATTTTTAAAAAGTCACCACTAGGAGACCTAATAATCTTATCTATAAAAAATAAACTTGATTTACAGAGAAAAAAACTCAAAGAAATTTACAACAACAAAAAACACACAAACATCAGAACAAATGTAAAAATTACAATACAACTTCCTGATCCACCCTTCTATGACACATACAACTCCCTCCTTAGAAAATATCCCATGATTTATTTGTGATTAGAAGATAAATGCATTATGAACATAACGGTACATGAGATGAATCGAGCTCATCAATCAGATTCTACTGATCCCAGCAGAATAAAAAACATGATGATCAGTCAACAATTTAGCTGCTAAGAAATCAAATATATTGTCCCTGGTAGTGAAAGTGAAGGCTGATCTAATCACAAACACACAGAGGACTGGATGAATGAGTGATTCTGAGTTGGATGTTTTAGGAGGGTGGCTGTTGTAGGGTTGTGTGTTTAAATGTTGCTGGAGGAGCAGCTGCTGCTGGTTTGAGTTGTGCTGAGTGACCAGCTGTGATTTGGGGTGTTGTTTTGGTTGGATGAGGGGGATCTGGAGGTGACTGCGCCTCACTGGTGTGTTTTTTGATCTGAGACGAGGACTCAGTTTGGGCTGTGGTTGAGCCATGGTGAATAACACCAGCGTGGTCTGCATGTGTCAGCCTGGGATCAGGATCTTGTGTTTCAGTCTCCTCTCCAGACTTTGGTTTCTGTGGAGAAATGTTGTTGACTGTGCTTTTTTCTTTTATCTGCAGCAGTGCAGGTTTTGTCTCATCTTGTCCTCTTGCTGTGAGCTCATCGTGCCTCCTGAGAGTGATTTTGTTGCCAGAGAGTCGTGCTGTTTCATCTGTCAGTGATTCTGCTGCACTTGTCTGGACTTCCTGTAGTTCTGCTGTAGCATCGGCTGTGTTCCTCTGACTTTTGTCTGTGAGTGCCCTCTGCCTGCCTATTGAAGCCATCGCTCTCACCCACTTATGCTGGAGGGTTTGCTCTGCTGTCAGCCTCTCTGTGGGGTCTGGCTGAAGCAGAGACTTGACAAGGCCTTTAGCTTCTGCACACAAACAGATTTTTTTTTTAAACCATAAATATGCATGACATTTGTGTTTGTGCTTAATGCTTTTATTTGTCTCACCTTCTGAGATGGAGTCCCAGAAGGGGGAGGGAAAGTGAAGTTGAGCTTGTTTTATTAGCTTGAAAAGCTCCTCCTGGTCTCGGTCCCGACTGCGGAATGGGGCGAAGCCACACAGCAGGATGTAGAGGATTACACCCAAAGCCCACACATCCACAGCTACACCGTAACCTGGTGGGTGGACAGAGAACAAACCTTTTCAGAAATAGAGAAAATCAGAATTGATTGAAAGTAGTGAAGCCACTAACAGCATTTCACCTGTCTCATGGAGGATTTCTGGGGCTACATATGTTGGTGTACCACATATGGTGAAGACTGGTTCGGTTACAACCATGGCGAGACCAAAGTCTCCCAACTTCAGTCGACAAACGGCAGCAGTGACATTTTCTATCTAAATGAGAGAAGATGAAAATCTTAGAGCTTTATTAGACAGGTAAACAGCATGATTTTCATCAATCTTATATGTTTTTTTACTACTAAACTAAAACATTTATACCCTGATACCCACCAGTAGGTTTTCTGGTTTGAGATCTCTGTGGACGATGCTCTTACAGTGGATGTAATTCAGTGCGTCACCAACATCCGACACCATCAGTCCCGCCTCAGCCTCTGAGAACTTCCCCCTGTGGCTGATGGCCTCGAACAGATCCCCTCCACCCACCAGCTCCATCACCAGGTAGGAGTGTGTTTGAGTGTGATGGTGCGCCAACAGCCGCACAATACGAGGGTGACACAGACTCCCCAAAAGGCTCAGCTCGTTCTGCATCATGTGCTCTCGACCAATCAGCTTGGAGCGCTCAACTATCTTCGCAGCAAGCGTTTGGCCGTTGTCACGATGACGGCACTCTCGCACCACAGCAAAGTTTCCATCTCCAATCACACGGCCTATTTCATAGCAGCTCTCGATGTCTGACAGGGTGACGTTACTGTCGTTTGAGGGGAGGGCGAAGGTGTGTGTATTTTGTGTGTCCGTGTGTGCTGCTCCCACATCTGGAGCTGGATTTGGAGGATGTAGCTGTATCAAACTCTTCTCCTTGTCTCGGCTGATTGGCCGAGGAAGTGAAGGCTTTTTCACTTCCTGTTCTACATGAGATCTTTCTTTTGGTTTCTTTGACACAGGAGGAAGTGGGACCCTTCCTGTTAGCGTACTGATCATCTCTGGATGTTGATGTTTCTCTCTCCTTGCTAGGCACTTTTCACACAGAATAGGAGAAGGCATGCTTGTGTCTCTAAGACCTTCATCATCTTTAAATGGACCAATAAACGAAGGCTTTCGCTCTCTGACTCCTCCTCTCATGCGCAATTTCTGCAGGTTGTTGGGAAGGTGAGCAAGTTTTCTGCAAGAATTCCTTTTATTTGCCTTCTGAGAATTTTCCCGTTGGTGCATATCTGTTTGTTCTGATCTGTTAGTGTCAGCATGATTCTTGACGTTTGTTTTTGTGTCTCGTTGCGTCTCTTGTTTCGTCCCACTGCTCTCCGTCCCCTCGCTGTAACCGCTGTCTGCCTTGGCAGCTTTATTTGGCAATGGTCGGAGTTTCTTCTCCCAAGCTCGCAGCGCATTAGCACAATAATATGAATGTTCTGGAAACAGTTCCTCCAGAGCGTCCTGCACGCTGCTCAGCTCAGGACGAGCCTTACTAAGAGCCAGGAAGGCCACCTCACCACAGAAGAAATCACACACACCTTTAACCTACAGAAAGACATCAGCACCTCAAATTTGTTTCATGAGACAAACAACTTATGTTTGCGTAGCATAAAACAGTAGATTTGGATCATAAAGACTAAATGGAGAAAGAGAATGTATCTGAAAGACAAACATTTGATATTTTCTGTGAAAAAATCTCCCCTATCATGTTAATTCAGTCATGGTTTGGCCTCACCTCCCGTGCATGTGCTGTGTACAAACGCGTGACTCTTCCTCTATGCCAACGAGGAAACCCCAATGCCTCCGAGACGTCCAATAGCAGCTGCTCAAAGGACACAACGCCCCTTCGGTTCAACAACACAGTGACCTTAAGAAACATGAAAATCCTCTCAGTTTAAAAAAAATCCTCAAATAGAAAATAAATAAACGTTAGACTCAGAATAAAGTGGTTTTATGTTCTATTACTGAACCAAATAAAAAGAATGGTTTTATTTTGTTAGTGCTACTAATGCTTTGACAATTATTTGACTTTTTAAAGAAAAATCATTGTTCCATATCAAGAATGAACTGTGAAGGTGATATGAAAGCATAATCTGAAAGAGTTTTTTTTTTTTAAACAATGGAGTTTTTATGATTTTCAAAGCTTAAAAATAAATTTAAACTGCTTTCCATTAAAGGAAAAAACATTGACAAAATCTGGTGTAACTTATTTTGCCTGTTTTTTCCATTTAGTTCATTTAGAAATCTTTTACATTGAATATTTTCTTCTTCTTTTTTAAAACCTGGACCTGAATCTATTTCACATTTTACTTATCTGAATGTTGGGGTCATGGTTTTGTAAAATCTGAAGATTAAAGAACCTAAACCCACTGCTGTAAAGGTTGTGAATCTGTGCTGTAAAATAATAAACACTGAATTCACCTTTCGTAGTTCACTTTGACCACATGGATGGATAATTGTGACCAGATGAGGACGCTCAGCGCTCTCCTCTGCATGGCGGGTGTGGAATAAAGGTAGGTGAGGAAGAGGAGGAGCAGGAGGAGGCGGGTGGAACCTGTGAACATGCCCCACAGGGTGAGGGTGGATGGGCCAAGGCTGGGGTACCCCATTAGGTCGCTTCAACGTTGGAGCAGGAGGAGCTGAAGCAAAGACAGGAAAGAGGACCAGAAACAAAAAGTGGAATTAGTGAAAGTGTACTGAATGACGGTGAAGTCATCGCCTCAGTGGTGGATTTCTTCTAGACATGTGTAAACAAAGAAAAGCTCATAAGTAACTCAACACCAGATCCTCATCCTGTGTGCGCATGAGTGTGAAAACAAATCCGGCTGATCAGATTTGAGCGTTTTCCATCACAAGGAGTGCAAGGGCCATTTGAGATTCTTCAATCACCATGCCGCACTGGTTGAATTATTTAGGCTTCCTTAAGTCATAAAAACCCCACATATATACACACTCACCCACCACAACAAAAGCTGTCTGACCTGGTTAGGGCTCAGCTGGATCTGCATGATTAATGAAGCATGAGGGAAACAAGGCATCTTTGACATTTCACTTTCTCGCACAAAGAGAGATACTATCAGGCCACTCAGCAATTTTCTTTCCTGTTTTGTTTTTGCTTTCCAGACAGAAACATAAGACCTCCAGGATAACAATAAAGAAACCCATAAAAAACAGGACACCGCTGTCTATGAGAGCAAACAACACATTTACACACAAAAAGGATGTCTCAGTGGACACAGAAAATATCAATGTCAGCCTAAACATCCCATAAAGGGCCAGCTGTTGCCAGCTAGAGGAAGCTGAACCCGTTTTCTGTGTGTGTGTGTGTGTGTGTGTGTGTGTGTGTGTGTGTGTGTGTGTGTGTGTGTGTGTGTGTGTGTGTGTGTGTGTGAAGCACTAGGGAGATAAGCACAAACTGCTAATGTTCAATTCAGCCTTTTGTGTTGCTATAAAAAGTTTTATTATAACAATCAACAAAGTTGCAAAAAAACATTTTTGTAAATAATTATTCGACAAACTCACCTGCTAATCTCCATTTAGTGTTTCGCGCTGCTTCGTATGCATGTCTAGCTTTCTGTGAGGGCGTCATGTGTATTTAAGCATTAAAAAACACCAAAATAGCAAAAAAAATATATATATATCCTGTAGTTTAAAACTTTTCCCCAAATCAAAGAGTTGCTGAGTTATTCTCGGCTCCTAGCTGCCAGGGAAAGTAATGGGATGTGAGAAAACCGCGTAGCTACTGTGGTTACCATGGAGACACGTCAAGTTGATCGTCGAATGAAAAAAGTAGAATGACCGGAAGTTATATCATTGGTTTTCAAAATAAGACTTTTTGAAAGACGGAAAATGTTGACGTAATCTTAAACCTCGTCATTTTTTTAGCTAGGCTGTTCTATTCAAATTAATATTTTCTATAAATGATTAAAATAATATTTTCACACATTTTAGTAAATGTTATTAGCTAGAAATTGTTTTTTTAAAACAATGCAACCGGAAATAGTCCTCTGACTTTACTCTGCTGAGATGGAGAAGAAATTAGAATAAATAGAGACAATACTGGTTTAAATTCAGTGATCTACATTTCTATCCCACATATTCTGGCTTCCTCTTTATTGTTCCACAAATTAAAATCACAATGGAAACAGGGTTAAGTCCAAACAGGCATTTCCAGAGCTGCCAAAAACCCCACAGAGCAGATCTGCAGTGGAAGCTGCTGTAGTAGATGAACTGGAAAAGATTTTACAAGACTGGAGGAGAGTTTGGTGCAAAATACCCTCTGGTGGTAAAGAGAATGAGCTCAGAGGCCCAGGGTCAGTTACCATAGTTTTCCTAATGGAATCCAATAGGCTACTCTGCTGCACACACACACACACACACACACACACACACACACACACACACACACACACACACACACACTGAAACACAAGCGATGCAGTGGATCTTTTAATACCCCACCCCCCATGGTTCTGTCTCCAAGACTCCTGTTGATATTGGATCAGGAAACATCAACTTCTTTTCTGGCTCCTCGTGCTGGACTCATGTTTTCTCAGATTAAAAACAAAAGTTGTACATTTTTCTCATTTAAATCACTGTTTAGAGCATTTTAATTTTAGTTTAAAGCTCCTTTTAAAAAAGTTTTGTGACTATCTTGCTAGTAGGCATTTATTTTGAATGGTTTATGATCATTTTTTAAAAGTTTTGTATGATTTAGTGCAGTGGATCCCAAAGCCTGCGTGTTGAGAAATCATTTGTGGATTATAAATACCAAAAAGAAAAGATGATTTCCAGAAATTAAATTAGATTTAAAATGTATATCTTATATGATATCCTTGCCATATTTAATATTTAAGAGATTAAATGGGAATCATAAATAATTCAAAATAGTATTTTGGCTCTTGAGGAAAATTTGTGTTGTCAGATGTCTCTGACACTGAAGTTTTATGGATATAAATCTAATAGATTTGGGAACCACTGTTTTTGAGTGTTATTTATAATTTTACATCAACAAAAAGTATCTAATAGCTCAAGTTATATCGATTATTATCACTGACACCAGACTAAACAGTATAAACTATTCTTATCAGTAAATAATCACCTTCCACTGTAGTACTAGTTTCTGACCAGCAGAGGGGGAAGAGTACCAAATTAAAGGTACCATTACAACCAGAAATTTACTTTAGAGCAGGTCTAAAAAAGTGACTCAAGAAAACAAACAATAAGTTATGGATTTGTAAAAAAAAAAAATCTTTTTGTGAGGTGCAGAGGTATAATACAGGTGTTATTCAGAGAACTATGTTGTGCAACACAAATTCCACAGAAGGAGGAAAAACACAAAGTGACCTCATCTGTCTGCATTGCCTTGTTTTAAGCTTGATTCTGGCTCCCTGGAGGATTTATAGAACAAATCATGGAATGCAATCTTAAACCCATCTGAGAAGGTAACTCAAAACACACACACACACACACACAACACTGCATGGAACCAACAGCTCCAACTATAAAAACTCTCCTTATTACAAACAGCTTTTTATTTCTTTATTAAACCAGTTTTATGAGATTTAAAAAGGGTCCTGACCAAAACATGCTAAAGTTTGATTAGTACACAACAGGGCTCATGCAACATAAACACACAACAGTTTGCTAAACACGCATATTATAATTAACAATATGAATTATTAGAAATCATAAACATAAAACTTAATGAGGCATAAAACATAAACACCATAACACTTTAGTCATTACAGATTAAGATAGGGGCAACAACAGGCATTAAAACCTCCAGATAGAATGTTACTTCAAGAAAAAACATTTTAAATACAGCATGTTTCAAAAGGTTTTTGCAGCAGATTAATGTAATTAATTTTCCATTATCTCGCTCAAAGACTGCATGGACACAGGAAGTGTGATCTGAAGCAGATGTGTGCAGTCAGGGAAGCTGCCAAATGAATAAATGAGTGTGTGTTAGAGAAGTGATGTCCAGATGTTGAAACACTGATCTATTTACAGTCATACAAAGATGCACAAAGCTCTAAATCTGGATGAAATATGAGCATTCCTGGGTTTACTGCCCTGCTCGTCCTTTGGCTCTTGTGGGATTCAGCCTTGTATTACAGTACAGAACTTATTAGCGTTGTGTGTAAAATGCAAACATCTGCTTGGGTAAAAGCTTTGCAAACATGACAGTGTGAGGTTTACTTGAATTTGAAAGGAGATATTCTCACATCTGCAGTCAACGCCCTAAAATAAACTAAAACAAACCTAATTTTGTTATGTGCACTCAAATTTAATGAGTTATGTTCTCATAAAAAACAGCCACAAACATAGAAATGTTAACTTTTCTTGTGTTCTAGAGCTGGATTTTTAGAGTTTTGTATGAAGAAGCTAATCTGTTCATTGTGTTGGTCTGCATGAAGAGGTTCAAGCATCCAGAGAAAATCCATTTCAACATGGCTCATTATTAAATTGGCATGTCAGAGCACTATGTCATATTGACAAAAGATCAAACACACCCCCATACACGTGTTGAAACACATTTGCAAAGCTACTGTCAGCCTGGGAACGTGTTCCATTTTTACTTTAACGGGACGGAGTGGCATCAAATTTGACCTTCCTGTTGAGAGCGAGAAGAAAGAGAAAAAAACAAATCATGTTCTTACATAAACATACAGAGTTACATATGCACAGATTTTAAAATATATGTTAAAAAGAGGTCAGTAAGTTGAGAACTCTGAGCTTAAATTTATACGTTCCCCCTCCCCCTCTCTCGAAATGTATTCCTCACACCTGTTAATGTCAAGCATCAAATCCATACATGCCACAAATTTGTTCTGACACACACACACACACACAACACACACACACACACTATGCAGACACATAGCAAAGGGAGACCAGAGGAGGACAAGAGCAGTAGGACAGTGTGTTATACATTTGAACAGTTTTCATTATTGATTTATTCAGTGTGTGTGTGTGTGTGTGTGTGTATGCGTGTGTGTGGTATTGCAGGGAACTCATTAAGTAGGTTAGCAGTTGCACAACCTCCACGAATGATCTCATCATGCATTTGTAGTTTGGAGAATTTATTCAGAAAGAGAGGCATTTGGAGATCAGTATTACAGAATGTGTGCTGCTTGCTGTGTGTGTCTGTGTGTGTTCTTGTATTACAGTCCAAGAGGGACTCCAACTGTATTGTTCAACAATCCATGAAGACATCTTTGACTCTGGGGACCTAGTCTTGACAAATCCAGGTGATATTTTGTGGGTTAGAATGTGGGTTTTAGGGTTAAAGGTTAAAACTGAGTTTAGTTTAGGATTAGAAATACTGTAATGAGCCAAAGTACGGAACCTGCATTATGTCAGTGAGTGTTCCTACAAGAACTTAAAAGAAACTACTGTGTCATATTGCTATTTATCATTAACCGCTGGTTTTGAAGTGATAGTTCAAATCTTTTGAAACTGATTTCTGATAAAAGGTTATTTTTTAACTCTTGCAGAACTTTTTAGATTATGCCAGTTTGGAGAACCTCAAGTATTTTCAACTTTATCCTGATTCCTGGCAGAAACATTATGAAATTCAGCCTAGAGGATTTACACACTAAACCTTAAATAAATAGCTACAGATACCTCTGCTGTTAATTTTTATTGCAAATAACAGTAAAATTCAATGGAAATAACCAAATAATTCAAACCCTATTTTAAAACCTTTACTCAGCTGTAAATTTGTTTGTTTTAAAACAGGAGAAATCTTTTTTGTTACCTTGTCATTGATGTCAGAATTAATCTTTGTTTCTCTAAAATGAGGTTACCACCCAGAAACCATCTTCAAAATATCTGAACTACCTTTTGAAGAGGGATCTGAGAGTTTGGGCTGGGTTTTCACATTTAGATTAGACTTAAAGTTTTTATTTGATGTCAGATTGACTGATGAAGTAAGATAATAAGGCATTAAGTGCATTTTGTTTTTTTTGCAATAGTTTTTTCATACTATGGTTCTGCAACATGGCTGCATGGACAACCCTCCCTTTAAACCACATTTGATCATAAGAACTGATCAACGATTCTACTGTATGTCCGGCAGCAGTGTGAGTTTACACACAGGAATCCAACATAGCAGAACCAGTGGAGCGACAGCAGCACTGTTTAGAGTGAATGCTGCAGTACACGCCACCCTAGCCATCTCAGCTCTGTGACTATCTTTGTTGCCAGCTCAGAGTCGAAAGAACAGTAAATCAATGTCAACCTCACATTCGACCTCTTACTCAGTTATTTCACACGACACTGAGAGGAGAAGAGGGCACCGCTTGAAACAGCTGTGTGAAATGCTGCAGGGGGGCTGTATTTTTGCAATGTGCACACATTTAAATTATGCATTTTTTATTTAATAGGATGCAAATGGTGTTCAGAAACATCACTTGAAGATTTCAAGAATGTTCGTTTTATTTCTTGTCAAACCAAAGTAAAAGTAATCCTTCTTCCCTCAAAACAAATCAAGCCTGATTAAACAGTTCTGCTGGCCTAAACAGGCTCTGCCCATCCTTTAATGTCAGCACTCCAAAAACTGCACAAACAAAATAGATTTTTATAATTACTTTCACAGTTGTAGCGTGGCATGCAACTTTATCTTCAGAAAGTTTCATTTTGAACAAGTTTCTGCTTGTCCCATTGTTTGGATTAAGCTCTATTATTTGGTTGCGGGCTGTAAATCCCAAAATGTTGAAGTATTGTTTTCAGACAGCGTCGGTCACGTGAAACTTCTGCAGAAGAATGCAGAATGATTCTGTTTTACTATGACTAGTTTCACAACACAAAATGTTTATGACATTAGATAAGTGTGGAGGAAGGTATTTTCATGATGGAAACAGATTTTGACATTTTAGCTTGTAGCTGCTCCCTATTGTGGATTTAAAACTCTGGTACAGAGCAGAATACTGAGGAATGGTAATCTGGTATACCAGACTATATATGTGGATATATACTAATGGAGAGCAGAACTGAAGGTCTAGTTCACTAGGCTAGAGGAATAAGCATCAGTAGTACTGTGTAACTTGGATATAAAGAGGCTTAAACGTAACTGACATTCCTTTATATGTACAACTGTTCAGCTCTAACACGTTTCTGCAAGAACTTTGCTGTTTTTTTAACTGTGTAGGTGTGGATCAGTTATTAAAAAACTACAAAATTCAGACTAGTCAATTGCATATGCTGATAAGTCCTATGAACAAATCTGTTTAGATTGGCTTTGCCTCTCAGATCAGTTGTAATTCTGATGCTTCTTCCGTTTGCTAAGCACTTTTTAATGGCCGGTTTCTGTGGAACATTTTCCAAATGATTCAGTGAAAAGAGTATTTTGCATATCAGATCGCCACATTCTAATCCTCTGCATGAGGTGAACGCTGCACGCAAGATAAGCACCTGCCTGAATCAAAAACACAAACAAGCTGTGTGTCTGTGTAAAATAATCACTACAGTAACACTTTAGTCTTCCAAAGCCCCTATCCTCACACTCATGCGTCAGCTTGCTTCGCCCCTATGAATGACTTTGCATGTGTGTTTCCAAGTCTATACACAAACATTCCCTCGATAATGACACCACTGGTTACCAAATGGAGGTCAGTGACAATCAAACAGAAGCAGGTGAAAAGCACAAGTAGTGACATGAGCATCAGACGTTTTTCAACCCTCAGCGCCTCTCTGCAAATAAAATCTATTTTTGCCCCTTCCTCCACTGAGGCTCATTCTGTTTTTATTCTCTATTTGTGACAGGAAAGCGTCCTCCACCCTCCTTCTCCTCCATCTCTTTTCTAAAGTTCTTTTATTCTCTGAGCTTGGGTTTTTTTCAAGGCGCCTCTGCTGCTCATTCTGACCTCTCTCTCTCACACACACACACTTCCTACATGAGCGTGTTGAACAATCCAGAGAGAAAACTAAATGTGCTGAAACTATAAAGAGGGGGGAAATGCAGAACATCCAAAAGTAAAATTCTAATATGTTTTATTTGCATGGAAGTCATCTTAAGTCTCACATGGTCTGACTGTCTGCCTCCACCCGTCCTTCCTCCTCCTCTGCACTCTGTGACATCATGAACAGGCGGTGTGTTTTCAGCCAGTAGGATTGCAGAAAGGCCTGTGGTGCTGACTAAACTCTCTCTGCCTGCCTGACTCCTCTCTCATTCTGACGCTCCTCAGCCTTGCTGCTGCACACACACCCTCACACAAGGCCCTTCTCGCCCTCATTTCTCACCGCTTGCAAACATGGTCGAGGCTTTCGTTGGTACGTGGAACCTCAAGGACAGCGATAAGTTTGATGAGTACATGAAGGAGCTGGGTAAGAAGGATTCTTTTTGTGCACAGATGATTGTGTGCGCATGCGTTCATGAGTGTGTAACTGGAGAGGATGCAGTGCTGCATGTGAGCACATGTGACAGAGAGGCTGAGGAAAGATAAAGGTCTGTGTTTGTGTTTAAACTGTTTAAGAAGCTGCTGATGGGAGGTGTTGACTGAGATCTAAAAAAGTATCCCAAAGGTAAATATAGGAGGAACCAGGATTTGGAAGAAGAAGAAAGAGAGAAAGAGGGACAGAGAGAAAAAATGCACGGAGAGAGAAGATGGAAACCAGAGGGGGAGGAAAAAAAGAAGAATGGAAGACCGCATGGCCTAAGAGCTGGGAAGGAGGGAGGGGCTCCTCTTTAGTGCAGAAAAGAAAACCCCAACTGTGGAAGACTGAATGGCTAACAACAGCCTTTCACACACACACACACACACACACACACACACACACACACACACACACACACACACACACACACACACACACACACCATTGTTGTGACCTTCACTGAAAGCCATTCATTGTTTGAGGCCATGGGAGGGGTTGAATATTAAAAAGACCCAGATACCGTGGAGTTAACGTGGCTTCAAATCATCTCACGTTATGGACAGGTGCAATGAAATTTACAACCACAAAGAACTATTAGACTGCATGTGTGGCAGATTTATGACCCTTAACCCACCCTTAACCTGGTTGTCATAGAAACCAGAGGCCCTCCAACCTCTTGACCCCAATACTCTGATCAATGAGGCATCTAGAAAGCACAACAAGATGTACCTGTTCTTGGTTAAGCTTCATTTTGGTGGGAAAGGGTGTGAGTCAATATTAAATGAACAACCTTGATCCCTTACACACACGCACGCACACACACACACACACACACACACACACACACACACGCACACGCACACACACACTTTGTAATGAAAGGCAAGTCATTTGCACTCTTGCATGCTCAGACAGGTCAATGAGACTCTGCAGTGTTTGAAGAACATGCTGCAGGTCTGATAGTAGACAAATAGAGTCAAACACGGTGCCAACTGAAGGCACCTAGAGGGCAAATCCACAGCTTCTGCTCTAACCTTGTATAAACAGATCCACCATTGAATCATCGTTATTCTAAGAACTCTGGAGGAGGATGAGAAAAGGTTTGGTTTTGAATGACTTTTAGGATTTTGTGCCTGTTTTGTTTGTGTTGAGATATTTAACCATCATCTGGTTGGTCCAAGTTGGCCTCAACCATCAAGACATCTACAGTACTTAATGCAAATGCAATGCATCAGGAACTGTTTAAGCAATATAATTTACTCCCTGATTGTTGTGTCTTATTTTGTGCAGGTGTGGGCTTTGCTACACGTAAGGTGGGAAACATGACTAAACCTACAACTATTATCGCAAAGGAGGAAGACAAGGTGATAATAAAGACCCAGAGCGCCCTTAAAAACACAGAGCTTTCCTTCAAACTGGGACAGGAGTTTGATGAGACCACCGCTGATGATAGGAAGGTTAAGGTGAGACAGAATTAAAAAGTCGTCATTTTTATTGTTTAAAAAAATGTAGGCTTTTAAAAATGTACCATCATATACTTCCTGTTATTCATTCAATGCTCATTACAGTGTGAAATACACATGATAATGTAGGAAAATTTGTATAGATCTCTAAATATATTTAGGACTCACCCTTTATTTGTGGGAGTTTTGGGAGCTGGTGTGATTCAGTATCTGAATAACAGGCCGGGATAAACAGTGAGTCATGCAAAACCGAGCTGTGAGGTCCCAGAATATAATTGCAGAGCTGTAAACAATTAAATCATATAATGAGCACCAGATCCCCTTTTAGTGATTTGATTTGATTTGAAAAGAATAACCCATCATAGACAGCATTATTACAGGTATTACGGTAATAACAATCAGACGGATGATGCACGGTGAAACAAACTGTTGTCTTATTTCTATTTTATTTAGATTTGTTTTCCAATTAGCAATAATGCCAACAATATTTAACTTTTCTGTTCAAATGTAATTAGTGTTTGTTTTTATCTGCAGTTAAGACATGGGGACAAAAATGTGCTATTTTACCAGAACATCAAAGCATTAAAGAAAGAAAACATGTTACCTATTAAAAATTAAAGACTAATTTTCAACTAGATATAGAGAGTTCATTCATAAAATACATTCAGTGTTTTAGCTTAGCATGCCTAGGTTAACATGGGCTAATGTAGCATTAGATGGGTTTTTTGGGGATTTCTAACTTCAGCCCAATACGTCTTGTTGCAGTATAGGTAGACTTGTCCAGCATATTGCTTCATCCACAAAGGTTGCTGCTCTGCAAGTTCTGCAGGTTTAGGAGGTTTGGTAACGCAGCATGTCTGTTTTATGTTTGCTAAGAACTATTTTCTACCACAAGACTCCAATACTATCATAAATAAACAACTATTTCCCTTAAAGGGGTCATTAAAAAGTAGAATTAAAGTACTATAAAAGTATACTACAGGATATATATCTAATGTCTGGCTGTATTTTTCTTGAATAAAGTCCATAGTGACAATAGACGATGGGAAGTTGGTGCACATACAGAAATGGGAAGGCAAAGAGACCAGTTTGGTCAGGGAAGTTGACGAAAACAAGCTCACACTGGTGAGTATCCCTAAAATAAACACATTTAACCTTTGTACCGGCGAGCTTGTTGGATTTAACGTGTCGTTTTCCTCTCTGCTGCAGACGCTGACCATTGGAGATGTTGTCTGCACGCGTCGCTACGAGAAGGCAGAGTAAAAACCAACACGAGGTCCCAACCAGACCACCGACTCGCATCAGCTGACACCCCAAAACTCCTTAACACTTCAACCCAAATCAAACAAACTGCTCATGTGGCTGCTGGTTACCTTCAGTGTCCCCTTTGACTGTACTTTCAGTATTAATGTAACTGCTGACCATGACCTGACCCCTGTCTTTGTTTTTCCTTTTATTCTAAGAAACACTGAATAAATTCCAATGATTTGATGTTTTTTTTTTAATAAAACATTTTTTTTTTTTTTAAATTAAATGTATTTTGCATGGTGTTTGAAAATGACACTGGGCAGCTTTGGAATTCAAACGTTTTATTGTTGAGATCTAAAACAGAAATAAACGTGTTCTCACTGACAAACAGGTAAAGCCTTCACTCTGCTGTTTAGTTGGTCATTGAAATACTCATAGCATCCTTAGGAGATGTTTGGTCCTTATTGGAGCCAGAGAGCAGGTGAGCAGCACGAGGTCATGCTTTAATGGACGCAGTGAGCCTGAAATTGCTCCAGAACGAGCCACGGTGACGGTACATGTGCGTGACTGCTGTTTCCATCACAAGTGGCTGCAGTGCAGTTAATTATAGCTCCTCCACCACTTCTCTGTGTGTTTGTAGGAGTGTGTATTTTGTTTTAGACCTGGCTACGCAATGGGAAAGTTTAGTTAAAGCGTGTACTGGGTGTAAGGGCGATGTTATGTCCTCTACTTACGAATTAGGTGAGTTCTAATTTTAAATCACTCCCTTTCATGTCATGAGTTGGTGACTTCCTGCCAACTGGACTTAGGGTGAAGGGGTGAAAGGTCCTGGGAGGAGACAGTTCACCTCCTGACTCTAAGAGTACCAGACACTCACACCTAAAGTTAATTAAAACCCACCAGTTACCTGATGTGCATGTTTGGTCATCATATTGGTTTCAATTCTGAACCAGATTTATCCTGTTTTAGAGTGAAAGGAGCATGAACCCACTGTGCCCAGTGCCTATTAATCCATCCTGTGAGGGCAGTGCTCTGATCTGGGGTTCCTGCTGTTGGTCAGGTTCAAAGAATGATATCAGCTGAGTACCTGAAAATACTCAATGACCAGGTAATTCCTTCAGTGAATTTCTTCTTCTCTGACAATGCCATGACTCACTGGGGGACAAATTGTTCAGGGACATAATTTTCTCACATGGATCGGCCACCAGAGTCCAGACCTGAACCCCATTGAGAATCTGTGGGATGTGCTGGAGAGGAATTTGCACATCAATCATTTCTCCCTTTATCTCTACAAGAGCTTGGCGAAAAATTAACGCAGGAATAAAAGTTGTGACTTTGCAGAAGCTCATTGAAATGATGCCGCAGTGGATGCGTGCTGCAATCAAAGCTAAGGGTGGTTCAACAAAATATTAAGGTTCTGCATTAACAACTAAATACATTTGTCAGCTATTTGCTTTAAAAGAAAAAACACTTTCTGAACACCTGCACATGCATCTATATGTGCAATATATTTTTTTAAATGATCGTGAGTCAATGCAGAATGCCACCAACAGAGCTAATATCCTGCACTTTTCCTGGAGTCATGGAGATTTGACATCACTGCTACGTGATTGGATAGCTGCAGTGTCGGCCCTGGGTCCAAAAATGTTGGTGGTTCAGAATTGAAACCGTTATGGTGGTTAAAGACTGAAAAGGAAGCATTAATCCATCCATCCATCCATTTTCTGTAGCCGCTTAGTCCTCCACAGAGGGTCGCGGGGCAGCTGGTGCCTATCTCCAGCGGTCAAGGGGCGAGAGGCGGGGGACACCCTGGACGGGTCGCCAGTCCATCGCAGGGCCACACAGAGACGAACGAGACAAACAACCACACACCCACTCACACCTAAGGACAATTCACCAGCCCAATCAGCCTGACAGTCATGTCTTTGGACTGTGGGAGGAAACCGGAGTACCCGGAGAAAACCCACGCACGCACGGGGAGAACATGCAAACTCCACGCAGAGAGGCCGCAGAGCCGGGACGCGAACCCACGACCTCCTTGCTGCGAGGCAACAGTGCTAACCAACTGCGCCACCATGCAGCCGGAAGCATTAATAGAAAAATCAAAAACATATATGGAACATGAGAACCCCTTACTGAAAAAATAAAATACATTTTTAGCTCAAAGTCTATAAATTTGAGTCAAAGCCATTTATGTTTATCAGTTAACCCTTTAACTGGCAGGTCAACCACTTGACGGAGCCCATTTTAGTCCCTGTATCACTGAAACATGCACTAAACTCAACTGACAAAACACACAACAGTAAAAAAATCTAAAAATATGGGGACGTTTGAATAAAAAGTTAAACATTATTACCTTACATTAATATTACTTTAAAATTAAGATAACTATTTTTACATTATTATTATCTTACATCAAATTGTAACCATCAGAATGCCCCAAATTAAAAGAAAGTGCAAAAACAAACATTTTCCTTGCTTTTTTTTTCTTAGTGTGGAAGTTAAAGGGTCAATCCGCTGTAGGTAAACATCCAGTGAAAACTTTATGAAAGTTTTATTTAAATCCACTCGGCACTTTATGAGATAAATTGCTAAAGAATAAACAGTCAAAAGCAGCATTCTGCTTTGCAGTAAGTAGCACTGACAGCTGAACAGTGAAGGAAACAGATTAAATATCTATTATCTGCAGCAAAAACAGGATGTTCTGCTAAGGCTCTGTCACAGTGGGGGGTATTTCTAAGGTCATCCCATTTAAATATGGAGTATTACGAACACTCCCGCCTCTAAAGCTCATTTTGGACATCAGATGGATTCAAGTTGAGCTCATTTGAGGGATTCATGACAACTTTAACCATAAAATATAAAATGCCATTTTAGCTCAGCGCCTAGTCTACCATGGACAGAATCTCTAGAGACGGGAAAGAAGAGGAGAACAACATCACAGAACTAACCTTTAAATACGCGTTTACATCAGTCTGCATGAACCACTTTCAAACTCTGTAGTTTCATGAGAAATAAACAGCATAAACTACACGTTTCATTCTAAAGAGGTCCTTCCCTTTTATCCACACATTTTAATGCAATAGGATCTATTAGTGATTTCAAAGTAGAAGCAGATTTCTCACATATTTTAATTAAAACAACTAAAATAACTCCTCTCTCGACTGCTGTTTAAGTTTTATTCTAATAACGCGTGACGACACAACACAAGGTGGTATTTCTGGTTGTGTGAGTTCATCACCGTTCTGCATTAGATCCATGCGGTGGACAAGAAAGGGAGGAGCGAAGATAAAAATACGAAGAGGATCCCTGGAATTCGCCTGCAGTTAAACTAGAGCCGTTTCAAATCTCTGCATCTGGAAATAATTGTCAATCTCACAAGCTGCAGAAAACAGACACGATTTAGATCCCAGGGTAGGAGTTTTCTTAAACTGAACTGGGTTAATCTTTCGTACGAGTTCTCGTTCTGTCCACATTACGTGAGAACATTAACTGAATGTGACCTCTGGTGTTCTGATCTTTTAAGTACATTTGAACAACATTATGACTTCGAGGTCCTTGAACTAAGAAGTCAGGAGGCATTTTGTTAACTTTACTGATAAAAACAGCTTTAATTGTAGTTGACGGTGAGGATTCCCCCTCCTGGACACACATGCTCACATACTGTAAATGCAAAACATCAAGATGTCATGTTTTCCTGTTGTGCTACTTCACATTTCCTGTTTGTGTGCATTTCCTTTGTCTCAGCATGTCATCCCCCTGCTGTCTTTCTAGCGTTTTCCCTCTGAGCAACAGAAACCAGAGAGCTGTAAACTATATCCACGCCTTTAAAGGGGGATGCCACCTGCGGTCATATAACTTACACAGATTTGATTACAAAAGATGCGTAGAGTCCACTCACTGTGAGGGAGTCAGAGGTTACTACGAGTCAAGTGGAGAGAGTCATCTGACTTCCTCTCTTACAGAAAGCCAGCTTTTTAAAAATGGTAAAACAAACAAAAACTCATGAATTTAATCAGATCAAACTTATATAATTATCTCCTAGCTTATGAAAAATAATAAATAGATCCCCTGTGTGTGTCTGTGTGAGTGTGTGTCTGGTTTTGTTGCCGTTTCAGCTGCGTTTGTGTAATTTCTCCTTTTTGTGTTTCTTCCTTTTCTTGTCTTGTCTTTCAAGGCTGCTGCTGTGGCGTTTCTTCTTGGATTTACTTCCACTGCTGCTGCCGCTGTCGCTCTCCGACGCCTTTCTCTCTCTCTTTTTCTTCTTCTTCATTTTCTTTTCCTGCAGCATAAACATTAAAACAACACGTCTTTTGTTGCAGCTTTACAGAAAGCTATCAGCAGTTTCACTACCTTAAATCATGTCACTATTTTTCAGATATGTCAGCAGAAATTCCCACTTTTGGTTTTTCTAAAAAGTTCTCATAAATCGACAGACGTGTGGTCACATGAGCTGGTCAGTGATTCAGCTGAAAGATGGCATAAGAAAAAAAATAAGTGCGAGACAAACATGTTTTGCTGTCACCTTCTTCTTCTTCTTTTTGTCTGAATCTTGTTGAGATGCTGCTGTGGAAGTCTGCTGCCTCTGCTGCTCTTCGTCGTCCTCTTCAGGAACAAGAGCGTACTGCAAGCCCGGAGCAGAGAAGCAGTCCTTTGTAAAGTGACCTGAAGAAAGTAATGAGTTAACAAAACTTGCTGCATAAACGTTGAGTTAATTAAAGACAATTTTCTGACAGAAATTCAGTTCATATGTTTCTTTTCTGATGCTTGTTTTGCACCTTTGCAGCCACATTTTGAACACGTCGTGTTGAGTACGGCCTCCAGGGTGATCCTGTTACTGCCTTGATCTCTAAACTGCCTTCGCCGCCTCGCATCCTGCCTGCAAACACACACACACACACACACACACACACACACACACACACACACACACACACACACACACACACACACACACACACACACACACACACACACACACACACACACACACACACACACACACACACACACACACACACACACACACACACACACACACACACACACACAAACAGTTGCCATAGCATAAACGCATCACTGCTGGAAATGACATCAAGAAGCTAATCTTGTGTGCCTGNGTATGTGTGTGTGTGTGTGTGTGTGTGTGTGTGTGTGTGTTTGTGTGTGTGTGTGTGTGTAAGTTGTTACCTCCCGTCCGATGACTTTAATCCACACTTTTTCGCCAACATCCACAATCTCAGAGGCACTTTCGACCCTGGTGGCGGACATCTCACTCACATGCACCAAACCTGTGTGTGTGTGTGTGTGTGTGTGTGTGTAAAAGTTAAAAGGTTCTATGTGGATTTCACACAAGCAAGTGAGCAATAATGATCACCACAAGATTTTAACCCTTAAAATGTATTTATTTTTCATCAGCTTCAATGATAACTTCTTTGTTACATTATCATTTGTAAGTTGCTTTGGATAAAAGCGCTTTCCAAACACATAAACATCAAAAATCTTTTTTTTTTCTTGCTGAAAATTTGAAGAATTAAACACTTCCCCCTTTTAACAAAATATAAAGCCTTAAAACATAAAATTTATCAACTATAAATTGATAAATGTTCACACACTTGGAACCAATCTGAGTTCAGTCTGCCCTCTAGTGGTGAAAAGTATTTAAGTAATTATCAGACAACTTGGGTCTAAATTATTGTATGAAACAAAACTACCTGCCTCTTTTGACCCTGTATGTTTCCTATAACTTATTATATTAAAATATATATTGTTAATTTGTGACAAAAATTAAGCAGAAAATTAATTTTGTGTACGAAATAAAATCCTGCTCTGCTAACATTAAATCAAATATTTCTACTGCGTAATCCTTTAGGCATCTGCTTTGATTCTTGTGCTTCTCTTCCCTATCTTTTTACTACACTGTTACTTACTTTCATTATTCATTTCACCCAGCTGGCTTCCATCATTATCATTATTATTATATAAATAAATGATTACAAGCTGATAGCCTTTTACTAACCTTCCTTCTTGTAGCCAGGCAGTCGGACAAAAGCTCCATAGGTTTGCACAGAAACCACCTCTCCCTTGGCGATGCTGTACATCGGTGGCAGACCATCCAGTCCAGCTGGTTCTCGACTTGATCCATCACGACTGGACATGGTCTCAATCCGAGAAGTCCTGAGAATGAGTAGACATATACAGTGTTCGCAATGTCATCAAAATATAAGACTATTAAAATATATAATACGAATATTTGTAATGATAATAAACATAAACAAACTATTTAATGCTTAATACTCATGTGTCACTTTAATTTACCACCCTATTGAGTTATTATGGTAGTATAATAAATAATACCTAGAAATGGACTGAAAAAAGCAAGACAAAACACAGAAATGATAAACCAAAGAACAGAGACAAAACTGAAACTACAGTGAATGAACAGAAACACTTCATTAGCGATTAGCAATCTGAATTTATACATTTACAAGTTTGTACAAATATTTTTATCCATCTACCCTGGCGACCATTCATGTAACGCACTTTGGACTTTACTGATGTGCCGAAAACAAAGCAATAAAGTAACCAGACTACCTTGAATTTTCTCCTGAAGAAACAGAAACAAGACGAACTGCAGCATTAACCACATGAATATCGATACCTACTAAATATACTTGCTTCTAATCCTTTTACATGGTTAGACAAAAACGTAATAGATAAACAGACCAGATAATATGCGCCTAATGGATAAACTTCGAAAACGGTGTCTCTAAAAATATAAAAATATTTTACCTTTTGCAGCAACTGAACAGCTTTTATTTTACATCCGGTGCACATCGATGTAAGGGTCAAAAAGCAACCAATTATCGTAGCCGGCGCACATTTCAGCCAATCACAGGCCTTGTTACAAGCGGAAGTACTTCTGTGTGTCTTCTTTGTTGGTTTTGTTTCCTCAGACGTTTCTCGTCGAAGTCGTCCATTCATTTAACAAACTATAGTTTTGTATTTACTCGTTCTGACTGTTTTGTTGACTGACCCCAAGATGATCGAACCTTTAAAGAGACCCGGAGACATGGCGGTGGTTCCTTCTGCCGTGAAGCGGCCCCGGACGGAGCTGGTGGCGGCGGCTCAGTCTCAACAACTCGTGGCCACGGTACGGTTCCAGTGTTTATAACATTAGACTGATTTTAATTCAATATTATTGACATTTACTGCTGTTTTAGTCATCAAGTTTAAAAGTAGGAAAAACTTTAATCTAGAGGGATATCAGGAAAACAAAGAATGATTAGGAAAATTAACCATGGAGACTTGCTGGTGCTCAGATTAGTCACTTTATTTTTATTTATTTCATTAAACTGAGGTTGAGATTAAGTCTGATCAAATATAATTGTACAAATCAGAATCCTGAACACTTGGATGACTATGTAATCAGGGTAGTTTTTTATAATTATTAGGATATACAGTAAACATAAACTGTCAAAGTGATCGAATGTCTTTAATTTAAAATATTACGATATCAAGGTGCCACAAAGACAATATATAAAAATTATAAGACAAGCTTAAGGACAAATCTGCAGATTCACAGATTTCTCAAAAGTTGACAAATCTGTAAAAGAAAACTTTGCTGAAAGCCACCAGTTCAGACATGTTTGCAGCCCCCATGAGGAGAGTAGATGCAGCACACTTGCTTCTAGATCTGGGCAAGTCATCTAGTGTTTTTTGGCAGCTGTTAAATGATGAGAAATTCTCAGTCAGCATGGTGATGATGCATACCCACTCTGTTGGTTCCATAGGGCCCTCCACGGACCTCCAGCCTGCAAGCTCCCATCATGTTAATGTCTGGCCATGAGGGTGAGGTCTACTGCTGCAAGTTTCATCCCAATGGAGCCACGTTGGCCTCCTCAGGATTTGACAGACTGATTCGTAAGTTGGTGTCAGAAAAATTACACCTGGCAGATTTTTTGTTGTTGTTAAAAATGCATTTAAAGTCTCAGATCTTTTGTGGGTGTTTTCTTGCTGCAGTGCTGTGGAATGTTTACGGAGACTGTGAGAATTACGCCACCCTGAAGGGTCACAGTGGAGCGGTGATGGAGCTGCATTACAACACAGACGGCAGGTAGAGACAGCAGAAGTAGAAACTCAAATGCACTTCTAGTGGAATTAATAAAAAAGTTTTTATTAGTTGGAATTTTCTATTTGCTTGTTCATTTGAATCAAAAGTTTGATAAGGAGGTGATCAGTTGTGATTTACCTGTGTGTGTTTCAGCTTGTTGTTCTCAGCCAGCACAGATAAGACTGTGGGTGTGTGGGACAGCGAAACGGGTGAGAGGGTCAAGCGTCTGAAGGGACACACCTCCTTCGTTAACACCTGCTACCCGGCTCGCCGAGGTCCCCAACTGGTCTGCACGGGCAGTGACGACGGGACAATCAAGGTCATTTTAAAATAAAAACATTTACTTCTTTGAATGTTTTTTAATCTATTCTATTTGAGATTCAACACACTCATGTTGATTATTTTGTGTGATCGTGCTTTCTTTATTTTATGTTGGCACTTTAGTTGTGGGACATCCGCAAGAAAGGAGCCATCCACACCTTCCAGAACACCTACCAGGTTCTGGCTGTGACGTTTAACGACACCAGTGATCAGATTCTCTCTGGAGGCATCGACAACGACATCAAGGTAAAGAAAACCAGACAATAATCACTGGATTTACTGAACTGTTGTTGTTTTACTCCTGTGGATTTAATTACCCTAATTGTCTGTTGGCTCTTATGAATACACCACCTCACTGCTGTATTTAGGATGTGATAATGAACTGACATCAGAATGTTTTTTTTATCATAAATGTTGTGAGCTCATGTTCTAAATATAATAAAAATGATGTCATTCTTTATCTAACCATTCTTTCTAAACAATCCTATAACTTACAAAGTGCCACTTAGTCACCATGACAATACAGTCTAAACAAACCTTATTCAAACTGTTAAAAATATCATTTCAATAACAACAGGAGTGCAGCTGGTAGCATTTAAAATTCTTCAGTTTCATTGTCTGCCTGCTGTGTGAAGCTGACCTCGTTTGCCCTGATGTGCAAAACAGAGCGGCATTTTTTAAAAGCCTTTATTGAATAAATATGTTCAAGAGCTACTCTCTTGAACTATTAGACAATCCGTTTGTCTGATTTGACTCCAAACACGATTAAAGAAGCTAGAGTTTTTACTGTCTTTAGGAAAAACCTTTATGTCAGACAGCACTAAATCAGCTCAAGCTTCAGGTTTTGTGCAGACTCTCGATATGAAGCTGCTTGTGTTATTCAGGTGTGGGATCTGCGTCAGAACAAGCTGATCTACAACATGCACGGACACGGTGACTCAGTAACCGGACTCAGCCTGAGCTCTGAGGGATCCTACCTTCTGTCAAACTCCATGGACAACACGGGTACGGTCAGAGTTACGGTCAGCTCTTAACGTTTAATGATTTGGACTCAAATCGCTTCCTTAACCCTTTGTGTGTCTGTGCAGTGAGAATTTGGGACGTGAGGCCGTTTGCACCCAAAGAGAGATGTGTGAAGATTTTCCAGGGCAATGTTCACAACTTTGAAAAGGTAATCTGTACGGATTCTCCTCTACATTCAAACAAACAGATCTCATATATCTGAGATCATATAAGCAGTGATAAAGTATTTCATCTGTTATATGTGATCTTATGGGGCTCTTATGAGACGTCCTCTTGCTGTAACATCTTTTCCTGTTTGTTCAGAACCTGCTGAGATGCTCCTGGTCCACCGATGGCAGTAAAATAGCTGCAGGCTCAGCTGACAGGTGAGAAACAAATATTAGATAGTTCAGTTTCTATAAAAATATTCAGCTGTTAGAATATTCAACCATTTTTATTCATAGAGTTTTTACTTTCTGACCCGACCAACCTCTTGCTTCACTCGTGGACTTTAAACTTGACCAACAATGATTTGAGTTCAGACAGATTAACTTGTTCTTATTTATCTCTATAAATCTCTAGAGATTTATTAATTTTAAAGTTGAAGGCAGTAGTTGGATTTCTGTGTCTTCTCAGCAAAAACAGACAAAAACTAAAGTTTTCTGAGTTTAATGTTGTATAACAATATTGAGTAAGAACTTGTCTTTGTGTTTTTTATTCATAAGAGTTTTTGTTTTTATTTCAGCACAATAAAACTTTTTAAAGTTTTTGGCCCAGCTGTGACCTTTCAAACCCAAAGAGCTTTAAACCAGAACTCTCCACCGCGTTGCGTTTAGAGGTCACGTTTACTCTGTGCTTTGTTCTCGTTGACAGATTCGTATACATCTGGGACACCACATCACGTAGAATCCTGTACAAGCTGCCGGGCCACGCCGGCTCTGTTAACGAGGTGGCGTTCCACCCAGAGGAGCCCGTGGGTGAGTCTCAGAACTGCTTTAGCTCCAGATTATTAGAATTTGAGAATTCTCTGGTTTTTCCACGAATGAACACAAGTTTAATAATTTTGTAACTGGAGAGTTTCTACTCATTTTAATGCTTTTTGTCTCTGCAGTGCTCTCTGGCTCCAGTGATAAACGTCTGTACCTAGGTGAAATTCAATAAGGTGTGTGTGTGTAGATTTGATTGTATGTGTGTGTGTGTCCAGTTGGAAGTGTTTGAGGAGGAATCAGAAGTCAGCTATTTTATGGTTTTCTGCTCATCTCAGAACAACCTCAGGATGGAGGTTAATAAGATCAGTCACAACAGCCTCAACTTGCTTTTTTTACTCTGTTTTATTTCTTTTAAATAAACTTCAATATTCTATAAAAACAGTTTGATGCATTATTTTCTCTGCAATGTTTTTCTTTGATGATAGAAATCAGAGGTTTGACTCCTGAAACAAATCCACTGCTAGTTTTAAGATGGAGAAAGATTGAATAATTCAGGATATAAATGTGATAATAAAGAGTAATAAATGTTATTTCCAGATGCCATTCTGACCCAGTTCTTTCTAGTTTCAGAGATCTGAGTGTGTAAACTATTTTCTGGCTCCACACACAGAACCTGAAAATTATCCTGTGTCTTTTTTAAATTGGTTAAAGTTTTCCAATAAACTTTTTACAGTTCTTGAGAGATTAGGTGTTTAACGGTTCTCACAATGCCCTGTTGTTTAGGTATAGATTTTTTTTAAGGAATGTTTTTTTTGTAACGTGAAATTAGTTCATTGCTGAACACTGAAAGGGTCATTTAAAACAAAAACTGCACTGTGCAAATGTTTAAAACCATCCTGGTTTTTAAAGAATGTGTCCAGACTGGTAAAGTGTTCAGAAGTTCTTCAGGTTTTCTTAAAATCATAAATTGTTTTTCTTTTTTCCTTTTTTTTTATACGTTGGCTGCTTTTCCACTCGGTTTCAGTCCAGTTCTTGTACCTCACCATGATACAATGTGCAGGGTGTGCTTAATAATGAGGAAATATGGCAAAAAATATATCGTTTTAGGTCAAATAAAAACCTTTCAGCAGATGAACAAAATCTGAAATTCATGTTTAACCCGCTAACGTTCACACCATAAATGAAAGCAGTTACATATTTTTCTTTTTTGTATTCTTGTAAGTCATTTTGTGGCGATGAGGTTTATTATTACCCCTTATTTAATCAGGTAATATCCCATTGAGATTAAGATTCTATTTACTAACAGAGACCTGAAGGCAGTTAGGGATCCAGTATCTGACACATTGATGAGAACTGACAGGGAGGGAAGCATCTCTTCTTCTAGTTCAGAGATATTTGAGATATTCATCATCCTTTAGTTAATCAGCAACTTTATGATGCTTTTTCAACTAATAACTATTTGGGAGTCACCTTGTTGGCAGTAAAATATAACTTTATGAGTCTAAGTGTGTTTTCTTTAGATTTTTTCATATAATAAACTAACAAAATGTGCACAAATTGTTCATAAAAGACTAATCAACTCATTTCTCTGTTGTCTCTTTATGTCTGTTTCATCTCTTGAAGTCTTTTTATGCCTGAATGAGTCAAAGGATCAGCATTCTGTGACAAAACAAACATTTCTTTAAAACTGATCCTGTATTTTACTGGAAGTTGGTGGAAAAGGGCCAATTTTCTGAGAAAAACTTTGGATCAGCCTCCAGAACTCCCTGAGAGCTGTTGCTCAAGACAAGACCAGAAACATTACAGAAGGTCTGGTTTCTTGTCAGGAAAACAGATTTTGATTAGTTAATTTGCAATAAGTTATTTGATAAACTTTGTTATTCAGAGAGTTTAATCATCTATTTGAACATTCTTCTCAAATTAAATTAAGCTAAAATGGTTTATTTTAATATTTTTGTGCAGAATCTATTATATGTGCGTATATAAACAATATATTGGCGTAGATTAATCCAGGACAAATTCTAACAGTAGAAAGCTGTTTGAACAACCTCAGTTGAGCGAAACAGAGATTAGTCCTGACCAGACTGCTAGTCACAATAGAGCTGGTGATTTATACTAATGTTTTATAAAACCTTCACACTGACATTCACAGTTTTTAAACATAGAATGTTCTAGTTATTTACAACGGAAAATAGAGAAAGGATCTGTAACAGTTCCAGTCAGAATCTCTCCCGTAAGTTTAATGTGACGTTAATGAGAGTTAAAGCCACTCTCTGGATTATTTCATCAAGAGAGCAGTTTTTGAATCCAACGTCCAATGGCTCCTCCCAACTTGCTGACTTTGTGAGATAAATACAGATATTATTGTGAAGAACTGTTAGTCCATTTGTCTGGAGAGAATTAAACTCTTTCTCTCTAATCTGAGGCTGTTCAAAGAACTATCTACAACAGGTACAGTATTTATTGTTTATAATATTTTCACAGCTCTGAACTATTACTTTAAAAAGGAGAAAAACATAACAAGTTTACCTGATAGCCCACTAAACTATGGTGGCATATTAGGGCCACTGAGAAGAATCAAAATAAAAGGAAGTGCAGAGATTAATAGTCAAAATGTGGAGTAGGAAAAAAACAAAATACTATTTTCAGAATAAAGTTTAAATGTCTAGAAAAAGGTTTTTAAATACTTTGACTACTTCCACAGTAGTGTGACGGTCTGGGGCTGTTTTGCTGCTTCAGGATTGGATGACTTGCTGTTATTGATGGAACATGAATTCTGCTTTCTGCCAGAAAATCCTAAAGGAAAATGTCTGACCTTTGACCTCAGGATGTTCATATTAGAAAAACTATTTCATGTGGCTGAATTAAAACAGTTATGATAAGTGTGGAAGAAAATTCCTCCACAGTGACATGAGACTCATTGGTTATTATCACAAACACTGGATTTATTGTGGTTGTTACCAGTTATCAGGGGGTCTTTTTCACACAGAACCAGGTTGTTTGGGTTTTTTCTCCCCCTCATATAAACACTTTCATTGTGTATTTACTTGTCTTTTCTTTGTTTAATTTTGTTAGATGATCTGAAACATTTAAGGACGACAAACAGAGAAAAGTGGATCCTTTAGGGATCGTTTGGAGCGCCTCGTGGGGCTGCTGGCTGCTGTTCGGCCACGCGCGGCCACGCACGCGGTCCCGACCGCAGAATCCACGCAGCTCCTCCTCGAGGGGGTCGTGGTGACTGCGAGCCCCCCTCCCCCTCCGTCTCTCGCCCCCCCTCCGGCTCCTCCTGCTCGCCCCGGCACCGATTGTTGACAAAAGACGCTGCTAGACGGAGCGGAGGAGGCCGGACCCGGTACCGGTGAGTCTCCGCGGCTGAGAGCTCTGTGTTTTGTCCCCTTCGAGGACAGCTGGATCCGGACGACGGCTGGGAGGATTTCCGCTCCCAGAGATCCACCGTGAGTCGGACCGCTTTGTGTCCATGTAGCCCGCTGTTAGCCAGCCGTGGTGCCGCTGCGGGTCGGTGCCCTCCTCCCCGCCGCCCCCTGTGATCCGGTATCATATGATGCTGATTTCCGTCTGGAGCCCGGGGCGGACTGTGACAGCTCTCCGTCTCTCTTTGTGTCTTTGTGTGTCCCCTCTTCGGAAGGTGTGGCCGAGGTGATCCGGAGTTCTCTGCAGGCCGGTGAAAGCGGAGCACCCCACCACCACCATCTCCTCATCACCTCTCCTTTTCCTGAAAACCTCCCGCAGCTGGAATTCAACCGACAAACCGCGGAGGCCGGGATGGGTCTGTGAGGAGGAGCGCCGGAGCGGTGCTGCTGCTGGAGGAGGCAGCGGCCTTGTGCGGGTCTGTTCATCCGGGAATGGTGTGAGCTGAGGCGGGCAGGCAGTCTGGATCTGACCGGGGACTCATCGTTTCCCCGGAGCCTCCGCGGCTCCAAGCCGCGACCAGAGCCCTCCAAAATGGGGAAGTGCGACGGCAGATGCACGCTGCTGGTGATATGTTCACTGCAGTTGGTAAGTGTGGGGTTTTTGTGGGTGTGTATGTGCGTGCACACTTAAGATATAATTAGAGCAGCGTGCTTCAGACACGCACATTGTAATCAGACATGTTTTTGTCCAGCCTGCCTTTGGGCTGCAGCTGCTGGGGAGCCATGCCACATTACAGGCCAGGGCCAGGCAGGGGGGGGGGTCCGGGTGTGGGGGGGTCAGTGTATATATTCAGCCAAAGACATGACACTAATAAACACAAGTAGCTTTCACCACCTGGTCTCCAACCTAAAGTTAGTTTTTCCTCCAGACTGACCTTTTATGTGTAATATCTGTTTAATAGGAGCGATGGTCACCTGATGCAGCCTTGGCTGTGGGCTTGTTATTCAGGCTATTGTTTGCAGGGCTGATGAGTTGTTGTGCAGCAGAGGGATTTGGCCCGTAGATTCTCATTAGTTAGACCGAGTCTCTTTTTTTGGAGGGGGGGGATGCTCCTCTTTTTTTTAGTCTCTGGACTGGCTGGCGCTCCAGGCAGTTGCCATGGAAACAACTGCGGCAGTCCCGTGTATGTGTCCCTGTCACTGTATATGTGTGTGTGTGTGTGTTTAATACCTTCTCAGATTGTGCGTTTGCATTTCTGAGTGTGTCCCATTTGTATTTATTTTGGTGTTTTTTTTTTTGTGTCTGACCTTTCCTCCATCCGCTCCAGGTGGCAGCCCTCCAGAGGCAGGTATTTGACTTTCTGGGCTACCAGTGGGCTCCCATTCTGGCCAACTTCCTGCACATCATGGCCGTCATCCTGGGCATGTTTGGCACTGTGCAGTTTCGCTTCAGATACCTCATTTTTGTGAGTGCGCCATGTCCATCATCTTCCTCTTGACATCGCAGTTCCTGTCTACAAACGCTCTTCCTCCTTCTATCATTTTGACAGTATGCAGTATGGCTGGTTCTTTGGGTGGGATGGAACTCCTTCATTATCTGTTTCTACCTGGAAGTTGGAAACCTGTCTCAGGTAAGTCGTGAACTTTATTCATAAAACTTTATTTCTTTCCTCTGTACTCAGATCTGTCATTTAATCAGCTGTCTTGACAACCATGTAAACATTTAAGCCACTGAAAGTTAATTTGACTGTTTATGATATTTTAAAGGGAACAAAATCTCATCTTGAATATTCCCAGTGTTAGTGTAAGAGTACGTGCTGCATCCCAGAAATCAGGCCAGATTGTGTTAAACGTTTTGTAGATCAGCCTGAATAAAAAAACACGTCATCGACTGAGGGTTCAGTTGGGATAATAATAATAATAACTTTGTGTGTGTTCAGGACCGAGACTCCCTCATGACTTTCAACACGTCCCTCCATCGCTCGTGGTGGATGGAGCATGGTCCTGGTTGCTTGGTAACACCTGTCCAAGACTACCGGCAGACTCCCGAGGACCACCATGTCATCACCGTTTCTGGGTGTCTCCTTGACTACCAGTACATCGAGGTGTTGAGCTCGGCCATTCAAATCCTTCTGGCTGTGCGTATCTCGTGTGACTTCCTGCTGTTCTTCCTGACTTTTCCCGTTTCATTTTCCGCTGTATGTCTAACCAGCCTTTTCCCAACAGCTCTTTGGCTTCGTGTACGCCTGCTACGTCAGTAAAGTCTTCCAGGACGACGAGGACAGCTGTGAGTGATTTTTGGCCTCTCTTTAAATTAAAGCTCTCTGATTGTGTTCGGTTTATTCGTTTTATTTGCGCCGCTGTCGACAGGATTTTTGGGGTAACGGTCAGTGGCTTTGGGTGTGAGCGATGCTATCTCATTGTTTTCTGTTGCATGAGTCATGCTTAGAGATATCAGTGCAGAGGATTCCCTCTGGGTGATCTGAGCTCTCCATCTGTGGTGGAGTATTATCTGTGCTGGAATATTCCCACCATGACGGCGTCCGTCTGTCGGCTGTACCATCTGTGGATCTGAAGAGCTCTTCTTCTGATGGGTGTTTCATTCTCACTCAGCAAAGCACCTAAAGCAGTGTTTAACTTTAACATATATATCTCATATAACGATGGAGTCTGTTGCCAGGTGATGGAATGATAACGTTTTTGCATGTTTGTTATGAAAATACATCATGAACCACTGAATGTTGGAACCAGTCCAATTCAAGATGGCTGCCACAGCTAATCATCTTAATCAAGCACAAAAATTGCTCTAACTGTCAATTATAACGATATTGAGCTAAAATGTTGTAGCTGAAAGTCTTTCATAACACATACTTTGAGTTCTAACAGATTATGCAATATTACCCAAAATCACCTCAATGTTTTTAGAATTTTACCAAAACGTCTTTAACCCTGGAATGAAAGGCAGTAGGAGATTTGCATTCCCTCAAGTAATAGGAATAATGATTCAAATAGATACGTATGATGCTTTTATTACATAATCTTGCCAATATTTAATTTTTAACATCTTTTTTGCATTACTATCTTTGTTTTATACTATGTGATATACAGTTTCATTATTTTATTAACTAATGTAACTTTTAAACCTAATAAAAGCATGTATAAAATGTTAAGATTATGACCAAATTTAAATGAAATGTTTTATAATAATGAGGATACATTTCCAGCTGATTAATTATATGACCCAGAGAAGAATTGTAGAAGTTTTAGAAATGAAAACATGAGTGAGAAATCACAAACCTGTGAAAGACAATTATAGGTTAATGTTTCTCCACATGAATTATAAAAGACCTTTAGGATTTATTTTGTTGTTTTCATAATATTAATATGAACACGTCTCTGTAAGTGGTTTCTAAACATTTAGTCTGAAATGTAAAAGTGCTGCAACCCATACCTCTCTTAGAAAAATGATAGAAGTTCCCTGCTTGAAGATTCAATATGTTCTTTTTAAAACAATTTTCAATTAAATGTAAAGTCTAAAATATGCACAAACCCTTCAATTTAGTTTGTTTTTATATTTTACACCACGTTTTAACTTTTATTGAGAAAACACATAAATTTACACTTCAGCAGAGAGTTACAGATAAAACATATTGCCATATGTAAAATATTTATTGCATAAGAAATTACAATTTTTGATTTAAAAAAACGTATTACTTTTAGGGCTGCACAGTTTATTATAAATTTATATTTCCAAAGAACTGCTTGGACTGCAATAAATCATATATATGTTATATTTTATGTGACGTTCACTTGCAGGCTGACCTGATGTCCTTGATGCTCTCACTTGATTTAGGTCAGGGGTCTGCAACCTATAAAAGAGCTACTTTTACTATCTCTACACAATAAAATTTGTATAGAACCACAAAATCCACCAGGAAGGTATCAGGACTTTATTCCATTATTTGACTATTCATCTAGCAAGAACAACTTGCTGTATTTTACTTTAAAATTGAGTGGTTTTGTAAAAGATGTGCAGCTCGTCTGCTTTTACAGCAGTTTGCCTTGAATGTGGTGAATGATGTTGATTTTCTGGACGTTTTGGAGATAGATTATGTTGTGTGTTCCTTCACTGTATGAGGAGAAACTGTGCACACAGTGAATTTTATAATAAATGATCATTTTCTGTTAGAAAACTGAACTTCTAATATTTGTCATTCTGCTTCAGAAAGTCCTAGCAGTTTTTTGCAAAAGATTTAGCCAAGAAAACTTCTAAAATTCTCCTTTAATATTGTCAATTTAAATGTAAAAAAATTATCTGGTTCAAATCATTTTTGTTCAAAATGAAAAGGAGCCACTTCAGAGAGGCTAAAGAGGCAGCAGGTCCCTGGTTTAGGTTATAATTAACAAAATGCCTGTGATAAAGTGTTGTAAGCATTGAAATTACTACGCAGAATGGACTTGATATATAACCTGTTAGCTTAGGATGTTCTATTAAAGTAGGATCTGATCTTAAAATGCAATGTTTTAAGCAAAGTGTAACCTCTTAAGTAAGTGTCAATCTTTTTGTTTCTCTTTTAAAGTTGATTTTATCGGTGGGTTTGACTCATACGGCTACCAGCCGCCTCAGAAGTCCTCTCATCTGCAGCTACAGCCTCTTTACACGTGAGTCACAAAAATAACAATCATCTGATCTCTTCTACTTCTTTTAAAAATTAAAAATGAGTGTCTTTTTTTAGCTTTTTTTGGGTGTAATTTTACTGTCAAGTTTTTTGTCGTATAGGAAAATATCAGCTGATGAAAGGATGTTATAATGTAAATTTCTATGACGATAGACTTATAGTAATTCCTTTTTCACCCTCCTGCCCTATAAAGTAACCCTTCACTTTAAGTGTCCCAAGTCCCTTGGTGTGATGTAGAGAAGAGTTAAATTGTGGTTTTCTCATAAAAACACTACAAAATGGTATTCAGCCTTAAAATGTATTCAAATGTTTTTTATAATCTACGGTGCAGGTTGATGGTAAAATGTCAGCAAAAAGAAAATGCTGCAGTAACTCAACACATTAAGCACTAATCACACAGTTCCTGAACTTTCAGGAACATTTAAAAAATGATCTGACTTATTTTAAATCTTGATCCTGCTGTGGATTTACCTCATAAGCCTCTTAACCTCTGAGGAAAGTGGAAATAAAGCTTATTTCTATTGTATGTGTGAAACATTTGATACAACTTCTTTGTCTTTTTGCTTCAAACTCACTTCCCTGAACTGTTTTTTACAGGAATAATGGTTTACTCACACATAATTGAAACTTATTTAGCTAAATAGGGTAAAACCTACTGGTTTTGTATGTGTAATTATGTCATAGTAATATGGATTTCTAACTTTAAATCCCTCTGATCTTATCCCAGGGCTGGTTAAGTGTTGGTAGCGCCCCCTTGAGGCCACGTCTGATGGGGTCACTGTGGATGGAAGGAAGAGGCTGGTCGCCCTGATCACACTCACTCTCTCTGTGTCACAGTTTACCTGAAGAGCGGACTTTTAACCCCACCCAGAGGGAGAGGCGTGTATGTGTGTGTGTGTGTGTGTGTGTGTGTGTGTATGTGTGTGTGCCTAAAAGGAGAGAATCCAGCCCTGAAAAGAATGTACAGAGCTCAGGGAAGAACCAGCATGCCAGAAGGGGTGAGATGAGATGTGGAGGAACAGGAACAGGGAGATGTCCGTCAAATCACAGAGGAAACAATTCACTGAACTGCCAGCTCTAAACACTTCATCTAGTGTGTGTGTGTGTGTGTGTCTGATATGACTGTGCAACTCCAAGCTGGTGCTTTGTGGTTGTACCCTGGACTCTTACCACTTTGTGCCCCTGTGATTTTTTATTATTTTTTTTTTTTAGGAGGTGAGTGTGTGTCAGTCGGTGTGTTTGTGCCTGTATGTTTTGGGGGGGTGGGGGTCACACAATAAACAGAGGCTCGGCTCGTATCTGTTGTCGTTTTAGAACGTGGTGATGTCAAACTAGAGCAGTCTAATATTTCCCTCTTCCCAAAGCCATCTTTACTTCTTTTCCTCTGGAGCTGTTAAAACTGGTGTTGACATTTTTGTTTTTTTTACACCAGACCAACTAAGGCGATCAATCATAACTATGTTGCAGTAAAATCCAATTAAAAGGCCATCAAACTAGTATTGCCAGCTCTCCCAGTATACATTTTTGCACTGAAACCCAAGTAAATTTATTCTGCTTTATTTTTAAAACAACCTCCCACAGCAGCTGGTCACCACAAGCGTTAGTCCAACTGTTGTTGGGACTATTTTGAGCCCGTTTTGTGACGCTCTAATAAGTAATACATGTCGCAGGTCGGTGTGTGGGATTGATCCAAAATAAACAAGAACAGCTTTTACCAAATGTCTGTAAAGGTGCAAAGAAAGTTTTCTCTGGTAAACATTTTTGCAGGTTTTATATAATTCTGTTGGTGACAAACCTCAGCCAACACAATTAAACCATGAACAATTTTTATTTGTCAACATTACTTTAGAAGTTAAATCTCCTGAGCCAGGTTCGTTACTAAAGTCAGTCAAACCTGTTGTGTTGATTAAAAGTTGCAGATGGCTTTGGGATGAGGCATTAGTGTGTCTATGGGGGGGAGGAGTAGTGGGAATACTGTGCATGTAAATAACCAGCCAATGATTGTTTTGTTGGTTCCATTTACAAAAAATAAAATAAAAATAGGAGGTTGCATTCGGGGAGGGTGGGAAAAGTCATAATTTTACTTTATACCTGCTTCTCTTGTTCTCTCTTTTTGTAAATCATGATGCCTTTTTAATATTTTCGCCCATATCGACTCACTAATCACATAGACGCTCGCAGCTTATTCGCTCATCCCCATCTGAACATACCGATAAAGGAAACAGGAAAATGTATCACGCGTCCCGATGTACTCTGAGAAGCTTTTGTAGATATAAAGTGGAAACAGAAGGAGGGAACGAGGGAGACAGGTATGGAGGGTCAGACCTTAATGGGTGTAAAGTGAAGTTTGAAATAATAAAAATACACTTTCTACATTAAATATGACTCCCTGTCATCATCTGCAGATTATTACACAGTGTCTAAACATGTAATAAACTGTTTTTTCAAAATTTTTGTTGAATTAGTTTAATTAAACCCATAAACCATTCTGATTATTTACAATTCTATATCTTCATTAATGTCTTATTTGAATAGGTTTACTACATGTGTTCTTACTAAAAGAACAAAACAGAAAATAAAAAGAATAATCTTGTATTTGTACAGAAAAGTGGTAAGTAATTGGTTTATTTTTGGATTTCAAACAAATACGGTAAACTAAAACGAATAGATTGATGTAAATAAAATCTAGATCTGGGACTTTAACGGTACTATTGTAACTCGCTCATCCACGCCCCGGACCAGGAGCGTCTCTCTCCGGTCTCCATCCCACTGGCGCACCCACAATTCCCCGCGGGACTGTTTTTATTTCGTGGGCAACATCTTTTCCACACCGGCCGCTCACATTCCGGAGATGAGCCGGAGCGTTCAGCAGTCACGCGCCGGAGGACCGTGTAGCGCGTTGCCATGGCTACAAGCAACCCCGTTACCGTAGAGACCTCCAGCGCTTTGTGTACATTGTCTCTCGACGAAGTCATGTTATATCAACATATGATGGAAAATATTTAGCTGATGTTCATTATGATATCCTGTTGACAAGGTTCAAGATTTGTTTAACTAATGTTATTTATCAGTTTATAAATTATATTAATTTGATTTATTAATCTGCTGATTTTAGCATTTAACCAGAATGTCAGAAATCCTTTTAAAGACTGCATGATAATTATGTGAATAGAGTGAAACAAAAGTCATAACAAACACCCCCTAAAACCAAATATATTACACACAGCCAGTTAACAAAGAGACTAAGTCCTGTATGGCAAGCGGAATAACTACTAAATCATGACATTCAAAACAGACATTTTAATTCAAATGTTCCTAATTAAAGGGAACATGCAGATTGTTCCATTCACAATGATTTTAATGGTGTAAAGTCATTATTTTTTATTGGAAAATTACACTTTTAACAAAAATGAGTATTTTAGATATAACGTTCTTTCAATAGAATAAAACGTCTGAATATTAGAAGTTGTAACTTTCAATTTTATAAATTAAAAATGGAAAAACTAGATATTTTTATATAAGTTACATTTAATAGACACAATTAAGAAGATAATTGAAAGTGCAAAGCATTTTCTGACATCAGCAATTGCAATGAAAGTGGCAGTAATGTTTAAAAAATATATTTTAGATATCTCTTAAAACTTTCCCACAAAAGGTTACATTAAATTTATGACTAGAATGAGATTGTTTTTAAAAAACTGAACAATTGTAAAACACTGCGTTCCTTAAAAAATTTACAATTGTGGAAAAAATTTATTTGAAACTATTTGACTATTAGGTTTGTTTTTAAGGTATTTTTTTCAGTTTCGACAAAAAAAAAGATGCAACATGACCAGAGGAAATGCTATTATTGGAATCTAAAATAAAGGTAGTCATCATTAGTCAAGGGTAGAAGCGTTGTTTGATTATATGCTACAATTGTTTGCCCTAAACGCAATGAACCCTCCGCTCCCTCTCAGCCCTTCCCGTCATGCTGCGCTGCTGCCTGCTCCTCCGTCGAGCCGCCATGTTGTCGGAGTGAAAGCCTGGGGTGTCAGAGACAAACTGGGGCAGAAATCCGCAACCATCCACCCTCTCCGCCGGTATGTATCACCTTTTCTCTGGCGTTAGTTGTATTAGACGCGAGTTTCTAACGAATCGGTGCGGATATTATAGTCTTAGTGGCTCAGAGAGGGGTTTAACGGGGGTATTTTGTAAGGCTGAAGCGGCAGTCTCCCTTTCTGCTGCCTGCCTCCTTCCTCCCCTCCTGTCGGTCTTCCGCTCCAGACAGCTCTCGGGCCTTTGTTAGCATTCGCGTCAGCGAGACCTGTGAGGGTGCAGGGTCGGCAGATAAGTCGAGAGCCTGGGGTGTTTATTAATGACAAAATTATGATGTTGGGCGACTAACGACGCTGTTGGAGTCATTGCGTGAAGCCCGTGTTTGGCAGCCGGTTCGAGCCTGTGACGGGAGGCCGTGTTATTGTTGGTAGACACGGGCAGTGAACCTTCCATAACAAGATCCCTGGTCGGGGTGAGTAGACGCATCAGGAGGAATCCCTGGTAGAGCCTCTATCCGTTCCCAGAAAACATCTATTTATTCTCTTTCGCTAATATTAGTAATTCCTGTCAGAGTGGCCTGTATAGAGACAGCAAACGTTACGAGCTATTAGCTGCAGGTTGGTATTGTCACACCCCTGTCTGTGCCGGGTATGCGGTGGATTGATCCCGGGTATTGAATGATTAACTCCCGTTAGGCGGTGGAACACATTGCCCGTTTCCGGGTGCTGGAGGTAAAACTCGTAGCACACCAAGCGCTTCTGTTTGGCGGAGTGAACGTGCTGTGGTGGATTTCCGGGTGTTTCTCAGCCCTGGAATGATCGGCTAACATTTCCTTGTTGCTGAATGAAGAGTGGAAGAGGAAAACAAAGACACGACTACATATGTAGCGATCGGTTGTTGAGCAGGTTTGTTTTTATCTTTTGGAGCTGTTCAGCTAACCGGGTCGTTCTGTGTTTGTGGGTTTAGCAGACTCAGTGAAAGCTGGTGTGTTTGAAGATTCATAAAGTCTCCCACAAAGGTAATTACTGTATGTGGCTCGTTGTGTAAAAAGAACTGCTTGTCATTTCCTCATGGCCTGTAGGGACACTAATGTGAAACTGCTCATTTTAATAGATTAGAGTTTGTTGGATAAGGAGAGGCTATAAAATACAAAATTTACCATCCTTATTGTTGTCAGATTGCACACAACCAGCACTCAGTTGTGTGCAATGTTTAATAACAATCTGTCCCTCCACCCCACTTGATCCAGGTTAAGCTACCATTTCACCTCTGACCCTGTCTAAATGACAGCCCCCAGTTTGTCTCTATGTCTTGCAAACAAAGTAATCTCCAAAGTGCGCACATTCTCTGATAGTGTTATTTTTCATATTACACAATACACTGAGCAGCAAGTTTGTTTAGGTAGATCTGGACAAGGAAGGTGTTAAACTTTGTCAATTTGGAGACAGATATTTATGATGCAGTTAAACTTTAGTTCAGTTTATTATAATAAATAGATGGATAGGTAGGTACAGATAACCTAAATCTCAAAATGTATGTTTTTATTAAAACCCTGTAATATATACTGAAAAGTGTTTTCATTATGAGATGGTTTTAGGTGATTTAATTGTTTTGACAGACTATAATCTGCAGTTACATCCTGCTGCAAACAAGCTTGAGCGTATTTTGATCACAAATGCGTTTTTGCTTAAAAACACCTAGAATCAGAGACTTGTTAGTAATCAGTGACCTATGGTGTGTGTCAGACATAAAAATAATAATTTGCAGATGTTTGGTTCTGGTTCTTATAATTATGAACTTAGATTTGGTTGGTAAAGGTTCTCAGTTGTCCAGGTTTTGGTAATCTAGTAGGTTCAAACAAAGGCAAAATTACTTTTTGTGGTTTCTTGGAGATATTTTTCTTTTCATCCAAGGAGCTTTGTCAGCTCTGTTTAGAATGTAGGGAGTTTTAATCTTTTGCATTGACTTTGATTGGTGTCAAACCAGCTATATTTGGTTAAAAATGCAAAATGCATTAATGTTTGCAGTTTGTTGTGCTAATTGGCAGTAAAATGAGCTGCAACCTTGTTTGGCCTTAAAATTAATAGTGATTATCCTTAAAGCGGCACTCCGGAGGATTTCATCAGGAGAGCAGTTTTTGAATCTAGCGTCCAAAGGCTCCTCCTCAAAACATCTCGACACGCGCGTCCGGTCGCGTGTGCGCGCGTGCACGCTGCGCATATACTTCGGACATGAACTGTACAGCTCAATGTGTAGGGTTTAATCACTCACAGTTCACAATCTTATTCCAACAACACTACGAGGATCTGAAGAGCCCTCTCTGTCCCTGCTGCTTCTGATATTAGCTCTGTTAGCAGAGAGCTGCTGCTGGACTCTGAAACTGAACTTGACTCGGCCCTGGATGAACTTTCTGACCAAAATAAACGCATAATCTTGTCAAGCCTTGCCATTCTGTGAGGTGAAAGGTTTAAAAATAAAAATAAACCCGTCTTTAGCTGGAGAATGGGTAGGTTTTTAGTAGAAATGAGCCGTGAGTCCTCAGTGAACGGCTGAGACGGCAGAGAAACACACGGAGCGTCCTGTACGACAGTGCCCCCTACTGGTACAGGTTTGGTCGATGCGCGTGCATGTTGAGAGAATGCAGAAATTTGAATTTCATTGGCTGAAAATGTCGGCGGCAAGAAATAATGGAAAGGGGTCTCTAGGAGGAAGGAGGGTCTTCATCAGAATGACAGATGTTGTGGAACTCAACCCATAGATCATAGTTTAGACCTGAAATATCATTTAAAACATTTAGAAAACTTTGATACAGAGAAAAATAATCCAGAGAGCCGCTTTAAGTAGCTTTCATGGCAGTATGCCACAGTACTTAAACTTTCACTACAAGTAACATTTTTGCAGCTTTCCTTTACAGAAACCCCAAATATCAGTATTTTTTGTGTGCTTTATTCAGTCAATTAAAAACTTTAGTCTTAGATACAATTTAAGTCAGTTAACTAACAAACTCATACATTAAATAACATTACATTAACAGAATACAGAAAGTGTAAAAGTAGAAGTAAAGCACTCAGACGAACCTTCCATACATATTGGGAGGCACGGGATAGCCAAGCAGGAAGTTTTACTGGAACCTTTAGGATTAAAAGCAAGTAAAAAGCAACACATTGACCTCTAGAGAGGACCTGGACAACACCAGCACTATATTCAAGTTCAGTGACCCCGTTAAGTGTTTTTAAAACACACCAAACTTAAAACATTTGTATTAAATGAGATCTGGGCTTTAGTACCACATTTTACACTTTTAGACCCAAGTCCCATTTATAAAATACATCCTTCTGCTACAAAATAACCCACATTAAACTCAAAAGTATAAAAGCAGAAAGGACTTGTGTCACATGGATATTTTTATTGCTTTATTTGAAGATTATTTTGTGTTTTTAGTTTTGACAACCGTATGCTGTAAGTTGCATATTTTTATAGTATGTTTACTGTCCTCCTACAGCTGTGTTTTGGAGTTGTTCGTTTTAATCAATCAGATTTTAGGTTATCTTCTAATGTTTTAACATTAGTTAAATTTTGTTCATGTGGAACAACACTGAATTGGTTTGTACAGCACTTTTGCAACATGTTTTATATATGGCTAGGCCACATGGGGAAAAAGATATAATTATGAATGAATTGTGACAGTCGTGCACATTTTCTTTCTACAGTGTCTTGTGTCACAATTTGTTTGCAGTTTACCTTTTTATTTGCAATTTGGACGCCAACTTTTCTCAAACATGTTTCACATTTCTTGCACTTCCTGACTTGCACAAACTAAACTGAAAAACGATTTAGATGGGTTCAAAAACACCTGTAAGGTTGAACAATTTGTGGAGGAAAATTATCACACAAAAACTTTTCAAGTACGCTAAAACAGGAGCAATGCACAATGAAGGCCTTGTGACTCCTGCAATACAGTTGAAAACCTTAGCAAATGTTTTAATACATTATAAACTCACAAAAGCTGTTTACAATTTGGCGCTAACCGTCCCAGTCTGGTAAAATGCTGGTTTTAGAGTCTCCTCATGGTCAGTGTCCACCCTAACTCCTTAAATGTACTCATTTGAACTCTGCCAGCTGATTTCCACCTTAAATTAGCTGGAAAGAAACACTTGGAGCTAGAGCTGGTTAAGCTAGCATCAGAATGTCAAAAACTTGTGATTGGTAGTTATAATAGTAGTTTGGTTAATAAATGAAATTATGCACTCCCAGCTACTATCTAATCTCTCTTCGTTTTTATTATACTGTGCTCTATAACTTGGTAGTTACCTGCCTACAACCGTAGATTAGCAGACTAATTTGTCTAATCTTCCCAGGCTGCAGTAAAAACACTGTTTAAAGTTATCTGTGGGTTGCATGACAAACTTACTTGCAGTTGAAAGAAGCCTCTTCTTTAAATGTAGTAAAGTATATTTATATCATCTTTATCAGAGGAAGAAGTCACACTTCCTATGTCTGTGTTGTAATCAAAGCTTCTCTGTTCTGTGCTTTGAAAACTTCTTCTAAGTGTGACTTTTTGTTCTGTTTTCTAGATGCCAGATAGCTGAGTGCAGTCCATATTGACTCAGATGTAAAGTCTCCCTCTAAATTTGGAGTCCTGGTTTATTTAGGCAGCATTCAGATGGAAGAAAGGATTCTCTCTTTTTCTAAATTATTCATTAAATGGTGCTTAATTAAAAATAAAAATGTGTTGCCAATACTGTTGTGAGAAATGGGCAGTTATTTTTGCTGGCTCCTCAATTAGTCTTGTGTTTGGGGCTGGACTCCAACTTAACTGCTTTGGACAAGACGGTGGGTTGGTGCAGGGCACCAGCAACTGAGACATTTAGTCATATTTATTGGAAATACTGATGCAACCATCTGCTGAGCTAAATCAAGACTGCACGATTTTAGGAAATTGTACAATAAGAGATATGGTTGAATATTACAATAAACAAACAATAAAACCAAACTTCTAAATCGCCACGACTCTGAAAACATTTAGTGAGTTTATATTTCTCAGCATCTAAAATCAGGTGCGAATCAGGGGCATTGGGGGTCTCTGATTGGTCAGATTTATTATTGGTATGTTAAACAGGAAGTCATTTTTATCTGGAGACATATTCCCTTTTATCCACTGAGACTCCAAACTGTCCATTCCCATTTTGATATTGTGCTCATATGGTGATTATATATTTGTGTAGATAAACCACATAAAGATGGAGAAGACCAGAGTGGGTTTTGTTCTGTTTCTCCTTGAGGGATAGCTCAGTGAGCTCTTGAAGTTCTCCCAAATTAACACTAGTTTTGGTCTCGAACACCAGAATTGCTTTGCATTATTGAGCAAACCAGAATGACTTGTCCAGATTTTTGAAATGTTTGTTTGTGTGTTAAACCGGTTATCTTCATGTGATGTGTGTGTTCCTCTCTTTGACAGGCTGTGGTGGAATGAGCAGTGTGTGTGTGTTGAAGAGGAAAGCAGTGCTCTGGCAGGATTCATTCAGCCCCCACCATAGAAGTACATCTCCCAGCATGCCTGTGGTGCTGAGTAGCGGAGGACATGCCCCCCCAACTGGACAGACCCCTCAGGCCACACCCCCCAGCCAGCAGGTAATACCTACAGCTCTGACTCTTATCCCCCTTTAATTCATTTATAAACAAATGTTTTAGTGGGAGAGCAGAATGCAGGGAGTTCACCAGTTCTCATCCTGACCTTGTTGATGTTTAAAAAATAAAAGATGTCATGGTTCAAAATCATAAAGTGAACTTAAGGCTCATTGGTATTGCTTTCCTTCATGTGTTTAGGATTTCTTGGTTAAGAAAAACATTTTAGTAGCTTAATTCGGGTCAGCACTTATTGCTCAGTGACAAACAGTTCAGTAAGTTGGGCTGAAACTGTTGGAGACAAATGTTCTCCAAACAGTCACCACATCTCAGACGTCTGGACCCTGTCTCAGTTTGATTTGAGAGTCCGAAAGTGCAAGAAATGTGAGATAACTTTAGATATCAAGTTGTGAATAAAGTAAGGGTACATTGTAAACAAATTGTGACATAATTAACGGTTTGCCGTTACACCATGTGCCCCAAGTTACCCGACTGTATATGAAACTTATCGGAAAAGTGTTTATTGACGTTATCAGCTGCTTAGGCAGGTCTGGGTCATGGGGGCAGCAGCCTTATGAAAGAAGCCCACAACCACAACCCCCCGCCCCCATGTCCTGGGCTGGACTCCTGTAACCAACTCTCAAGCAGGCTGCTGCTAATAATGCTGCATTTTGCTGATCTTACAACAGTCTTGAACTGTTAGTTGATGTAATTTGTTTTGATAGTTTTGAGCATATTTACATCATTACACAGCTTTTAATACAAGTTCCTGCATGACAGCAACATGTGTATATAATAACTCATGATGTTGAGCAGTAGAGAGGGAGTCTATTTATAATATAAGAGCAATCATTCTATGCTTTGGGGTACATTAGCATTTCACTCACAAGATCTCAAGTTATTTATGTCTGATGTGGTAAATGCAGCCAAATCAAGAAGAGCATTTAACATCATTCTTTATCTGGACGGACAAATTACCAGCAGTGTATACTAACATAGCTGCTCAGTATTTTTACTAAAAATGAACTTTAACCTACATTTAGATACAAACATAGGGTTGAAAATAACAAACATTTAACAGAATATTGTTTTCATAACTGGACTTATGAAATGTTTTCCAAAGCTGTTCTTAAATATTAAAAGAAGATGCATCTCATGATTTTTTTATCATCTCATGAATTTTTTATTTGAACAAGTATTTACAGTACATGATTTTATTTGTCATGTTTAATGTGTGTAGAAGCACTTTTTATTTAGTGTTTTATCTTCTTAACATTGTCATAAAACAAATTTAGTGTTGAGCTGCAACACTTTTGCTCATGTGTTTTTCAACACACAAGATGAAATAATCATATTTAAAACGTTTTTTTTTTTTTATTTGGGCTGCTGTTGTGAAAAGTTGTTTCCAGCTCAGAAACTTCTCAGATTTTTTAGCTCCAGAAATCTGTCGAAGCTACACAATAAAATAAACTTTTAAAGACTTGAGATAATCTCAGATTATGCAGATTTCAGATCAGATTTCTTCTTAAACACGTATTGTCCCTAATTATTATTTTTTTCGCTTTAATTGATGGTTTAGTTGCTCATCTTGAACGCGTCCTACTGCATGCATTGTGTGTGTAAGCAAATGACTAAGCCCAGCTGTTTCTAGTACATGCCGACTCGTTTGGTGACGATGTCTGGGAGGAATTTAGTTTTTACTCTCAAAATGAGCAAGACAGGAAGTCACCTTCCATTTTACTGGTTATAAGAAATCTTTTTGATGTAGTTGTTTCAGAGTACCGGTACAGCATGTGGCTGTGAACTGTTAATGGTGGTGCTTTGTTGATGATGAATATTAAATTTGCATCTGACCATTATAAACATGTTTTCTCTAAATCAAAAAGAAACAAGTCTAGTGGTTTTGAATAAAATGAAGCACTTTATTGTACTGTAGCAGTTATATCTCTTTATTTAGCTGCTATATAATATTATGTTTTCCATACATTTGAACACAGGCATGCTCGACACTACAGATTTAATCATAATTTCTTCAGATATTATATTGGTTAGATTACATCCTGTCCATAGTGACTTTTCTCCAGTAGTCTCAGACATCCTGCTGTCTCTGCTACCTGTAATTTCAGAGTAATGTTCATGTGTTTACTCGTGTCTCTCCTCAGGGTGTGGCGGGTGCTGGACGTTCCCAGGATGATGCCATGGTGGATTATTTCTTTCAGCGGCAGCACGGCGAACAGCCCGGCAAACACCGCTGGCCCACTGGAGACAACATCCATGACAGTCAGGTTTGTGTACATGAACATCGCAAAACTAAAAACATCCAGCACCAACAGTAAAGTCAGATCTTTAAACCCTGTCTGCAAAACGCAGTTGTTTTTAACATGACTGAAGCACATTCAAATTAAAGCTAATAGAAATAAACTGTTGAGTCATGACTTCTGCTTTTTACTTGTAAATTATTCATCAAGGTAATTACACATTAACATAAGTAATTAAAGTTTGGTTTATACATTAATTCAGTGTGTGAAGCACAGAGTGTCTGTTCCTGTGACTCAGTGGACTGTCTGTGTTCAGGTTCGGTCCATGGACGAACTGAACCATGACTTCCAGGCCCTGGCTTTGGAGGGACGTGCGATGGGAGAGGTGAGCTTTCTGATCAGGTTCAAGGTGGTCAATCCCAATACCTTCATGCTATTGATGGTTTTAACTACAAATTATCAGCACTAAATAAAAAAAAAATATATATATATATTTTCTCAGGTAGCACTGGCTTGACCTAATGGATTTCTGAAACCAACAAAAAGTAAATGTTTCATTTTAGTTATTTATTCATTCAGGGACAGTACATCTTTATAACCTTTGACCTGCACACTAGCCAGTGCCTAATTTGCAGATTTAGCTTAAAAAAAAACTAAATGTCAAAATCTACAGATATAAATGGCTACACTTTAAAAGCAAACAGTGAAATTAACAATAGATCAATAATAATAATAAGAGTATTCATGATTTTAAAATAAAACCTACAAGACTTGATTTGGTATTTGCATCAGGGATGGCAACAAATCTAATCCAGTTGGCCTGATCCTTTTAAAATGTTTGCCTATATCCAGTACTTTCCTTGATCCTGGTGGAAATTAATAAAACAGTTACTTTTTTTAACCATGTACTTGTTTTCTCATGAAGGCACTAAAGCTGACGCACACACATGTTCTTATACCATTTGTTTAATTTTAGCTTTCACTGCCAAATCTTACTTAGTTTCATGTCAGTGTTGAAATAAGAAATTTAGTTTTATTCATTTACTGTTGATATAAAAGTAGAACATGTTTATGAAAAGTGTTGATGCCTCTGAGAATATTTGCCTCCTAATCCATAAAGATAGAGATCACAAAGTTACACAAAGAAAGTGTTTTCACAGTGAGGGGAAACAGTTGAGTGTAACATAAAGGGAGGAGAGATGTGGAGATAAATAAGATGCCAGAATCCAAACTCTGGTTAAAACCTGTCAGAACAATTGGCTACATTTAGATGAAACCACTTTCCTTGGCTGCTCTACAGGCTTACTGTCCAAGTGTGCTGTTATCTTATTTGTTTGTCTAGTAAAATTTTGCCTGCACTTGTTGAACTCTGACTACACCCCAAGCAAAGGGCTTGCTGTTGATCATTTTGCGTTGTAAAATAGATGAATAAATCCAACTAAAAGACTTTTAGGGGGTCATTTATTTCATGAGGTTATTTAAACTCTTTTTCTGTTTCCTCTCTGCTCTTTGTTTTTGTAGCAGCTCCTCACTAAGAAGTTCTGGGAGACGGATGACTCTGGGAAGGATGGACCAAAAGGGATATTCTTGGACCAGTGGCGGGACAGTGCGTGGGGTGCCTCCGGTCAGTCCAGGTTCTCTAGTTTGAGGTAAATGTAGAGTTTTCTTGTTGATCTGTATTAATTTTTGCACATGCGTTGATCGTAACAGATCACTCAGTGTCTCAGCCAATCATGGTGTCCCGTCGGCCGGGGCAGGGTTTTCACGGTGGAGGTGAAGTTGGGGTGGGCTCAGTGATGTCACCGCGGTCTGAAAGTGGCGGGCTGGGAGTGAGCATGGTGGAGTACGTTCTGTCCTCCTCGCCAGCTGACAAACTGGATTCCTGCCTCCGAAAAGGACCATATGTAAGTCCTCCTCAGCTTTCCTCTATTTGGTTCACTCCTCTTGTGTATTTGCTATTGATCACTGACCTGAGCTATGATGTGTTTCTGTTTTGTGTTAATGCAGGGACAGAGGGATGGGGAAGTGGAAGAAGAGAAGAGGGAGAAGCCGAAAACGTTTGAAGGAGAGAAACTAAAGGAGTTAACAGAAAGTGAATCTGATGTGATCAGTGATGTAATCAACCCAAACGGGCTGCCCGTACAGAATGGGCTCGACGTTGATGTCAAGGAGTTTGGGTAGGATACTGTAGTATCAGAGAAAGCCAGACGATACCTAGACATTCTTTACCTGCTGACCGAGCCTCCGCTTCTCTGATTCCTCCAGACGCCCACCAGGCAACATGCCCGTCCCCGGCCCTGAGGGGGACCTACTTGGAGGTCCTGGGGGTGTCGGGGCTGAAGGCTTGACGCCCCTCGGAGGTGGAGGAGGCCCCAAACCCCCAGAGGACTTCTCTGGTGTGGAACAAGGTGGTGTCACCATGGACCCCATGGAGTCGGTAATGGAGCCGCTTCAGTTTGACTACAACTCCCAGATGCCCATGGACTCTGCACCCACTGTGGGCTTATTCGATTACACTAACCAGCAGCAGGTAGCGGCTGCAGCACGGAAAGCAATATGTATTCATGTAACCAAGTCTCCGCTGATATTAAAGTGTGATTTAACTGCTGTCATACGGTCTGCAGCTGTTTCAGAGAAACAACGCCTTGGCTGTGCAGCAGTTAACAGCAGCCCAGCAGCAGCAGTATGCACTGGCAGCAGCACAGCAGCCTCACATTGGTAAGTCTGTGTTGACTAGACAGTGATGTAAAATCTGATTCAAACATTTTGTATGTGTTTAACATTTTTTACATTTGTTTACAGGGTATCCGCGGGTCCTTAAAAAGCCTTAAAAGGTCGTAAATGTGCTTTTCCAAAATTAAGGCGTTAAATATAATTAAAAATGATAAATAATCCTTAAATTCAGTGTCTAAAGGTCTTAAATTTCTAGAGCCCCTATGATTTCCGGGTTACAAAGATCAGAAACTCAGCAGCACATTGGGCCACAAGGGTCTAGGTCACTTAATCTCGTTAATTCAGTTAAACAGAGCTTATTTTTATTTTGTAAAAGTTATCTCGTTAATTCCGGAAAAAATAAGCATTTTTAAAATTATTTCCAGGTGAATGCAATTCGCTTCCGTAAGATATAATGCAGATCGATTACCTTGATGTTTATTTTTCTGCACTTTCAGTTCCAATATAGGTTTAGTCAGAACTATTTGTAAGGTGGTCACATCCCCTTTCCCATTCCATAAATGAAAGGTCTTAATCAAAGTGGCCTTAAAACAGGTCTTAAAAAGTCTTAAATTTGGTTTCTTTAAACCTGCAGATACCCTGTGTTTAGAACTGATTTCCCTCGTCTTCAGGCGTATCATTTATTTTAATTCGGCATTAATGAAAATGCAGTAACACACTAACCAATCCATTAGGTTATAAACATAAATATTTGATTAATATATAAATATGCTTCAATATAGACACTGATTATCTTTAAATTAATAGTTTAAATACCTATTAAAGGATTTATTCTATGAAATAGTTTGATTTATTTTCCCTGTGTGTGTTTTCCAGGTCTGTCTCCAGCGTTTGTGCCCAATCCTTACATCATCAGTGCTGCTCCACCAGGGACAGACCCCTACGCAGCAGGACTCGCTGCAGCAGCTACGCTCGGTGAGACATAAATGTTTCAAACCGTCCTCAGCGTTGTTAAAGGAATATTTTGGAAAAATGAGGGACGAGTCATCAGGCTAACGACTAGTCTGACTGGGCCCTCTCTAGTCTGGATTTCAGCTTCTTAAAACAAATCAAAACTCAAATATCCCAGAAGTTTGAGTGATCTATTAACTCTTAACACGTCACATTCACATCAACGGTTTTTTTTACATTAACTTTTCAAATTACTCTGAAATTTAAACAGTTTGTTACAATACATTTTATTTAAAATACACCCTGTCAGCATGTGTTTTATGATGACTTTCTTCCAGTTTTTCTAAACAACTTGTTCTGAGTGTGGTGACTACTCATAACCTCTCCACAAAACCCACTTGTAAAAATCTGACCTGTTCCTTTAAGAAGCATTTGTTTGTTAAAATTTAAAATTTCCTTTTAATCATAGCTACTGTTTAACGTCCCTGTTCTTTTCTCTGTTTGCTTCTAGGCCCTGCAGTGATGCCTCCCCAGTACTACGGTGTGACCCCGTGGGGCGTCTACCCAGCCAACCTTTTCCAGCAGCAGGCAGCTGCAGCCAACAATTCAGCCAATCAGCAAGCAGCAGGCCAGGGCCAGCAGAACCAGCAGCAGGTCAGTCATCTGTCCACTGAGCTTTAAATTCATTGTTTATTAACTGATGGTGCTACAGTAATGGACTACACTTTGTCTACAGTATTGCTTATTTAATATTCTGTTTTTACCCTGGAAGTTTAAATGATTGTTTATTTTGTAAAGGTGATGCGTGCTGGAGGAAACCAGCGCCCTTTGACCCCCAGCCAGGGCCAACAGGGTCAGCAGAATGACCAGCTGGTTGCAGCAGCAGCAGTAAACTCTGCCCTCGCCTTTGGGCAAGGGTTAGCAGCAGGAGTCCCTGGTGAGTACAGCATCCTGTAAAATGTGTTTATAGGTGTGGAAATGCTTCCAGCTCTGACAATGACTTTAACAAAACTATTTGATAATTTTTAATATCCAAGTCAAGCAGAATTCTCCACTTTTATCTACACAAGCAGCCATTCTGAATATACTTGTTCCACAGGGTACCCAGTCCTGGCACCTGCAGCCTACTATGATCCAACAGGAGCGCTGGTGGTCAACACCGGAGCCAGGAGTGGCCCTGTCCGCCTTATGGCTCCTGCCTCTGTCATCATATCTCCCTCTGCAGCACAAGCAGGTAACACCATGATATAATGAGAGGCTAAGCCTGTATGTGCTGCTTACTGTATGCAGATTACACATTCAAACATGTTGTGAATGTTCCACTCAGCCTGAACACACAGTCAGCTCATCAGGCTGTTCATCAGTTGTCTAATTTTTAGTGGTATTGTTTCACAAAGTCCTGTTGTGAAATCTCTTTTCCTGCATACCTCCCTCCTCTTCCAGTTGCAGCAGCAGCAGCCTCTGCAGGTGGTGCCAATGGTGGTTTGGGCGGAGGAGCTAATGGTCCATTCCGTGCCATGACGTCCCAGCAGCCTCAGCAGCAGGGTGGCCCTGGCGGTGCTCTGGGAGGAAGTTCCTTCTATGGATCTTCATCTTTGAGCTCATCCTCCCAGAGCTCCTCTCTTTTCTCACAAGGTTCTGCTCAGCCTGGACCCGGCTCTGCCTCCCTGGGCTTCAGTCAGCCTGCCTCATCCTCCCTCGGTGCCACACTTGGAGCCACGCTGGGAGGCTTTGGCACCGCAGGTCAGGATACAATCTCCTCACGATTCACAAGTTGCTCATTTGAAATATTCAGCTCTTCTTGAGAACATTTCTTAAATCTGTATAATTGTCTCCCTCTAGTGGCAAACTCGAGTGGTGGCAGTGGTTCCAGGCGGGACTCCCTGACAGGCAACAGTGAGCTGTACAAGCGTACTCCCTCCAGTCTCACTCCCATTGGTCACGGAGGATTTTATAATGGCACTCTGGGCTTCAGTCCATCTCCTGGTCCTGTGGGAATGCCCCTACCCAACCAGGGACCGTCCCACTCCCTCACACCCCCACCCTCCCTGTCCAACCACAGCTCCTCGTCCAACCTTAATCTTGGTAAGTGTCTTTTGATTTTTGTCTCTTTAGCTGACCCAGGCTGTAGCGACATGTTACCCGTCATTAGAGAATTGTGTTTTTAATGAAATATGATCATTGCAGCCCAGCAGAACAAGTCGTGTATCCTATAGATTTTGCTCAGAGTATCTAAGCTCTTACGGATTCTCAAATTCAAACATTAAACGTGTCGAATCATGTTCAGCAATCCAACCATGGAAACCTAACCATATGTGTCAGAATTCTAAGGTGGCTTGTTGTCTGGAAATATTTACTGATTCAGACTTGTCAACTCTGTTGTTGTTGTTTTTTTTATTTATTATTATTATTATTATTATTATTATTGCTGGTAGAGTGATGTGTGATTCAGTGAGCAACACTCTGACAAAATGACACAAACAGCCTCATTATGACCTAATGATGAATTACGTAACTCAGGCAGTTCTCTGGTATTTAAACAGCAGTAAAAACAATCGTTTGGAGGCAGTAAACAGTTTTACTGTGCACTAACTTTAATTGGGATGTTTATATTTTCCACGTGATGGAGTTTGACTCATTTCCAAACTTCAGCCAGACCTAATAAATGTGGAGCAGATGGTTAAGATTGTTTATGCGTCAAGTTGCTTCTGCGTACATGATTTATATTCGATAAGTTCAGCAGAGGTATATGTTTACTGTCGGTGAATAAATCAAATCTGCAAAAGAGCAGAAAGTTTGTGGGGTTTTCTAACGTAGCAGATATATATTTCTGAAATAAAAAAAATTCAGTAATTCTTTTTTAAATATGAATTTGTAGCTTTTAGTACTTTTTCTTCTATAGAACAATGCATGTGATCATTTTTTGTTTTGGGTTTTGCTTTTTGCAGATTTGACTTTATTCAGTTTGTCTTGAGTGTGGTAATAACTTCTACCCGTCTGACCCACAGGAGGCCTGACCAATGGCAGTGGCCGTTTCATCTCAGCTGCTCCAGGAGCGGAGGCCAAGTATCGCAGTGCTGCGAGCTCAGGCTCTTCCCTCTTCTCGCCCAGCAGCCAGCTGTTCCCGTCATCGCGGCTACGCTACGGTATGTCTGACGTGATGCCTTCAGGCCGGAGCCGCCTGCTGGAGGACTTCAGAAACAACCGCTACCCCAACCTGCAGCTCAGAGACATCGCCGGTCACATCATGGAGTTCAGTCAGGACCAGCACGGCAGCAGGTGCACAACTGCAGATTACTATATTCTAAGATTGATGATTAAATCAGTGAAAACTATACCAGTCAGTTCAGTATCATTGACTGCTGGGGTAGGGATGGGTGTTTCAAACAGATCTACTAATAACTGATTTAATTTATCACATTATTCTTAACAAGGGATAATTTTAGCCACTGCTTTTTCATTTAGGACTTTTTTTTCTTCTATTTTTGCTCAAAAATGTGTGAAAATAGTTTTAATTCCCTTAAGTCCTGCAGCTGAAATCACCCTGAGATGGAGTAGAAGTGTGGATATTAGTGTTCACCTGCCCAGTGGATCAAAGTAGGGGTGTGTGCACATATTCTGGCAGTAAAAGGTGGCTGTAGTCTCCACTTTGTAGTCCTTTCAAATAAAACTAGGAGGACAGAAAAAGAGAATCACATAAAAATTATTTTTGCTGAACAATGTAGCCCTACCTGGAAAAGCAACCTACCTGGTGCACTACCACCCCCTAGTTAACAGTCAAGTTAGTGGAGTGTAAACACCAGGTGCAAAAGTTGTATTATGTTATTTTTTCAAATCATTTAAAACAAATCAGTGTTCATCTATGTTGAAGGCCCCAATCTTAAATAACAATATATAATAAAAACTAGAAGTCAGAAGGAGAGGAAGTGTCCTCCTCTATCAATTTTAAAGTTTTATAGTGACAGAAAATGAGCACAAATAAAACTTTACCTCAAGGCAAGTCAAGTGTTTTTTTTATATTTAACTATTTAATAAGAAAATAAGAATCCTCAGAAATTAGAAGCTGGATTATATGTGTAAATCACAGGAAATTGTATTTTATTTCATTTGTGGTTAAATAAAAGCTGTGCGATATGGAGTCTTTAACTTGTGGCAGAGTAACGGTTTAGTTTACGCTCCTGATCAAAGTTCGTGTTTTTGTTTACCAGATGATGTGAGCAGGCAGCTGGAAGGTCTTCCTGTTTGTTCACCTCTGACGTTATGATACTCTAGTGTAAATATTTTAGGTTCACTCTCACTTTACGCTGTCGATGACTGGATAACGGAGACATTTCAGGCCTGACGTGTTTTAGCAGACAGTTTGGGTAGTGCTGTATATCTTAAGTATTTTCTATATTGTTAGAGTTAAAAATGACAGTTATCAGTTACTAATCTGTGACCATAGATGTGTTAATTTAGCAGCATGTGACCCTGGAGACCACTCTGGAGGTTGTGATTTCAGGGTCTATTAATGGTGGAACCAGCAATGCGTTTGATGTTGAGTTTTCCACTGAAATGAGCTATTTATATACCAAGACGTCCAGCCTTCACATACCAGACATTTTCTCCTCTTCAGGACCACAGTCCTTTTTTATCTTTGCCTGGCATCCATCATTTCACCTCCCAAGCTGCTTTGTTCCTTCAGCTGCCTCTTTATGCTTCCTTCACTCTGAGATTCATCTCATTTTGTCTGGCTGTTCCCTCAGGTTCAAGACAGAAGAGCAGTTTCTGTCTCATATTATTGCTGCGTGTGTTTGTTTTCAGCATCATCCAGACTTTATAAATCCTCTCGATGCGCCGGGTGGATTTTAGAAGATCTGCCTTTATACTTCCTCCTAAGGCTTTATAAGAAAGTGAAATCTTGAAAAAGAAAATGAGTTCATGTGTGGTCAATTTTTATTCTGTTTGACTTTTTCAGGTTTATCCAGTTGAAACTAGAGCGAGCGAGTTCAGCTGAGCGCCAGCTCGTCTTCAGTGAGATACTGCAGGCAGCCTATCAGCTCATGGTGGATGTGTTTGGAAATTATGTCATCCAGAAGTTCTTTGAGGTATGCATGAGGAGTTTGTCTGATAAGAGATTTCCAAAATGTGAAAATCTTTAGCAGTATCCCCGTTTTTATGTTCTTTCTGTTCTACCAGGAATCCGTGCTTTCATAAGTTACAGGTGTGTTTCATGTGTTTTTAGTTCGGCAGCTTGGACCAGAAGCTGGCTCTGGCTGAAAGGATCCGAGGCCACGTGCTGTCTCTGGCCCTGCAGATGTACGGCTGCAGGGTCATCCAGAAAGCTCTGGAGTTCATCCCCTCAGATCAGCAGGTCATTGTAAGTACACTCACTCCTGTTAGCTGTGTAAGCATGTTACACAAACATGTTAACAACACAAACACACTGCACCTTTGCCCTCAAGCTACCCTTTTTGCTTTTAATGAAAGACGTTTAATATACTAGTGCCTCAATTTAAAGGGTATCTATTATCTCAGTACTAAGAAATCAGCTGTAAAGAAGAGAGCACTCCTCACTGACCACAAATTGCTTTTTCTGCAGCATAAGTCTGCTTCGATGAGGAGCTCTGCTGCTTGTGCTGAGAGGGGTTTCATGTTTAAAATGAAAGGAAAAACTATCATCAGCAATAAATAAAGCTAATACAAGTGCAGTTTATATGCAAATGTTGAGCTGCAGGTAGGAAGATAAATAAATGTATATCAGCTGGAAATGTAGCTGTATACATTTTGTGCTTTAGAAAAGGTTTTTAGTGTGTGTTTGTGTGAGAGAGTGAAAAAGTAATAGTTATCCATCTTTCCTTAATGGACTCGAATAGATTTCCCAATAGGGCATCTGTTAAAAAGTCCGGTGTTATTTGTTGGGCAGTAAGTCACAGTGTTTGCAAAATGCCTTCAGGCAATAATTGATTCCTCACAATTACCCGTTTGTCCCTCTCCTCTGTTTCTTTCCTCCCCATACAGAGTGACATGGTGCGGGAGCTGGACGGCCATGTGCTGAAATGCGTGAAGGACCAGAACGGTAACCACGTGGTGCAGAAGTGCATCGAGTGTGTCCAGCCTCACGCGCTGCACTTCATCATCGAAGCCTTTAAGGGACAGGTGGGTTCCTCCGGTGCACTAACTCAAAGTATTTCCTCATTCAGTCACTGAAGCCTGCCAGCCCTTGTCTGACACACACACACGCACCGTCATCGCCTGGAGGCAGCGAGCTTATTGTCACAAAGTACACAGACTTTTGCAGGGATGGGGTGTGTTGCCTTGGCAACAGGATCTTTAGCCCATCTTCTACCTGAAAAATTAATGGTAAATGAGCAGAAATGTTTAGCTTATGTGATGTTTTAGTTCTGAGATGCCACTCTGTAAATCTCACTAATATGTTCGGCTTCTGGTGCTTTTGTTTTTGCTGTAACTGTTTTTTTCCCTGTTGGGTGGCTCAGATTTGTTTATGTAGCTGAAAGCTGATAAGGAATTAGGTTTCACCTTCCCAGCAGGGCTGGGTTGGGTGAAAGAATTCCTCAGATTACTGGAACTCTGAGCATTTTCTGTAAAATAGTACATCAGTGTTACAGTCACTCATTTTGGTTTAGTGTACGCCTAACTAACAGTGAGTAATTACGTATTTTAGGTCTTTGCCCTCTCCACTCACCCATACGGCTGCCGAGTCATCCAGCGTATTCTCGAACACTGTCTTCCTGAACAGACGCTGCCTATTCTGGAGGAGCTCCATCAACACACAGAGCAGCTAGTGCAGGTAAAACAAACACACACTCACAGGCCTTTGTCTCCATTTTCAGGAAAACATCTCAGTTTGGCTCAAATTAGCTCTTCTCTGAGCCTCCAGATTTTCGAATTTGGCCACATTTGATGCAACGTCAGAGGCACCAGCTGTCCTCCTCACATTCTAGTTAACACTTCTCGGTTTGTTATTCAGGACCAGTATGGAAACTACGTAATCCAGCATGTTTTGGAGCACGGCCGAGCCGAGGATAAGAGTAAAATCGTGGCTGAAATAAGAGGCAATGTCCTGGGACTCAGCCAGCACAAGTTTGCCAGGTAAATTCATCCACGAACACTCAAGTCTGACGTTAATTCTGACAATAGTTTTTATTTATTTTCTCTATAGTCACTGCTCTTGGAATGCATCTTTTTGTTTGTGTGTGTGTGTGTGTTGTATTTAATGTGCAGGATGTTTTGTTAGGATGCAGTGAATAATAAAAATGTTGAACCATCACCACCTTTTCCTCACACTGGAAACATTTCTCTGATATAATCTGTATCCTGTTGGTTAGTTTTGCACATTAAATCCTTTATACATGAACTTTGCTATATTCACAATTTAGTGCTTAGTTTAGGTATTGAAAACTGACACATTGGTATTTTTTTTATTTAAAAACATAGTTAATAAAAAAGCATTTTGAGTGAATTTATATACACACGCCCCTCATTTTAACAAACTTCCGATGCTGTTTATCGGTTGTGACAATCCTGCAGCTCATTCTCGTGTTTTTTCCTCCAGCAATGTGGTAGAGAAGTGTGTGACCCACGCGTCCCGAGCAGAACGTGCACTGCTGATAGACGAAGTGTGCAGCCTGACTGAGGGCCCCCACAGTGCCTTATACACCATGATGAAGGATCAGTACGCCAACTATGTGGTGCAGAAGATGATCGACGTGGCCGAACCAACGCAGCGCAAAATTGTAATGCATAAGGTCGGTGGAGGGATGAGGGTCCCTGTGAATGCTGGGTAAAAAATGTGACTCTTAATTTAAGGATTTTCTAGAATTACCTTCAGCTGGTTTGGTGGTATGAGGCTCCAGTGCTAGATTGTGTCTGTTGTTAGTTGTTTAGCAAAAAAAAACAGTTGAGAACTGGTTTGGTTTTAATTATTCAGTCATTAGTCACCTAAAACATCTCTTCAGTAAATATTTGATCTTAGGGTTTCTGTGGAGGATCACAGTGCAGGGAGACAGTTTGTACAGATCACAGGGTTTGTCTTCCTGCAGTCAGATGCCTTAATATCACCAGTCTATTTATAAATCCTGTTTGTAAACAACTGTTGGTGTTTATAAACACTCTTTACTGATCTCTGATTGGTTAAAAGCCACTGCAAACAGAACTTTTACCCAATGTTATGTGATTGGAGAATAAAAAATATACAAACTGCTGGAAGATGAGAGGCAATGAGTGATAATTTTGTCATAAATTATGCAGAATAAAAGTGAAACTAAGATTTTAAACATGACTTTTTCATTTTAATGAAAGTATTGAAAGTAAAGATAAAGTTTAAATAAATAAATAGAGGTTATTAAAATGAATGTTTTAAAATGTAAAAAATAGTGTACCTAAAACAGGCCAGGTTTTATACTTTTCAGTAAGGATATCAGTGTGTGATAATTCAACCTCTTCTATTGATCTGTCCGCTGGTGCCAGTAGTTGCCCAGGCAACAGCACTAACGTAAAGACGAGCACAGAAACATGACTGTTCAGTCCTGCTTTAAAAAAGTAATTAGAGTCAACACAAATGACTATTACTACTAAATTTGTTACTTGAGAAATCCAGTGTGACTAATGTGTTTTTTAAGGCGTTGGTTTCTCTGTTTTCTCAGATCCGGCCCCACATTCAGACTCTGAGGAAGTACACGTACGGAAAACACATCCTTGCCAAGCTGGAGAAGTACTACATGAAGAACGGCGTGGATCTGGGCCCTCTCTGCGGCCCCCCTAACGGCATCATGTAAAGGCCCTCCCACCTTACCCGCCCCTCCCCCACCCCTCGGCTCACCTTCCCTTTACCTTGTGTCCACCAACTCCTCCACTGCTGTCCCTTTCAGGCACTTCAGACACCAAACCCACCCCCCACCCCTCCTCCAAATCCTTTCCACTGAAGATGCCGAGTACCCCTCGCACTGTTTCCATGACAACCCTTCCGAAGGAGCTTGTTACTACAGGCAGCCTTAGATTTTTGTCTTTTTGTCACCCCTCCCCCCACTCGAGTTTAGGCCTGCTGAACTGGGGCAAGCAGGGCAGGCGGGGGTGGGAGAGGGAGGTGAAACCTGATCCACTCATCGCTTCATTCTTCGTTTTTTTTTTTTTTCTTCACCTCTTTTTGTTGTTTCTGATGAACTGAAAAAAAAAAATCACCTTTTGCTACTGCTGCACACACAATCCTCATCCCCCGCCTCCCCCTTCAAACTCAGATATTTACCACTATGAGACAGAGTATTTAATTTGTCACAGAATCATAGACGAATACACACATGTCATCAGCTTAACCAGCAGACAGATCATTTAGCATGGGAGATTCGTTTTCTGGTCTTGCTTCTATAAATATAACGTGTATACTTGGTGTAGACCTTTGCATATATATATAAATATATATATAAAACTTTGTAGTTTTTCTGGTTTTTGATGTTGAATCTGTATCTATAATGTATCCTAGTAGTGACCACATACTTCTGACTGTATAATTGTACATTTGTAAACCCTTGTAATGTAAAAGTGCTTTACCACCCTTTTGGTATGAGAAGAAAAAAAAAGGAAAAAAAAAATCATTCTAGAAAAAAAAAACCTGTGCATTTCAGTGTATATTCTCACCTCATTGGTTGTGACATATGAGTTGTTGTATATTGTAAATTGTAATATCAAATTTTTGTTTTGAAAAGCCCTTTCTATTCAGCGTAGTACCTGTACAAAGATTCGCCACGCTTGGTTTTATCTTTTTCTTGTCACTGCTTAACTTAAAAACCATCAAATCTCCCACTGACTCCTGATTGGACACATTCTGTTAGACTTAGTGGCGTCTTCTGATTTATGTTGAAAGTTTTTTTTTTAAAATATCTTTTTATAGGAATGCTTTATCCCATAAAATGTTTGTGTATGGGTTTGCTGGTTGGTTGGGAGAAATCAATCTTACTAATTCAAACCCCTCAATTAGCCATGATGGTTTTTAGGGGTAAATCCATGGATTGTACAGATGAAATTTTGGCTTGTTTTTTTCTTATTTTCTCTAGTGCTGTAAGTGCTGTATCATACATGTCCTTTTGGGTGAGAGAGGCAGCCCGCCACGGCGCGGTGTACATTTGGAGCAGCCTTGTGTATATTTACTACGAGCACACCTGTAACCATATGTGTATAGTTAACAGAACCTGTGTATGCTTATTGCCTGGGCAACTATTTTTTGTAACTCCTGTTGTAGATTGTCTCTAAACAATTGTGTGATCTTTATTTTGAAACCAAACTGAACAAAACAAAAAAAAACTTTGAAAATTTAACAGTTGTGCGTGTGCTTCTTTGTTTTTTGATTAATCGCTCGGGAAGACGTGTCTGTAGGCGTTTTACTTTTTTTATTTGTGTTCTATTTAAAGTACCAGCCATCTGAATTTGATGCTCTAATACGTCTCAACTATTACTGAATAATGAGGCTTGCACATTTAACAAGCAGCAATCCTGAACAACAGTGAGCATTCCTACTAAACTGTTTAACTCTGAACCAGCAGCAGCTTTTGTTTTAATCTAGAAAATCTCAACTTTCTGCTGTTGGACACTGAAAAACCCTTTGATACGAGCAATAGACCTGACTAAAGGAAATCAGGCCGCAGTGTTAGAGGGGGATCTGTCAGAACACGCCTCGTTTCTTTTATTGACATATTTGAGTCAGACTTGAGTCTTGAACCTGTTTTTTCCTGTCCAGATTTTGTCAGGAACAGCTCCTGAGTGGAAACGGCGTGGATGTGAAAATCATTAAAGCAGAGTTTGACTAGGATTTTCCTTTTCTTAAAGCAGACAAACCAATCCCCAATAAACTACGTTTTAGTTGCATATCTGCTGTTCAAAACTTTTTTTAAAAACTGATTCCTGATCAGTTTTTCATGCTGCATACAGGAGATGCATCCAGCAGGATTTATACACCATGTTAAAATCCAGCAGTGTTCTAAACTGTAAATGATCAAACATGGTTGTGAATGCAGCTCTATGCAGTGTTCTGATCCACTGAAACTAAATTATAAGATGAGAAACAACAAGCTCATGTTATCCCACTACTAATTTGACTTCATATTCACGTTAAACTAGGTTTTTTTTTGTATCTAGACAAAAATATGAGGTGCTGATCATAAAGTAGTACATTAATAGAGTTAAAAGCTACATTTGACACATTTACTGTTTAAACTTAACTTTGCATAACAGGACAGGTACATTTAAAAGTCCGTTTTCACCACATTTACCCAGGAAAATGCAACATTATGTCTAATAAATCAGAATAATGAAGTTTAAATTATGCTATGAGTCAAATCTAAACATATAAAGTTAAATCTAAACAAAATCTAAGTTTTAACTAAATATTTTGCTAACATGCTAATTCAATCTGCTGTAAAATAAATAAATAAATAAGAGAAGATGGAAGGAAGTAGCCCACCAAAATAAAAGCAGATGAAATGATCCCCTATAAATGGTGGGCTAGTTTGATTTTACAGCAATCTGAAATTATCTCCATATAAATTTAATCCTAAATATTTAGCTGCAACTTCATATTTTTTGTTTTTAAATATAAATATGTTCAACGTTATTTTGATGTGGTAAAAATCAGCAGTTAATTCATTTAATATTTTTAAAATCAGCGCTCCATACAACATGTCTCTGAAGTGTGCAGCTGGAAATGAATGACTTCTTCTGTCAAAATCCTAGCTATTAAATGATAAATGTGCTTGCCATATAGGTATATATGATCGTCAGACACACAGGTGTGATATCTATGAACCAATCACAGTGGGAGGCTCGGGTGACCGTTAAAGGTGTGTTGTAACAAAACCAGATTCCTGTGAACCTGTGTGTGTTTAAACCAGCTGCAGGGGGCATCATTGCCCTTACCCGCGGAGGGTTTTCTTTTCCTTGAACACACGCGCACACACACACACACACACACACACACACACACACACACACACACACACACACACACACACACACACACACACACACACACACACACACACACACACACACACACACACACACACACACACACACACACACACACACACACACGCACACACAGGCTCCCCCTCCTCCTGCCAAACTCCAAGGCCGGGCAGCGTCGCCATACGGAACATCCTGCGCTGAGCGGAGAGGGGGAGGAGAGAGGCTGCGCTGAGACAGACACGGAGAGACGGAGGTCTGGCGTCTCCAGGATCAGAGTTATCACTCCGAACTCCGACAAACAGCGAGACAGAGACAGGAGGGTTAGTGGGAACCTCGGAGCCGGATTAAAGAGGCCGACCCGGAGGAGGGCTGATGGTCGCGCGGCGCGGCGGTGCGCTCTGAAGTTGGACACACTATACTACCGAGAGCCCGGGAGCAACGCGCGCAGCAGGAGCAGCCCGGTTCACCTCCCCGCTCCTCCCTGCTATCCCTGAAGGCGGCGGCGGCACCGGGAGGCTGCGAACCCCGAACCATGGAGCTGCCTTGGATGTTGGCGCTAACTGCGCTGCTGGCGCACGCGACGGTGAGTCTGAGCGGAGCAGAGCGGCAGCTTCTTTGTTAACCGGTGCGCTCACAAGTCAGTGTGTGCGTGCGTTAGTGCGTGTGCGTGAGGCTCCAACATTAACGAGACAGCGGTGATCGGTAGGAAATCCTGCACTCGACCTACATATCCGAGACTCCCGTCAGGGGGGCTGCTCCCTCACACCCCCCCCCCCCCCCCCCCCCCCCCCCCCCCCCCCCCCACACACACACACACACACACACACCAGCCTTTTGTGTCTCAGTGTCGGGGCTTGTAGGGAGTTGTGTTCCCTCCACTCAGGAGGTGTGTGTGGGTAATTAGCGGGTTATCTCTAATTGGGGATGATCACTGGTTTTGTGTGTGTGTGCGTGTGTGTGTGTGTGTGTGTGTGTGTGTGTGTGTGTGTGTGTGTGTGTGTGTGTGTGTGTGTGTGTGTGTGTGTGTGTGTGTTGACTCCAGCTCACATCCTGCCGTTAATTTGGGAGGGGACAAGAGGGTTGGGTGGGGGGGCAGTCATACTGCGGCTCTAAACACTTTATTACGGGTTATTTGTGTGTGTGTGTGTGTGTGTGTGTGTGTGTGTGAGTGCATGCATGCGTGCGTGCCAGGACGCACCGGGATGGGGTTGTAACTGGAGGTGTCTGCCGCGCGCGCGCGCCCGTGCGTTTATTTGTGGCTAAAAGTGGGTGGGGTGTTGGAGGAGGAGGAAGGGGGGGATGGACAGCGATGCGGTGCGCTGGAATGATGTCATCGGGAACCGCGAGCCCCTCCACCTCTCCCCCCCCCCTCCTCCCCCTCCACGCACACACCTCCCTCTCCCCGGAACCATCCACGCCGAGCCTCACGCGCATCATCACCACCAGCAGCGCGTGCCCACACCTTCCGTCACCGCTAATCCAGATCCGTCCTATGAGCGGGAGGAGGAGGAGGAGGGAGCGCACGCGCTGAATCATTGAGAGAAAAGCAAACGGAAACTAAAAATAATCGACAGGCTGATGTGAACCCGAAAAAAACCACAACAACTAAGAAAAGGTTTTTATAGCTCACAGGTTATTTTGATAATATTTATCTTTTCATTCATGCTTGCATCACTCCTTAGGAGGCCCCTGGGGGCCCATCCTGTCCCAACATGCTCTTAGAAAAGCTCTTCAAATATAAAAAAAATCCTGCATAAATAATCTCAGGGTCCAATAATCACCCTTCAAAAACAATTCTGCCTTTTTTGTTTATTAAAATATGTCAGATGTGGAATTATTTAAACAATTACAGTTTAATGTTTAACTGTCCAGTGAAACAGGAACTTAAGTAAGTCTTTGTTTTCACATTTTCTTCCTGTGTATCCTGTTTTCTGTAATAATTTGATGTGTTCTTTTCACGCTCTGTTATTTATAGAAGTTCAGAGTTGTAGAAGTTTTCTTTAAAAGACTGATAGGGACTGAAACTGCAACAGAATCTAAAGCTAACAGCATCAGTTTGCACTGAAGTAGAGGAAAAACTGATTTGTGTCCATTTTTACATCCAACTGTGCAGAAAAACATGCAAATTACTCATCAAAACTCAATACACAGGGAATAGTGTGCTATGACTTTAAGAAGCAGTAGACAAATACTCTGCAGCAAATGAGCTCTATAGCACTATTTCACATAAAAACATCATTTAAAGTTTAAAGGAGTCGCAGAAAGCTGCCTTTACATGACTGGACTGATATGTTGAAATTATATGGTTTTTAAGCAAAGTTTTATTTGGGGAGATTTTTACACAAATTTCAACTGAATGATGATGATGATGTCATTCACTAACTTTAAAAAAAAGTCAAATCTTTTGTTAACAAACTCCTTCTTACACAACGTTTTCAGTACAAAGCATCCATTAAAACACCAACACGTTGGTCTTCTTTCACCTCATTGTTGTAGGACTTGTTTCCTCTCAAATCCCCTCGGAGTGCAGAGAGTGAACTCCCACGCTTCAGTAGACTTCAGTTATATTTAACTCAAAATCTCTTCGAACTGGAAGTGAAGGGTTTTATTAACTTGACCTGTCTTCTGCATAACATAGTGTAGAAACTTTACGATGTGACCATTAGCCTTCTGTCTGTTTTAATTTGTTTCATTATAAGTTATTTATTTTGCACAGATACTGTTACAGACTTCACTTTTAGTCTGGCTCTCATTATGTTTGCTATCAGGGAGTTAGATACAGGTTACCATGGTGACCCTAATGAACCACTGGCAGCATCTCTAACATTTCTATTGATCTTTGTTCTCTTTTATACATCAAAACATTTTTTCTAAGCTTAGAATATTATAAAGTTGAAGGAAGAAGCTTAATTAACACTTTTCAAAAATTCAAAAACATTTTAGCATAAATAATGATTAATATATTTATCTACTTTTTAATAACCTTATAATAAATTGGATCTGTAACATTAACGTGGTGGAGCCTTGTGTTTCTGCTGTTAGGCTGCAGTGGTTTTAGCTCAGATCTTCTATGATACACGCTGACTGACTAGGTCAGTCCACTGTAATCTCCACCAAAGATCCTTGGCCTCCATCTGACCTAATCTGTCTTTAAGTGTCCAGATGGAGACAGGTGTGACACACATACGCACACACGCTGAAATACGCTCCTGTTAGGAGTTCTCAGATAGCTGCAGGTGCTGCTCCAATAGGTGACTCACACACACACACACACACACACACACACACACACACACACACACACACACACACACATGTGTCAACAGTGTGATAATTACACGCAGCACCCTGAGTAACCCAGGCCTCAAACACAAACCTTTTGTTCAACAGGGTTGCTGACAAGATCGTGTCTTCTGTTGGATTCAAACCAGCAATTTTGTGTATTAATGTGTGTGTGTGTGTGTTTTCTGTAGTGATGCCCAGTGTCACGTCTTCGTGGGTATTTCCTGTTGTCCAAGCGCTGACATCATTTCCGGGAGACTATATTTTACATGGGAGACTGATTTTTTCCCACAGACATCTGCATCCAATGAGTAGCCAGTATATTTGTGTGTGTGTGTGTGTGTGTGTGTGTGTGTGTGCGTGCGCGTGTGTGTGAATCAGTTTGCCTTCATGAGAGCCGTGACTGTCCATCTGTCTGTGTGTGGGGGCTCAAAAATAGTGAATGTCCTCTGCCAAGAACTTGTTCTCGCCAGCCCTCTTCCCTCCTCAAAAAGTATGTGTTATGGTGTGTGTGTGTGTGTGTGTGTGAGATGAGAAAGCGTTGTGTTCTCGCGGATCATGTTTAAGTCGTGGAATGAATCAGTGTTTTGTGCCTCTGAAAGCAGACAAAGCCCCCATAGAGAGATGAAGAAAGAGAGAAGGATGAGGAAAGAGGGGAAAAAATAGCCGGAGTGCGGCGGATTGAGGGAGAGCGTGGAATGTGAGAGGCAATTTGACACAGGAAGTGGCTCCTTCTCGATCTTCTGGAGCATAAAGCACACACACACACATAGACGCCTGCAGGTAGAAATGCTGCTTCAGTTTTAGGAGGTGCACCTCAGGTGTGTGCATGTGAAAGGGTTTGTTTTTCAGTGGATGCAGGAAATGAAAAAGGATCACGGTTCATATCCGGAGCTGGATTTAGGGATCTGGAGGTTAGCATGTGAGGAAAATTCCCACCTCCTCTTCCTCCCCGTGCCTGTTTATGTCTGCTGTTTGATGCTCGCCGGGCAACCAGACTTGAAAGGCTTTTTTTTTAAAATCATCTTCCAATAGACCAGACTTCACAGAAACCAGCTCTTCTTTCTCACGTAGGACGTTCTAAAATAATGCGTGGATAAAGAAAAGTATCTGTTATTTTCCGTGTTCTCCTTTTGAGCTGAGGAAGCAATGTTTCTGTAGCACAGCAGGTGTTTTTACATGCAACAGCAGAAAGTGCACAGGTCCAGTAATGATGGCTGCGGCTCACGGGGGAGAGGTCCTGCTGCTGGTTTACTGGGAAGCTGACGGAAACTCAGCATTAACGTTATTAGGTTCATATGTGCTTTTGTTGCTGCCACAAGTCAACATGTCTGCTGGGAAAATGTCAAGTCTGGAGTTTCACTTTTTAATGAAAGCGACTTTATACAAAACTTAAGAGAGTTTAAAGCGCCCACAGTGATCTGTGAGCTCTTCCAGGACCTCTCTTGTCAAATTAGATATCAATAATTTAAAAGGATCTGATAGGGTTTGGATTGGTTGCTTTGAGGTGACTCGTGTTATGGACTGGAGCTTTATTCATTTCAGATGGACCTGCCTGCACTTTAACCAGCGTGTTCAGTATCAGCATCACACAGGACAGCCAGAGTTCCATTCACTCATGATCTGAATATTAATAATACTATCAGCCAATCAGATGAACCCTCTCTAACATGACACCTGATTTAGATAACGGAGCACGTAGTGTTTTGGACAGAGGGAGGAAATGTTAGAATATCCACCAACGTCTGTTAGTAAAATCTAGATGAAACCCTCAAAATGTAATTATCGGATGTACTTTTAGTACTGATTAACGTTTGCAGTCTACCCAATTAAAGATGGCCTCAAAAGCCAATTGACCTGACAGATATGGTGACAGCTCTGTCAGGTTTGCAGACATTGAGTTCAAACTTGATGTGGTCCAGACAACACACTCAAACTGAGTGAGATCTTGCATTATAGGGTAATGATATTTTCAAGATTTGACCAAAACAAGTAGAACTCCATTTTTCTAAACGACCTTAGTTTAAAACTCTTGCATAAAAGGCAGAAATCAACACGCATTCCTTCAAAGAGTACTTTATCACCGTGTTTTTAATGTATTTTTTTATATTGCATGCTTTATTTTTTGAATACTTGTCTGAAAGTCACTTTGGATTTTGTTCACGCACCTTGTTGTTGCAGTTTCTTTTGATTGTTGCATCATCTGAGTCTGTTATCCTGGAAACTTGAGCCTTTCCCTGCACGGCCGGTACCACCGAGTGCACATCACACTCACAGCTTGCTCACATGCGTGCACTGAAGTCCTGATTAGCGCACACACACACACACACACACACACACACAGTGGATTCACACACACATTTGCAGTGGATTTAAATAGCGGTGGCGGTGTGCAGCAGTTTTGTTGATTCAGTGAGTCAGAGGGAGACGGAGAACGCTTGGAGGTGTTTTTAGGTAGGTCAAAATAGGCTAGAAACACAGTTGGTGTAGATACTAAACCAACACACACACACACACACACACACACACACACACACACACACTCCCTCGCAGTAATTGGACAGCTCTGTGCAGACATACTCACACATATGTATTCTCCAGAGTGGGGGTTAGATGAATACAGAGACAAGAGGAGGGAGAGGGATGGAAAAATGGGAGGTGCACAAACCACAAGCTAATGAGGAATAGTGAAGGAATGGAAGGTTTGAAATGGAAAGAGGTGAAAAAGGGAAAAAAAAAGAGCAGGAAGAGGACGCTGGACAGCAGAGGGATGAATGAGTGGGAACAAAATGAAGGTTGGGATGATCTAAAGAGCAGGAAAATGAGACGGGACTGGGAAAAACGAGGGAAGCGAGAGGGATCAGGGGTGGGAAGAGAGAGGGAGGCGAGTGAGTGAGTGAGTAATGGAGAAGGAGAGAAGATGGGCGATAGCGGGACGAAGTGGGGGAAAGACGGAGGGGGAAAATGAGGGCTGGATGATGGTGGATGACAGCGAGGGGATGGAGATGGAGGGATGGCGGCCGCAAGGATGGGGGAGGGAGGCGTGCTCTGCTCATTTCCCAGGAGACCGTGCTCTACCTGCTCTCTGCGGCCGTCGCCATGACAACCACCACGGCTGCCGCTGTCACAGCTTTATTGCCCTTCTCTCCATCCCTTCCCTCCTCTTTTTTTCCTTCCCCCCTCCATGTTTTTCTTATTCACAGCTTTTCACACGTCACTTATCTCTCAATTACTTCTTTGACTTTTATTTCTCTTTCTTTCTTCTTCTCTCCCCCCCCCTCCCTCCCTCCCTCCTTTCTGTCCCATCTGTTCGTCTCCTGTGAATTCAAACGGAAAACACTCGGACGCCTGGGTGGCGGTTGCGTCTCACCTTCTTTGCAGCGTTACACACGTGTGTGTTTGCGAGCTATTAGTGGGCCCTAAATTAGAGAGCATAAACTGAGCGCCGTCTTCCCAAACCACAAAGCATTCTGGGATCTCTCAGTGTTTGAGCCTTTGCTATAAATAAAGCCTCCAGAAACAGGGCGCCTCCTTCCCTCTAACAAACCTGCGTGTGTGAAAGAGAGAAATTGAGTCATAGATGACTTCCGCAGCATATTAACTATACGCTGAGATTACCACTTTTTACTCCTATAATCCGTGTAGGGATTTGCATCTGTTCAGGACCTCTCCTTCCCTCTTCTTGGGTTTCCGTAACTGTAGGGTAATTGTGTTAAAGATGGTTGGGGTTATGCAGAGCTGCCCGGTGGAGCTGCTGGTGTGTGTTTCCTGGCAGGCGGCTGATAAGAGCAGTCTGAGGCCGCGATAAGGTCGACCTTCACACAGCTGACTAGAATCTGTGTAATATCCCTGAGAGGTTGGCCTCAGTCTGACCTCCCGCAAACACACAACCTCACTCACATCACTTTTTAATCCGTCAGTCAGTTTCCCAGCCTGATACTCGTGTTTTATACGAACAGGAAGTAGATTCTGTTATCAGTCATTTATGAGTCATCGATGTAACTTTGACCTCTCATAAGCAGCTGCTCATGTCTCCTCCTCCTGTTTGCTGCCTGGTTGTACTTCTCTGCTTTAGATGGTTAAACATGTTTGTGTCTCCACCTTCAGTGGTGATGGGCTTCTTTCACATTTTTGCAAAATATTGTGCGTTGTTAAAAGTCAAGTCAAATTATTTCGTCTTGTTGAAGTGGATTTTGTTTTAGGTAAAAATGACCCAAAAATACGCTTTTTTCTGCATGATACGGAATGTAAATGAGTCATATTTTACCCGTGACATCACTATAGGACTCCATCATCCTGCAAATACGTTATATGACGTTACCGTGGACCCATGGGATATTAAGGTTTAGTTTTTGGGTCTGATTTTGCAAATAAAACTTTGCACAAGTTGCATTTATTAGCATATAATTATTTCACTTATTACACCTATAATTTTAACCATATTTTCGAGGAGCTTTATAGCTTACACAGAACTATTTATGTCTAATAACTTGACCTTTGAGGAGAATAAACACAATATGTGACTTTATTTCTTTAAAATATTTACAACAGACTCTTGCAGAAAGTTAAATCAAACTTTTAGTTACTATATTAAACATAATCAAACCTATAGCTGTCAGTAAGAAACAGAGATTTCCTCTATTTCAGCTCTTTTTCAGTCTGTTCCTGTGTAAAAGTAATAGAGTACTGTTATACCATCAAAGATGGCTTCCTAAACAGCCTCGGTTTGGAGAAATAGAGTTTACATGCTGAGGACTGATAAGCTAACGACTAGCCTGACCACAGACCATCGTGTCTTTCTGCTGTTTTAAGCCAATCTACAAGCAAACTGTAGCACGTCTAGGGCATCCAGGGCTTCTTTCTGCTGAAATAAGGATTTACTGTTGAATATATTAAAGTTTCAAAGTTACATTAAAAGTTTAAATGAAGTTAAAGCAACCCACTTCTCTCAGACAAACTCCATTTCTCCAAACATAGGCCGTTCATGAAGCTATCGATGGGTGTGATAGGAAATCTACTTTTACACAGAAACACTTGAAAATGGTAGAACGTTTGGAGCCTGGCAGATGTTTTTGTTGTGACTGTAATTGTAAAAATCCCCTGCCTTCCACGGAACGTCAAACAGGAAACAAACAAGGAACAAATCAGGGCAAAGTCTGCCTTTCTCTTTATTTACTCACTGAGTCACCCCAGCCGTGTAATGAATTGTGAAATATTCTATATTTGCGCACGAGGAGTTTATTTTGTGTCTGTTTGATTTTTATTCTGGTGGAAAATCTGTGCGATTTTCCTGATTTTCCCGATTTGGCTGAAATCTTAGTTCTCCCGAGAGCTCACCTTTAAAGGCCTGTGAGGATGTTTTCACCGTATAGTGCACGCTAAGGAAGACGCACCGGAAAAATCTTAGAACCCGACCTCCTGGGGGAACATCAAGACCTGGAAGGAAGGAGACATTGATCAGGTGTAATGGCAGCAAAGGTTTTAGATGCGTTCAGATCTGAATGGATTCCTGTATTTAATAAAGAGCTGCTGCAGTCATCCATCACTCGCTTCTCATTTTGCCTTTTGGATAACAGATCTCATCTACTGAAATAAACAAATCCAATAACACATCCACCGTGGCAAGGATGTGATTGTGGGACAAGCTGAGGTTATCATGCAGCAGGAGGTGAGTATTTATAGACCCGGAGCTTCCTGAGTGACTCACAATGGAGGCGTTTCATACAGGTGTGTGTTTACTTGCAAAACGGTGGCAGGGAAGGCGATGAAGGCGCACATGGAGGCAGTTTGTGTGAGAAATGCTGTGTGCGAAAGGCATGTGACTGTGTGTGCGTTTAAATAATTTAGCCCCGCGTCCCGACAGAGGAGTGAATGAGGTCAGGAGCTCATTGCTGCAACGCTCCCCCCCTCTCCCCATCCATCCATCCATCCATCCATCCATCCATCTCCTCGCCTCTGCGCCCACCACTCGTCCTTCTCCACGTTTATTCTGCCCGTTTTAATAAACAGGAACTTAATGACAAAAGGCTTCCCTCATGTTACTCACGTTTCCTCAATTATCAGCAAACCACGAGGGAAGAACATCGATCCAATTAAATACAGACACCAGCACTCAGTGTGTGTGTGTGTGTGTGTGTGTGTGTGTGTGTGTGTGTGTGTGTGTGTGCGTGTGTGTGTGTGTGTGTGTGTGTGTGCGCTCTGAAGTTAAACCTTTGAACCCGGTTAGTTAAAAGGACTCTTTTTAAGGTGTTTGCAGTTTGAACAAGCCTGAAGCTAATGAGCTCCGTGTGTGTGTGTTCAGTGGCTGCTGCAGGTTTCTTCCCATAGGGCTTCTCTATAAACGCCTCCATGTGCACACACACACACACACACACACACACACACATACTCTTCTACTCACATTTGCAGCAGCAGGTGATTCATTCTTAATCTTTCATTCCAACAGTTGTGGATTAGCCCTAATCTTCCCCACAGAGACTCAGGCCTGAAAGGCTGACTGACACTGAGAGTGTGTGTGAGTGTATTGTTTGTTTAGCTGTGTAGGACGTGATAATTGTTTCCCTTGTTGGACTGAGGCCGGTGTCTGCCATGACAGGACATGATATGATTGAGGCAGATACATAACACAGACTGGCAGGTCACACGAGTCGGAAATAATACACAGCAGGAGGAAGAGGAGGAAGAGGAGGAGGAGGAGGGGATTAAGACATCACCTCTGATTCTTTTATTTCCTTCCTGACTATTTAAAGGTGGTGACAGTTGTGTTTGAGCAAGTTCACCATTTGTTTTCTTGATTAAGCGACTAGTCAAATGCCAGAAATCAATATAATAGAAACAAGTACAAATGGGATGTTTATGAGACAAATAATAGGGTGGGAAAAACCTCTGTGCCTCCATGGAAGCAAACTTAAAAAGTATAAAAGTATAGATCTTCAGGGTTTCTGAAGATCTTTTTGCTTTAAAATTTTTGCTGCATTTTCCATCATTTTCAGTCCAGGATGTGAACATTTTATTCTATTTTTTGTTAAGCATCTTAAAGCTCCCTGTGAATGATAAAAAGACTCCTAAAATCAGGGATTAAACCATCACTGATCTCTCAGGTCCTGTTTCAGGTCCTTGCTGACTTTTTCCAGTTTTTCTTAAATATATACATTTTTAAATACCTTTCTCTTCTTTTTGTCGCCCACTGGTTCATATGGTTTTTTTTTTTTTTTTTCAAACACAGTAACACACACAGGCACAGTATGTTGTTGTATTTGAGAACTGGACTGATAAACATCCAAAGTCCCCCAAAAATACATCCTGAAAGATTTTTAGAAAAGATAATTGATTAAGATCACTTAAAAAAATTATAAAGTCTGGCTGCTTGGAAGCAAAATATAAATTTGACAATTTAAAGATGCATCAGCAATTATAGATCTACCAGAAAATGATGCATGATGTGAAACTCAAAAATCACTTTCTTTTCTCCTTCATTTGAACACACCACTGCCACACACACACACACACACACACACACACACACACACACACACACACACACACACACACACACACACACACACACACACACACAAAAACCAGGTGTTTTTCCTGTTCCTTGAACTATCCACCAATTCAAACTATACCTGTGCTTCATAATCATCTATATTTATATATTCATAATCAGCAATGTAACCAGAAACTCTTTAAAAGTTTTAAAGTACAAAAAAGTACAATGGATTGTGGGATTTTTGGGGGGTGAATGTAGATAGCTCAAAAGCAGTTCTTTAACAAAAGTTTGGAAAAACTCAATAAATACAATATATATAAAAAAAAGTTTAGAAAATGCGTTTAGCTAGAGATGCACACAAAAAGGTGTCTGATTTGAATCGACCAATTTCCAGCATGATCAGTGATCGCTCAGTCTGAAACTCAGAAATCTGCAGCAGCAATAACAAAAAGCCACATATTGTACCGGTTCGCTAAACTCACCGTCTCTAAGATCGCTGCTGTGGAAGTTTTAACTTCCAGAATCACAATTTTCAAATTAATCAGAACAAAAAGCCTCTGTTTGTCGGTATTGGCCGTTAATCGGTGCAGAAATCAAAAACAGCAAACTGAAAACCAAACTTCAAATAAAATTCATTCAACAGACGAAACAGAACAGCAGCGCTGTCGTTCTTTTGCACAACAGACATTTTAAAACAGCAGCAACAACCTTTCAGAAACTCACTGTCATGTTTTATGTTTTTCTTGTCTTCCAAACAGCTGTAAAATTTTACGCTTGCGTTGCTGCTTTTTGTGATGTTTTGTGTTGCACCTGTAGTCCCGTTTCAGATAGGAACTGTAAAATATGCTGCTCAGTTGCAGTCAGAAAGAAACCGTGCCTCAACAACAGCACTGAGAAGATGCTGCCATCTATACAATCCCCCCCAGGAGGGAAAAAAAAACAGAATAAATAATCCCTGAATCAGGCAACAAGGTGTGGTGGCAGAAATGATTAGATATTGTGTGGAGGTAGAAGAGAGGAGATGTGAAGAAAATGAAAGCAGAATGAGGTCGAATGCAATCACAGACAACGGTGATATGAAAGGATGGGGTGGTGGCTTTAGGTGCAGCAGGAGCAAAGAGAAGCAGATTGGTACAAAAAGAACCCAAGGTTATTATCCAAGAATACAGGAGGAACGGTTTGAAGAAGAGTGAAATGATAAAAAAAAAGTCAGAGGAGCTGATGAGGGAGGAAAAACGAGCTGATGAATGGGTGGATTGGTGTCCCGGTAGCAGCAGAGACACACATACTGGTGGTTAATGCAGACCTGTAAAGAGCTTACAACAGCTGAGACGGATTGAATGGAGGGACAACCTGGACAGGATTACACCGAGGCAGAGACAAACAGGAGGGGAGGCTACGAGAGCAAGATGGAACGATAACCCACATTCTTCTCTGTCCTTAAGTTACCGCTGACTTACGCTGACCGCCTCATTCACAGCTACACAATCACACTTTAATTAAGACGGCGCAAAGTTATACCACACACTCTGTAGCTAATCTATTCGACAAGCCATTCGTTTCCTAAATACTCCTCCTAATTAGTCAATGAGTAATGCTGCCTACTGGGGGGAGGCTTTTTTAAGCTTAAAAAGGTTAGTTTTGATCTTTTAGAGTGGATTTCTGTGGAGATGGTTTGGAGAAACAGAGATTAATTCTGAATAGGGTTGTGTGTCTCTGGTGTGTGGCCGATAACAAACAAATCCTTGATATGTTACCACTGCGATCCGATGAGCAGTTAATATAGAGTCAATACGATTCAATCATGGTATAAGTTCAGCAGAAATGGCAGCAGAAGAAGAGTTGTAATCTGTAAAAGTGTCCTACTGAAGATCCATTTTTAAACACAAATATATCAACTATAATTTTAATTTTACTGATATCTTTCACAGCACAAGCCTTAAACAAAACGATTGTTAAACCAGTCAGATTTGATTGGTTCTTGATGTTTCTGGATTTAATCCCAAATCTGTATTAGCTCAGTAAACTAGACCTTGCTAGGCTACATTGGTACAGGACTGTTCTATTTGTATCTTCAACATGTGTGACTGTAAACTAATATGAATCAGTTAATCATCACATCGCTAGTTCTGACCAATCTGATGAGCTAAAGGCTAATTAGCTGGGTACAAATGTATTAAAACAACCAGAACTGGAACAAAATTCTAAATAATTTTTAGAAATGTTATTTAATAAATCTTTACTCTGCTATTAATTTCACATCACATGCTTTTTGTCAGAAATATTATGAAATTTCAACAGTTACATGCATAAGTGCTACAACTAGCTAGCTCCACAACTAATTTTGACTGCAAATAAAGAAAAACTAAAGTAAACAATAATAAAAATCCTAATTTACAGCTTTGTAAAGGTTGATAAACTGGGGTTCTCAGGAACTGTTGTAAACATTTTAAGATTTTAGTTGTTTTATGAGACTTCCCAGCTACAACTAGCTGTTAGCTCGCTAATTCGATCAAGGCTAATTTCTTTCTCCAAACTGAAGTTGTTCAAAGGGCTATCTACAACTGGAAGGATAGAAATGGTAAATACTGGTAATGTCTTCATAGAAATCCCAAAAGATATGTAAATCTGGAATTTGTAATATTTGTAAGATATTTAGCAGAGCACAACGAGAAATAACAACATTTTCCCCAAAAAGTAACAAATATCAGTTCATACTAGGAGTGTGTAATATTAGCACTAAAACTATATTGAAATATCTCAAGAAAAATCTTCTTATTTTGACAGTATTACCAAAAAAACAGTTTCCTTTCTGCAACTGCAGGTAGCAACATTTTAGTGAGGCATATTCTCCTTCTCTTTATTTCTATGACCTATGTGCTTGATGACAGCGTACATCTGTTTCTGCAAGGGCTCTGCAACAGTGACCTTTTCAAGAAGCTTGAAAATAAAGTCGTTTTTTTTAGGGTGTGATTTAAAAGTGTGAACATGTCTTGACCGTTTCCATGTGGGATCTGTTTATTTGAATCACTTTGAGGCTGCAAATATAAAATAAGACTAAACACAAACATGTAATTGAAAATTTTGAATAAAGCAAATATCATTAATTCCTTTTTTTTTTGTTTTGTTTTCTCAAGTTTCCTGATTTTCTGAGTTAATTAGTGTCTCGTGAATGATCGATGCCGGATTGGGTCATAAGGATTCAGTCAGTGCTGCTCGTTAAAGCGGAGACCACATTTTGCTGTCACCTTTAATACCAGATTAAATATTTGTTATGATACACGTTGAATCGAAGCGGTCGGACATCGCTGTGAGGCTCGGGATTGGCTGCCAGCTCGCCAAAATCACTCAACCAACAAAAAATGAGCCAAGAAAGTGAATCAAGGTCAGCTGCTCAGGATGCCTGAAGAGCACCGGCCATTTGTTTGCCTCCTTTGTGTCTGTGTGTGTGCTCCAGGGAAAACGGCGGCCATGCCTCCTGCACACGCCCATGCTAAGGTGCATTTTTCAGTTTCAGATTGAAGTACACTGGGTTGATTGAATTTTTTTCCTTTCCTTTGCATTACGGACAAGAAACAGTTCTCTGTTTGTTCTCCGCCTTCTCCTCACGGGGTCCATCCATCCCATCATCCCTCACTGCTGCTTTTCTGTTGTACCTTTTGCTCCCTGAAACTCTGCCTCTCGTGCATTGATTTTTCTCTGTCTCATTTCCTTCCTCGGGGTTTGTGCAGTTGCATGACAGTCATTAGCCTGATTACACAAACTATAATTACATAAACACACACACACACACTCACAGATGTTGCCTTGTGATTCTCTTTGCTGTGTATCGGCAGAAATGTGATTCTCATCATTGTTGGTGTGTGTGTGTGTTTGTGCGCTTTCGATTTGGAGCTCAGAAGAGACCATTGATTACCGTTTTTGTGTGTGTGTGTACTTGAGTGTCCCCTTCACACACACTTTGCTACACAAAGGCATCATGGTCTACAAGGAGCTCTCTCTCGCTCTCTCTCTCTCTCTCTCTTTCACACACACAGACACAAAACTACATTTCTGAGCCCTTTAGAAAAGTTCCTTAGAAACACTAGAAAAGTCCCAGCCACAGGCACCACGCCCTCCCACCGGCCCTGCAGAAATGGGCCCATTGAGCTGGGCTGTAATCACCCTCGTGCACACACACACACACACACATAAAATTCATGCCACAAAACCAGCCATTGACCCACCAGTTAACTAGCAGCATTTACTGCAGCGCTTCTCCAACTAAACATCAATGCACCCGTCAACACACACTCAGAAAGAAAAGCCTGCAGTGCATGTTGGAGTGAGTGAGCAGCATCAGAACCTCAGGGCATTTTTTATTTGACAGCAGGACAGTGACACACATTCTCATGCTTTATAAAGTCTTAATGGAGAAAAATTCCTCATGGTGTGTGTTGCCCTTCAGATTTGGTCTTTAATCCCACTGGATTGTCAGATTAGTGTAACAGCTGGGCCCTACATACTGATATACATCTTTTTGCCTCTGTGTGTCAGAGTGTGTCACACAGCTCTCCTATTAGTGTGTGTGACCGTCTCACAGGTCCGGTCCATTACGTGACTCCAGCTTGACTGATGTGTCACTATCAGTCACGTGACCTTTAGCGCGCGCGCGTGTGTGTGTGTGTGTCAGCTGCTCGGTTTGTCAGATGTTTCGGGTCAGAAACGCTCAGACTCAGAGCACAGGCAGCTCCTTCAGCTTAGCTCAAACACAATACTTAACAATTAAAAGCAATTTTTTTTCCCTTAAAGATTTTAATTCTGGTTTGTTTGCATGTTATTTCTGAACAAACAACATGTAACGAGGAACTTCATGAAAAATACATCAGAGGAGAGAATACGGTGTATCTGTTTACTGTGCAGCCTAGCAAACACAAGCTGTTATGATAAAGAATTGAATCTGATTTTTTTTTCCACGCAGCAGCAGCAGACGGTGAAGGAGCTCCAACTGCTGCTTCTTTTTATACATAAACTGCTCATAAAAACATGGAAACAGAGACGGAGATAATGATGACGTAGAGCCTCAACGTGTTTTAGTTTAGTCATCACAAAGAACTTTGATTAAAGATGTTTGCAGCACCTCATTTCAAGAGATACCAAGTAAAAAAAAAACTTCATTCTTGTTATTAACCTGACTTTTTGCTCTTGATTTGAAGCCACAAAGAGGCTGGATATTCATAATATTCAAAAACATGCATGTTTTTCCCATTACATTAATTTTATACATTAAATAAATAAACACAACTAAAATATCTGAGTGTCTGATGGGCCCCATCACCACCGGCCCCCTTTATCACAAAAGTAGTATACCCCTTAGTGTGAATTAGCATAGAGCTAAGTTATACTAATGTAAAAATCTGACATTCTCCACCTCTTCCACAAGTTTCCAGTCATTTATCCCATTGTAATCTTGGATTTTTGGAAGCATTTCTCTAAAATGAAGACACTGTGGGTTGACTTTTGGTTTGCTCTAGCTGTAGCATAATACAGCTCTTCTCATCTGTTTATTAGGGACTTTTTATCTGCAAGAAAAGCAAGTGGTGGCGACGATTGTGACAAGATCAAGTTACATAAATCTGGATTACGTGCACGCCTCATTTCCTGTGAATCATTTATGTCCAGACAGAAATCTGAAGCCTGCAAAAAAAAAAAAAAAAAAAAAAAAAAAAAAAAAAAAAAAAAAAAAAAAAAAAAAAGGCATTAATAATGAAAAATTAAATATAAACAGAGGCGATAACTGGAACATTATTCAGGGGTAGTTTGTGATTTATGTCAGCAGTAATGCTGTGGAAGAAAGCGCTGGGAAAAATTAATATATTTAACATTTTTTAGCCTTGTTTGCTTCTATTTTATAGTCTGAGGACCTCTGAAATCAATTCAGTATAATGAGGATTAATTATCAGGACAGCAGTGAATGCATTCCCCTGAATATAAGATTTTGTCTCTATTGTTTTGAGGCAGATATGTGAGATAAATACTGAACATCGGAGCATGAAAACGGAATCATATTGAGTGATCCAGATTCATTATGTTTCCCCGCTCTGCACCTGTTCTGTCCCTAAAGCTCTTTGACCAGAGCCATTCACCGCACCATATACCATATTTAGCAAATGCATGCCTTTCCATGAGGGCATTCATCACTTAGATTGTTTTTGTCCTTTATAACTAGGTGGAGAAAGATAATATTAGAAAGAGCTTGGATGATATTCAGCTGTGGTTTAAATGAGTGCAGAGGCACGTTTAGGCCCTAATCAAGCTAAAACAACAAGCTAGAGCCCATGTAATGCCATCCTCCCACAGTTCTTTTTTTTTTTTTTTTTAACACGAGGATAAATCCAGCCTGTGTGGCTGCAATTTGGATCAGCCACTGCAGAAATATCAGCAGTCTGATCACCAGAAAGGGCTAAAAATAGTCGGAGCAGAGCGTTTCTGTCATGTCCTGGCTGCTGTGCACGAATGTGTTTATGGTTTTTGCTCGTCGGATCACATCTAGTGGTCGCTTATGTGCGAAAAAGTTAAACAAACACGTAGGCAAAGATCATAACTACGTTTGGCAAAGGCTTCTCCCTTCTCCCACTCAGTGCTGCTCGCAGCATCTCATCTACAATAATCCTCTTTCAGAGCTGAAAAGCATTTTCTGGTGATTTAAATCAAGGTTGATTGGGTTAAATTTCATCTGTGAGCTGAATTTATTTCACACTTTAGTAGAAATTTAAACACAGGCTGATTGTTCCCAAGGAGACATCCACTTTTCATCTTTTAAACCTCAGAGACTGAAGGGTAGCTCGGTGGGAAACGACTCCCTGCTGCTGCTATAAAGCATCTCTTCATGTAAAATAGTTCAACTTTTTTAATTTGGAGCTATTTAGTTGTGGAAACAAAGGCTGGGATTTATTTATTTAAAGATATTTTGGCCATACAGTCAAACCATGATAATAAATGTTTATATACATGGAGTTTTTAAAAAATTTAAATCAGCAAATATCTAAATTTTACGTAATATTTAGATGTTTTTAGAGTCCGTCAAACTTTAGGTAAAAACAAAGCATTTAAGGAAAACTCTCCCTGTCCATTTAAAACTTTAGGATTCTAATCCTTATGCCTATATTTGATTATAGATTGTTTTTTTAGTTTAGAGCTGCAACAGGAACATATAGTTTCACCAACTGCTGCGTCTGTAAATGGATTACTGATGGGATCTCTGCCTGCTGCACCTGCTGGAGGGGCTTCGCTGTCAAGAGGAGACACCTGTCACTGTCGCCTCCAATAAACTTTTCCCCGCCACATTCCTCCTTTCCTCCTGCACGGAGCATATGGATCGAGCCAGGTTTTTATTTTTCGCTCCCGTTTTGACGTCGAACCACTTTGTGTCCCACTGGTTTCACATTAAATTTCAATTTCAGCCTCTTAACGCCGGGCTCTGAGGCTGAGTCGTCTCTGACTCATACGAGGGAAAGCGGTCGTTTTTCTGACCTGCGGATTTTTAAATCAAACCAGGAATATCAAACGTTTAGTAAATGCCATGTAGGAGACAGGCCTGTGTTTACCAAATTTCTGCTCAAAAATGACTTTTATTATGAAAAAGGTTTTACGTTTTTTACCACAGAATCAGAAATACATATTAGCCTAAAAATGCTAATCGTTGACGTGTGATGCGTTTGTGGATAAATAAAAGATGTTTTCGGGCTTTAAACCACCCAGGTAGACTGAAACAGGATCCCTTTGAGTGCAGGTGTTTGCTGTTTCAGCTGACGTCATCGCTATGAGATACCTCCTCGACGTGCAGCCACCATTGTGTTTTAAGGTGTCACAGGATGTGTGAGCAGCATGACGGTGCACAGGCTTTCTGTGCTAATCTCTGCTCAAGGTGGCAGGTGTCCTAACCAGGCCATCACCCACTAACACACACACACACACACAGTCGCTTACGTCTCGTCTGACTGCAAATGTGCTGCCGTCCAGCTTGGCTGCCTGCCCAGCTGGTAGGAGAGGAAGAAGCAGGGTGGAGAGGTAGACGGAGCAGAGGAAAAAAAATAGAGCGAGAGATGGAGGGAGATTAGAGGTCGCTGCTGACAGGGCCGGGGATCCACTCCGGAAAGTAGAGACGGGCGTGGAGCGACACAAACAGTAAACAGGCTGCAGGTTTTCCTGTAAGTGTTGGAGTGGCTGGAGGACCTGTGCCAAGATCAGCCTTTTCCAGGTGGAGAAGCACTTCTCTACCTGCAGACTCTCTGCCTCTTCATCAGGCTGTTCGGAAGGGGAGCAGCCACACAGGCGGCCGTGATTCAGCAGCTGCTTCACAGAAACACAGCTGGGATGTCTGAAACAACCTTACTCACCTCCTGGTGGTTAGGCTCATCACCCTGCCAGCTGAGAATCATTTAAAACCAAACCTGTTAGGTTTGTGTGAAAGTTGTTAGACATCCACTCACAACGTCTACGAATACACCTTTTAAAATTGTGCTTTCTGCACTTTGAGAAGTTGTCCACAAATTTTCAACATTAGGGTTAAAGACTCCCTCAAGGAAGCTTTGAGTTCATTTTGTTGTCGCTTACGTTTTGTTTACAGTCAGAAAAAGTTCACGCCTTGGTCTACAGCGTTCGCTTTCACGACACGAACCCAACATTTTGCAGAAATACGCCGACGGACACACACGTTTGGAGTAAATCTGGTCCCTTTTGGTTGTGTTTAACATCTTACAGTGACTTGTGAGGAAAGGACTTTGCGTGTGGCCTGTTTTCTCTCAGTGTGCTGTGGCTGCGGTAAACGGAGGGACAGATAGAGGAGTCACAGATGGTGGCGTGAAGAAGAGGGAGTATTCAAATTATTCTTCACAGTTTGAGAGCTCAGACATGCTGCAGCGGTTGAGAAAACTCCCTCCAACCAAATCTCACACATTAAAAAGCACAATTAATGATCATTTCTCCAGAGCAGAGTGGTGTGTGTCGTGATAGCAGCTTGTGTATATATGTGTGTGCCTTTGTGTGTGTGTGTGTGTTCACTGAGGAATGCATTTAAAGTCAATCACAATGAAGCTCCCTATCTGGACGGTTAGCCTGGAGGGCGTCTTTAAACTGAGCAGAATCAGAAGAAACAACCTAAAAAAATCATTTTTGGGTCAAACATCATGCCGGCTGCACGAGGACTTCTGTTTGCATGTGTGTGTGTGTGGTGTGTGTGTGTGTGTGTGTGTGTGTGTAAAGCTTTTGTATTCTCCCTCTGATTGTTGTCTGACTTTTTGAATGGTAGCATTTGTTGCAGCACACCCCTCTTTGTTTCCTGCAGACAAAACAGACCTTGATTTTTTTTTTCCCATCACTGATGCAGGTGATGTTATTTTGGGGGTTTTTATGCTCCAAACCTAAAGAAAAAAAGAGGAACAGTCTGAATAGTAGCAGATTTGTCCGTTCAAAATCAAGACTTTTGCTGTAAAACAAGCTGACAAACACTGGCAGGAGAAGCTATAGGATCAAATTCATAGTGCTGAGCCTTTAGATCAAGTTTCTACCTGAGTCAAATGTTGCAACATTCCTCAGAGGACGTACCTGGATTTGCTTTGTGAAATCATAAAATCAGCCTCTCTCCTCCTCTAGCACACACAAAAGAACAGAACTGATTCTGAATTTCCTTTCCCCTCAGTTTTATGCCCCCCCCCCCTGTCTCTTTTCACAAAATTACACATAATTATAAATTCCAAGATCCCAGATTGTTTTAAACGGACTCCAACTGGCACCGTGCGTCTTCCAGTGGCACCGCTTCATACGCTGCCAAAACCCAGGATCACATTCACCGCGCGGCTCCAGCCCAGTCCACTTGTCATTTTACGGTTTCCTTTTTATAACGAAGGGAACAAAAAATGCAGCAGTGGAAGGGAATCGAGGGCAACGTGGGGCTGGTTTTGGCCCTGGGATATTTGTGCGGTGGAGGGGGAGCTCGTCGAGTCTCGCTGTGGTTAGTTAGTTATGTGGCGCGGCCAGGCTGGAAGTGGAAATCTCCATGGCTCCAGAAAGAGACGAATTCACGTAAAACACACCCATACGGATCAGTCTGAGGGGCGTTTGTGTCTGAATGCACACGGCGAACAAAACCTGTGATTACACCCATACAGACACACACACACACTAATTACATAGTGACGCACAACTGCCCACCATACAGTGATTTCACACACATACACACACACACACACACACACACACACACACACACGATATTGACTCATAAATGAGACGTGTCCAGGCGCAGACCCTGATTATACATTAAATGTTGAGAGAAACATAGATGATGCTCATTTAAACACACAGATCAGATGAACTGGAGCTATGTGTGTGTGTGTGTGTGTTGTAAATGGGGCCCCTGGGGTGAGTTTTGGAGCCACTTGGTGGGCGGAGTGTGTTTATTTAAGTATATATGTTTTTTTTAGGAGTCATGCTGAATTTAGTGGGCTACCCTCGAGATAAGAGCTGGAGTTTAAGATGAAAGGAAAACGGGGCGAGGGCCGGGATACGCTGGCACCGAGTGGAGGGGACGCCGGGGGGAGGAACAGACGGAGGGGGGAGTCACAAACTGCTGGGATGTTGTTTTTTTACGGTGTTTATTTGACGTTGCATAACACCTTTTGCTTGTGTGGTTTATATGTGTGTGTGTGTGTGTGTGTGTGTGGTAGCTTCTCACAGGGAGATGGGAATTTCTGTGAAAGGGAAAGGTTGCCCATAGCAACGGCCTTCATTGTAAAACCTTGGAATACAACACACACACACACTTTAGCACCGTTCTCGCACTGAGACGTCTTTTCAGTATTTTTCAGCACTTTCAGGGCTTTGACATCACCAGACCTTCACACACACACACACACAGCTTCCTGTCTCACACACAAACACATTGCACTTGAAGCATGACGCACACACACACACACACTCTCTCTCGGCCTTCTGCCTCGTGAAGCTCATATCTTTGGTCTGCCTGAGCTCCACACTGCTTCAAGTCAATTTCATTTTCAGGAGGTGCATATAGCGTTTCAGCTTTACCTCATGCTGGGATGTGATGGACCGAGATGCTCCGGTTTCTAGATTCCATTATGCTTTTATTGGCTTTTAAAGGCATCAGGTTTCCTGCGTCTGGAGCCGGGGAGGAGCCTCTGTGTATATATGTGTGTGTATATGTGCAATTAGCATCACACAGGCGAGAGAAAACAGCTCTGCAGGGCCTCGGGATGAGCTTAAGATTGCTGAGGAGATAAGTTCTCTTTGGTCAGATTTACAGCCGCAGACTTTTTATCCAGTACCTGCAGCGAAAACTCAGGCCTTTGTTTTTCTGGCGTCAGAGCAATGTTGTTATTTACTGGGCTGGATTTAGGCTCCAGATATTAAAGTTGGAGAAGCGGAGGAAACATTGGAACATTTGCAATTTCACATTGCAGCTGTGTTGTAAGTAAATGACAGAATCTTCAGAGAAATCATAAAAATGATTAGAGAAACTCCACATAAGAGCTTTAAGGGCTAGTTCAGTTATTTGTTTTGGAGAAGGATTATGAAGAATTAACTCTTTACAACTTTTTGAACGTCAGTTTGAGGAAATGCAATCGATGCCAGTCACAGAGAAACCAGCTATAAAGGAGATTTCTGCAGCCTTAAAATGACTCTAATATAAATTTCAGTGGTTTATGCAAACATTGCTTTATAAAACATTACACAGCATTTCAGTTTCAGATTACATAGTTATTTTAGCAGAAATAACTTCATCCAGAGGCACTACAGATAGCTATAGCTGCAAATAACAACAGCTTCAGTATCCAGTCACAACTAATCAAACTGAGGTTGTTCAAACAGCCAAAGGAAACTTTCTCCTACAGAAACTCACTTCAATAGGTCTGAAATATCCCTTTAATGCCAGGGCTGTATTGTTTTTACAAGCTTTATTTTTAGATGCAGCGACAGATTTCAGCTCAGAGCTCAGTTTCTCTCTTAATGGTCAAATCGCCGCGGCACACAGTTAGTGGCTTTCTGCTGAGCGTATCCGGGCACGTATAATTACATTTAGATCAAATAGAAACTGGAGTGGAGCTCTGTGGTGGACCTCGTCATGGCCAAAACACAAAAATCTTAACTTATTTTGTCTGTTTAATCTGTGAATTTGGATGAAAGTTGAGCAGACTGAAAATCATGCAGGGGGGGGGGGGGGGGGGGGGGGGGGGGGGGGAGTTGGTTGCTTGTTCAGCAGCTTTCTTCAAACAAAATATCTCCTTTCAAACAGAGCTCATACATAAAACTCTCATAACCACCTTGACGTCAGGTTTTTTTGTGGATTGTGGTTTTGAGAATCCACTTAAGGTATTTAGATTTTCTTTAAAAGCCAGACAGAGGAGCGATTTCATGTTAACACTTTAAAGAGCATATATTAAGTTCTTTTTTTATTATTATTCTGATAAAACTCTGTCCAAAAATACTATTTGAAATGTTTATTGAGGGTATTTTGTTTTACAATACATTTTTTAAAACCATTTTTCTAGTCCAAAGTGCCCCTTTTTGCAAAGCTTCTAAAAACGCTTTTTTTTTCATATGTGGACCTGTGACGTCAGCTAAGGGAGCTCCTAGCTAGGTGGCGCTGCTTACAGTGTTGTCAGATGTAGATAAATAAAGTATTTGTAGGATAATTTAACACTCTGTACGATCAATAATCCCATAAATATGATGATTTGAGCCCTTTGTTGTGTGGAGTTTGTGTAACAGATGCTTGTTTTAATCATTGTGTTAGATTTTTTAAAGCTAAACTACTTTAACATCTCAGACTGGCACCGCTCTAGTCTGCCAGCTGCCTGCTCGCTGTCGGCGATGAGTTGTTAGTTTTAGGTTAGAGCGCTCTTTAATCGAGTCGGTGTGTATTCATTTTAATAAAAAATGCTAAATTATTATGTTTATGAATGCCAATCGCCAGTCTGTCAGGACACTGAGTCAACAACGGGACGGCTTCCTTACCGGTACGGTGACTTCTGTTTGGAGACGAAAAACCCCGGCGGTCCTGGTCTAGTCCAGGACTGGATGTGATGGAGTCCCACATACCGACGAAAAACATTCAGTGTGACTCTAAACAGGCGCCGTTACTTCGATCCATTCACCGGAACCGCTGTTAGCACACAGCAGCTAACAGGAGCTAACGGGGAGACTTGAGTCTCGTTTCCATGCCAGGTTTGGTACGGTTCGTGGTGGGTCGTAATCCGGTACCGGTCCGCGATTTCATGAGAGCATTTCCTTCAGGTGTCTGACCCTCACCTGGCTGGCGGGGTACAGTAAATCCATGCCGCGATGCTCTCCAGAGGGGCTTCCCGTTCCCAGCGGGGCTACCAAGAGGGGCTTCACGGCGGGGTTTCCAGCCTGACCCGACACTGTTTCGGTCAGCCTCGAACCGTTTAGCTGTATCCTGTGAAACTTTTTATAAACTCTTTCATTTCTTAACAATCCACCTGAACGCAGCTCAATGTTTGGAGCTCTGATGATCAAACCTGGTGCTAAACGCTGGTATTTTACCCAGACCCGAGTGAGGAGGTGGGTCACGGTCTACAGCTGGACCGACAGGGTACAGCCTTACAGGACTGATTGTTTTTATCTTTTTTTTTTTTTTTTTATCTTAATAACTGCTCACTATAGTAATAAAGTAATAAAATAACGGCACTCTGGGGGTTTGTTTTGCTCATCACAAGTAGTGATAAGTTGATCAGTTTTCTATATAGAGAACGAACGGTCTCCCTGAACTGTCGTCACTTCCGGTTTGGTGAAAAAATTGACAATTCTCACAAAAACGAATCCAAGAGCCTAAATAAGCTGAATTTGTGTAAATTTTTATTCAGAAAAAGTTTCTATTATATTTCTCTAAACATTTGTTTAAGGGAGTGTCTAACTTAAAATATGCTCTTTAAAGGAATACTATGCAGTTTAGGCTTGATTTTAGCACCCCCTAGTGTCCGTTTTAAGTCACTGTTGTAAAAACGTCTTTGCTCAGAAACACCTAAGTCTAACTGTTGAAATGTCTCCTCAGCCTTCACTGCTTTCTACTGGAGCGGTTCATCGCTCATTCAAAGAAATCAGCTGAGTTCAAGCAGGGAGAGATTTTAAAAAAGCAGAAATCATGAGCTAAAAACACTACAACGCTAGCATAACAGCTAGCCACATTGGTTAGCCTAACCCTCGCGAGATTCGTGACTTTGTGAGACTTCAAGGCACCGGACTGGAGACTCTGAGGTTGCAAATGCGATATCTGGACACAAGCAGCAGATGGGCTTTTCATTATTTATTTATTAACCTTTATTTAACCAGGAAGGTCCCATTGAGATTCAGAATCTTTTACATGGGAGTCCTGGACCCTGTACCCTGTAGGGCATGTTGTGATCTGTGGGGGAAACCGGAGTACCCGGAGAAAACCCACACATGCATGGGGAGAACAACTCCATGCAGAAAGGCCACAGCTGGGATTCGAACCTGCAACTTTCTTGCTGTGAGGCAACAGTCCTAACAACTGCGCCACCATTAACCCTGTACAGCTCAAGACAAAGATTTGATAGTGTGCCTTTAATATCCACACCAAAAAACAGGTTCTGTTTGCCATTGTGTATTTATTTGAAGCAATAAGGGTTATATTATAATATATAATAGTAATAATAATGTAGAAAATAATATTAATGTGAGAGGTAATATTTGTTTTTGTTTTTTCTTAGATTTGTAGATTTTTCCCACCATTTAATTTCATCATGCTTCACTAAGATATAGGAACTCTCTAAACCAGCTGGTCAAAAAGCTCTAAAACTCACAGAAGAAAGAAATACTAAATCAAATAAAGTGAACGAATGCAGCTAAACTGAGTAAATAATGGTAATGAATTAAACGATATAGCTCTAACTTCATGCTCACTGGTTAACAAACCTCCAGTAAATCTCACACACTCAACCATTAAAACCAGCTCCTTAACACACATTTTTAAAGCATTATATTTGTTTTATTGTGGATTTATGAAAAGAATCCCAACCTTTAGAGATCATTTGTTCTTTGCTTTTCAGACCACGATAGATCTTCTATCCATCTGTTGGTTATATTGATCCTGTGCACTGTAAACATTCTATAATTATAAAATCTTTGATGTGTTTTCACACATCTGTTTGGGGTTTGATCTGCATACCAAGAATCATTAGATGTTTAAAATGCACATGGTCTCCTTTCATTTAACATCAGGTTTAACTTTACTGGAAGATCTGCTCATAGATTAGAACCACACAACCAGCAACTAGCTTTCCTTTATGTTAAATCAGCCCAAATTTATGAAGATATGTGAGGTGAGAATAGGTTTTATTTTCTATACTAATTTGCAAAGCAACCAGAAACTCTTCCACAGGTCAGAAAGTTCAGTTGGTTTGGGGATTTTTAATTAAAGTCAATCTTTGAAATTACTTTTATGAGTTTACCCAAAAACACATTTTTTTCTTGCATATGAGTAACTTTCCATTACACAACAGCAGCACTAAAAAGCTGCTTTAACACATTGTTTTCTGCTCTGTGGTTTGAGACTTCTTCTTGCACTGTAGCACATTTTGTGACAAAGTGCGTGCATGTGATGGCAGTACTGGTTGACCCTCTGAGAGCTGAAGGGAGTGTTAAATATCGCAGGGATCTGGGATTGAGGTCATGAGAAAAACAGAGGGATGAATGAAGAGGGAGGAGGGATCAGACTCATAGCTGAAAAGCCGAGGTCACTCACTTCAGAGATTCAGCCCCCCTTGCCTCCCAGAGCGATCCACGATTACCCCCTGACTGACCCCCGCGGAGCTCGGAATGCCCAATCGTTCCCCCTTAACAGGCCTTCAGCAAACACGGCTGGATTAAGGTGGAGCGGCGAAGATCTGCGTGGAGATGGGGGAAACAATCCACGAGAGACAGTTAGGGGTCACGCTACAGGCCGTCAGGGTCTTTGGGTTTTAGGTTGCATCAAACACGACGCCTCCAGAAAATTGAGATTTTCCATCACTTTGTGTGATTCTCTGGTTAATCACCTCACTCCAGCTCATCAACGTTTAGCTGGATTGCCATGAATTTCAGTGCAGATCTCCATGCTCCTGTCAGGATTTGCAGTCAAAACCTTGTTAATTAACTTCTCACCTTCACTCTCATCAGAGCAGCAGCTCAAAGTCTGATTCCTGAACAAACACAGCTCTGTGGGTTAGCATCTCAGCGCTGTGATCGTGGCTGAAAACTCTCATCTTGTTGAATTAGCTGCTTGATTACCTGATTGATTACCTGTTTAGCAAGGAAATATGCCTGACATTCTCATGTTCCAGCCTCTTAAATGTGCTTGTCCCTGTTTTATGAAGATTTATTGGAAAGACAAACTGCTTGGTTTCAGCTGAGAGATTTGGGTTTGTTTAGCTTACGAGCCATGTCCTATTTCAGTACGAGGGGGGAAAGACGATGTCCAAAATACATAATACGTATGCCTTGTTTGCATATTTAGATAATAAAATGTCCAAAATAACAAAAATATAAACAGTAATTAAAGTTTTATTCATTTAAAGTCTGTTTCTATGCCTATAGTGTATTTTGACCATTTTAAAGTGTTTTTGTGTAATCTTTCCCAGATAGCTTCCTGAACAGCTTCTGTTTGGAGAAATAGCTTTTATGTCTTTAAGGACTGATGAGCTAATGGCTAGCCCAACAGCAGCCAAAACACTGCTGTCAATTTTGCATAATATGGTTGATTTGGCAGAAACACCTGACCCCATCGGTGCTACGTTTTGTTGCTACTGGTGATAATAAAGCTTGCAAATAACCATTAGATCCATGCAAAAACCAGAACAATGCTAAATTGGTAGTAGTGTTAAGGTTAAAGTTAGCATGAATTGCTTATTTTTTAAATTAGATCTTTAAAAGTTTATTATGTCATATTTCAGGCTTTAAAGGGGCCAATCAATTACATAAAAACTCACTTAGCATGGTAGAAAACTCTATTTAACTCTATATTTACACATCTACCTTTTCTAACATATTTTACAAATAAAAAAATGATTAAACGCATTACCCTATTAATCTCTAATGAAATAATAATGGAGTTCAGAAGTTAATTGCAGCCCTGTCCTTGGGCGTTTGGCAGTCTGAGCATCACTTCCGTTTGACTCACCAGCTAACACCCCCCTTCCTCGTCTCTCCCCCCCGTTAAAGCTTTGATGTTTCTCTGCCAGAATCCCAGCTTTAGATCAACTCATTAACTATGCTCCTCCAGAGAGTCGCAGACTGACAGATGTTGGGCTGTCCAGCATAATGCAGCCTCTCAGACAGCTGTGTGTGAGTGTGGATGTAATCTGCCAGAGTGGTCTCTCTTTTGAATAAAATGATGAACAGCTCAGCCCCTTGTGATGAATAACTCTCATCTTTGTCATTTGCGCCTCCCTCCCTCTGTCTTTCCAACAGGGACAGACGTGGTCTCCTATTGATGACGAAGGCTCGGCGACAGATGAACTTCCTGACGGGGACGACGTCTACTCAGGCTCCGGCTCTGGATGTAAGTGTGTGTTTTTGTTGTGTGTGAGGTTACGCACTCATGCCCTGCCTTTTTCAATCCTGACAGCTGCTTGGTTTCAATCTGCTGACCCTGAAGCTCCCCCCCCCACACTACCACCACCCGTCAGACAAAAGCGCACAAAGGCCGTGCGCTGCACACACACACACCCACAGCACACAAAACTGCCATTGGCTCATTAGCAGACTTGGATGCAGATTTGCAGAAAACACCTTAGACACTCCCTTGCAAACAAACTCAGGCTCGATTCCTCAAGATCTGCTTTGCTTTAATCAGATTACAGTCCACACAGATTAGACGGCAACACACGCACAAGCAGTTGGCTGCAGCGACCTGCGAGCGCTTGTCCTCCTTGGTGGTTTGCGTGTCCAGGAATTACCTGCTTAACGTAAATCACATTGGTGTAATTCGGTCTGATTTTCTGATCTGGCACTTGAAGCTTGTCCGCGGCTCTTCCTTATCAAGCTTGACTCATTGAGGTCTGCCCTCCGTTCAGCCACTGCGCTAGTGACGAGCACAAAATAAATTAGGATTCAGAGCAGGGGAGTGCAGCAGAGGCACCCCCTGTGGCTGGAACAGCAGCCAGGCAAATTGCTTTATCTGAAACCGTGATATAGAGTCGAACGTTTCCAAAGAAAGGGCTCATTTTGAACAGACAGAAGTGTGTTTAATGTGCACTGCTGCTGCTTCAGTTGGAGGCATTCTGCGCTGTCTGTTGCGTTAAACATAAACTGCATTGTTGGAGCCCATATTCCTATATCGTCTCCAACTCCTCTGACAGCCTTCATGTCTTTGTATCTGCAAATTGAATTTGCTTCTCTTTCAGTCCAAGTAGCTGCTCTGCTATAACGGAATAAAAGGCGGTGTAACGTTATTATGAACTCGTTGCTGCTCATCTCCACTCTTCTCCTGAAAATGCACTTTATGCATTAAAAACATGCATCATGGGTCAGCTTTTTAAACAGCTCCATCGATGCTGAAAGACCAAGAAATGAAGCAAAAGTAATCACACAAACACCTCATTAGGAGAGGATCGAGCAGGCACTTTTCTGTAGTTATTTGTAAATCATTCCTTCTGACGCTTTTATTTATATTTTATTACTGCTGAACTTAAAATTTACTGTAGTTGCTCTGATTTACATTTCGTGCAGTATTGTTGCCAGACAGCTAAATGTGAAAAAATTACAATTCAATTTGGCTGTGATCGCTGCTCCAAGACATCATTTAGTTCTCAGTCATCACGGAGCAAACACAACACTATACATGTCAATGACTATACTTTTTCACTTTCATTTAAAGTGACTGATCACAAAGAGTTACATGAAAAAGACAATTCAATTAAAGGAGAGAAAACGTAAATGTTCACTACAGCAGGGCTACCATCCAGCATGTCCGGCTGTGTCCAAATTCAGGGCCTGCATCCTTCAAAGCACCCAGCCTACCTGCTCAACGTAAGCCGTGTCCTTTGTCAACTGCAAAGACCAAAAGTGAGCAGCTGTAAAATTGAATGGTCTAGCCTTAAGATTTTTTCCTGCCCTTACCTCGGGTATGTCCTGTTGCCTAATACATATTTGGAAAAAAGATGGCAACTTCTCACAAAAACAGTTAAACGTCGTGAAAACATGTTAATTTTTGCAAGATCTGCTTGTTCGGATGTATCAGAATTACGCGTAGTGCTTTGCACCTTCTGACGCTAACTCAATTCAGAGTGTTTACATGAGCGAATTAATTAAAGTCTATAACAATATTTTGAATATGTGCTGCTAACAAAGGCAGCAATGGCAATGTGTGTTTGTGTGTGAACCAAGCACGACAAGAAATACAACAGTAAATTACTTTTTACTTTGGAATCCCGACTTTGCAAACTGGAATGCAGTAACTCGGGTGTGACGTCATTCCCAGACCTCCGAGGACAAATCAAATGCAGCATATGAAGGATCCACCAGACCTGTCCCTGAAATCCAGGGAAAAGAAGAATATATTTGTGGGCTGCATTTGGAGGAGCCTTGGAATTTGGACAGCCTTCGTCACATCGCTGTGATGTAACTGGACTTCAAATGCAGCCTTCAAAGGATTTGCAGCCCCTGAATTTGGACACACCCTCCATGTTTCCTGATTCAGCACACCTGAATCGAATGGCTTAATCACCTCCTCACCAAGTTCACTTCTGCAGAAACATGTTAATTAGTCATTCATTTAAATCTGGTGTGTTAGAGTCAGGGAACTGTTAAAATTTACAGGATGATAGCCCTCGAGGACTGGAGTTGGTGACCCCTGACCTAAAGGAACTACTAGCTACATGAACTACTAGCCACATGAACTACTAGCTACAGGAACTACTAGCTACAGGAACTACTAGCTACATGAACTACTAGCTACAGGAACTACTAGCTACAGGAACTACTAGCTACATGAACTACTAGCTACATGAACTACTAGCTACATGAACTACTAGCTACAGGAACTACTAGCTACAGGAACTACTAGCTACATGAACTACTAGCTACATGAACTACTAGCTACATGAACTACTAGCTACAGGAACTACTAGCTACAGGAACTATTAGCTACAGGAACTATTAGCTACAGGAACTGCTAGCTAGAGAAACAACTATCTACAAGAACAGCTAGTTAACAGATCTGCTAGCTACAGGAACTACTAACTAGAGTTCTCAATTTAGACCCGAGCCTGAACCCAACCAATCCGATGTTGGGTCAGTTTGGGTCAAACAAAGTTAATTGTTCGGGCTGCGTTGGGTTTGAATAGAAAAGAGAGAGGAGGGAAGTCTGTTGAAGAAGCGCGCTGTCTGTGATAGTAGCGTGCGGTTACGGTAGCGTGCAGCAGCATGCAGCAGCACGCGCGACAGGCAGTGTGCGCAGCAGCAGTGCTCATAAAGAAGCACTCCTTATGTTATAAGATCTAATGTGGTCTGACAGTTTCTCAATCAAAAAATCCAATTTTAGTAAATTAAAAATGATTAGGCTAAAAAAATCATATTATTCACAAGTTACAATTCTGTGAGAAAATGCTACATAAACAGTGTTAACTTATAGCTAAACTAGCAGTTAGCTTCATGTTCAAGTTTAAATATAAATGGTAAATGGGCTGCATTTGTAAGCACTTTACAGTCAGTGGTTCACCCACACACTGGCGGTAAGCTACAGCTGCCCTGGGGCAGACTGACAGAGGTGGAGCTGCCATACTCCAGGTGCCACCAGGCACCAGGGAAACATTGTTTTGGATAAGAAGGACCATGCTATGGTACTGTACAGAAATAAAAACATATAAAAGATAACTTTAATAAAACAGGTAGTTAAAAGACAGACAAACAATGTAACAAATGTACAAAATCTCATGTACGAGACTGTGTACCTACATACAAATCCTCATGTTTGGCAAACTAAATGCCTTGTTTAACCAGTGACTGCAGGCATTTGTCTACTGACAGCATGGGTTTATAATAGTATACCAGTACCATTACAGGAACAACTCCATGTTTTCAACAAATATTTTACAATAATCTGGTCTATTGGTTGTGGAAAAGCATATTAAATCACAAAAAGTGAGCAACAGAATAATTTGCAACATTTTCTGTTCTGATAGAAATGGCAGCATTGTTCGGCTATTACACGTTCTCAGAACAGGATATTCTGAGGCTTAGTGACTCCCCGACACACATTTTTGTTTTATCCACTGTGGAGATCAATTTTGACCATCTGTTTTTGTCTCCTAACAACATTTGGCTTTGTGTAAACTGAAGGACAAAACGAAGAAACGTAAAAGCCTTTTAACATATCACCATCATATTAGCTGTTACACGTTGTTCCATCCCTTTTTCGTAACCCTTTAATTTAATACAAAAACTTTCCTCTAAGAAGTAATTTTCCATTATGATGTCATTACTTTTGTGCTTTGTAGACTTTTTATGTCCCCACCTAATAGTTATTCCTTCCTAAAATAAAATCGCGGCTTCTAAAGACTCTGCTGTTATTCACCTGTACCACTGTGTAATTTGCATACTGTGGATTAGCAGAATGTTTCAGCTAAATGGGGTAAGACTGGCTGTGGTACATTATGAAAATAATATTGTTTTTTTATTTAAAGCAGTAAAGTAAATGATAATTTGATTAACAAAACTTATGAGGAAGTCTAAAATTTAATAGCAAGAGTTCATATTTATGATGTGTACTGATTTGATAGGAACTTGTATACCTCCATCCTGATTATCGCTATGTGGAACTTTAAATCTTATTTGTTTAATAAATTCCTGTAAATTGTCTTTTCTCTGACCTTCAGTTTCTGACATCCCTATGAGGCCAACATCAGCGGGCGTATCTTTTACCACAGAGGAGCCCCTCCTCTTCTCGACCACCCAGGCAACAAGCCCCGCCCCCTCCGCCTCACCTGCAGCTGAGCCCAGCCCCAGCCCGGAGGACGTCGCCGCCACCACCCCGCTGCCCACCGAGGCTGACGGCGAGAGCGGAGTCTTCTATGAGCAGGAGCTGGAGAAGGAGAGGGAGCTGGACAGAGAAAGACAGATGGAAAGAGAAAGAGAGAGAGAAAGGGAGAGGGAGAGGGTCCGAGAGCTGGAGAGGGAGCGGGAGAGGGAAAGGGAACGGGAACGTGAGAGGGAACGGGAGAGAGAACGGGAGAAGGAGCGAGAGCGGCAGAGAGAGCTGGAGAAAATCCGGGCTGCTCAGACCACCGCTACCATCCCTGTGGTGACCACCAACCCGGCAACCAGCACGGCAGAGAGTCCAGAACCCTCTGCTGGCTCGGACGACCTGGGCATCACAGACGAGGAGGAGGACGTGTACTTCTCACCGGAGCCCACCTCGTTCGACCTCCTGGATACCACAGATTACGACGCGAACACCACAGCAGAGACCACACCTGAACCCACGACACCTGCACCCACCACCACCACACAATCCACCATGGTCAAAACCAGGTTCCCCTTCAGGCCCAGGGTTCCCATGACCACAGCCACTCAGGCAGCGCCAACGGAGAGAACGACCCGCCCACAGGCGCCCACGACGACACAGGTCTGACCCAGTTCACACCATCACCAGCGTAAAGCTCCTACTTACAAAGTCTGAGTTTAACAGAGCCTCAAAAAGTCAGATTTGCGAGGCGTCTCTACACAGATCCATCCCTCCGATTCTCCCCCACATAATCCAGCTCGTGTGTCTGTGTTTAAGCTCGTCCTCCGAGTCGTTAGGCTTCACTTTACAACTTCACTATCTTTTAATTGCTGCCTCTAATGTAATGAAGGCTGCAGCGGGGCGGCTCGACGAGTTACGAAATGGAAAACAGAACCGTGACTCGAGTCTGCTGATGTTCAAGTCACTGACATATTGTTGGCATGTTGCATCAGACTTTGAAATCACCTTGAAAGTTCCGTTTCTACTTTTGATCCAACAAACCGATCACCTTTAGACACATCTGTTTCATTCTAAGGGAGAATAATCCTCTCTAGTTTTAATCAGGAGTGGATTCTGTAGGCAGTCATCTCTGGACTTTGCGCTCTTAGTGCTCCTGTGAAACACATTTGCTGCACTAATGAACCCGTACAGGAGTACAGCGCGTTTAGGACTGACAGAAAACAAAGTGCCGCGCTCGCGATTACGATGACAAATGAACGTGTGGCTCATTTACGAGCGTCTGAAGATGGATGATCTGGATCACGCTCTGAGCACGCAGCCGATATCTGTTCATATGATCACTTCATTTGTTTTGACAGTGATAGAAAGGATAACGCCAGCCTTAACCTTTAAATCTTGTTCAAATGTAAGCTGTCATACACGGCCCTTTCCCAAATAAAACCTAAATTGACAGCGCTGGAGAATAAGTGATTAAAGCAGCTTTATGAACGCTATATGGTTTATTTATGTGCAGAAAACAGACTGACTGCTTTCCCATGTTGTAATTAAGATGTCAGATTCTATAAAGTGTGTATATTAGTTTGACATTAAGCCACTTTTCCACCAGTCACAACACACAGAGGCCCGTTGTTTAAAAAGCCAAACATGTGCCAGGGACAATCAGACCTAAATTTCCTGTGAGCCTTACTTCTTTTTAAAATTTCTCTTTCTGTCTCAGGAGAGTAACAACGAGGTGGGTCCTGCAGGACCGAGCGGAGACTTCGAGATCCCCGAAGATCGCCGCAACGGCCTCGGTCGAGGGCTGATGCCAGGGGATCCGGATCTGACCGGCAACACGGTGGACGGAGGTAGTTCTGCAGCCCAGCTGCCACAGAAAAACATCCTGGAGAGAAAAGAGGTCCTAATAGGTGAGAATCGGTCTGAATGTTCGTCTCTGATCCAGTTTCTGTCTCTCTGCCCTCGTTTAGGTCAACAGAATTTCTCCCTTGTTGCCTCCTGAATTCTTTTCCTGCTTTCTGGGGGCTCACATAGTTCAGATTGATCACCGAGCTGCTTAGCCCCATTTGACCTGTTGAGAACAACCCCCTTTTCTCCACCTCCTCTCGTTTTCTCACCCTCTTTCCCTTTTGGGCAAATCCAATTTCTTTTCAAGTGCCCCTTCTTCTCATCCCAAAGAGCTGCTGTAGAGAACGAGGGAGCAGCCAACTTGTCTGAACTGACTGGGCTCTCTGTGTTTCCTTCAGCCGTTCTGATTGGTGGACTGCTGGCGGTGGTTTTTGCTGATTTCCTCGTCATCGGTAAAGAGCAGGAGGCAACAGATTTTTAGACTAGACCGTGTGTTAGAGCCAAATCACGCATCAGTGTCAAGTAGTGCTGTACACTCCTAGTTTATAGCTCCTTTCACGCTGCCCATTCAGGGCGGGACTGATGCTCCTTTGTTGCACATCTCTGTCCTGGTGAGTTATGGAGGTGAAATACGGCGGCTGAAGTTGATGGGCCTCTTTACTCTGTGCCAGACTTTGCATGAAAAGATCTACTTTGTCTAACCCTAAAAAACAAAGAAATTGTGACTCCCTTAGATCTTATTTATCCACATATAGATGCCATCATTTTTTTGTAGCAAAGCTGGCAATGAGCTGTGTTTCTGCTGTGGATAACAATAGAGTTTAATTCAGGTCTTATCTGTGTTGTTACAAAACTTTACACACTAAAAACTAGAAACAACAACCACATTTAATGAATTACTTCACATTCAAGCCCCTTATTTAAGTGAAAACGCTCCAAAAACGACGCATTCAGTTGTAACCCTTACCAAAAAACCACGTTTTTCTCAAGTGAGCCCATGTAGAAAAACATGGGCTCACATGAACATGGTAAAAATGTTCACACGGTGTGCAAAACCTGTGCTTCACATGATAATTTAACATGTGAAAACCTGGAGTTTTTTCCTCCATGTGAAATTCACATTTATATGTCCCAAATTCACATTTCTAACATGCATTTCACATGTCAAGTGTTCATTTCACATGTGAAGTTCAGGTTTTTCTGTAAAGGAAAACTCACTAAATAACAAAATACTAATCTAACAGCCCTGTTTGGTTACTTTCAGACCAGAAGGTTAAACTACTTTAACGAACAATATAAGTCCTAAAACAAAACTAAGGTTGTGTTTAAAGACTATAAAAATAAACCATTATATTTGTGTCACTTAAGACTAAAACTTCACAAGTTGGAAGGGTTTATTGCTTTTTACAGACTAGAGTAAGGATCTAATTTGAAATTACACAGAATCTGTAAGTTCTTTACATCACTTGGTGTAGAAATCATTTTAAAAAAATCAAATAATTTAATAAATAATCCCAACAGCAAGGCTAAAAGGGTTGAATGTTTTGGAAATGTGTCTCTGATCCACAAACTAAACCAAAACAAAGCCCATTAATAAGCTATAGAGCCAGCTTTATTTTAGATAAACTGGTGAAAAGTGTCAAATATAAATTCTTGTAAACCAAGAATCAGGTGTGGATTTAAAGTCAGGACTGTCCTATTGCTGAATGATTCATGAACATTTGCCTAATGTTTTGATTTAAAATATATTTGACAGTGAAGACTTTGCTTATCTCAGCAGGACAGTGTTTTATACTCCAGCGTTTAATTCTCAGAAAAGATGTGGAGGATTATGAAACAAGAATTATGTGAAAGGCAGTTCAACTGAGGGTTTAAAACCCTTTAACAGCCAAGAATATCCTATTTTAATTTAAAACTCTGAACAGTTTCTATAAACTTCCACTTTCAGATCCTCTCTGACTTTATGTGTTTTAATTAGTTGAACACAGGTTGTTGTTTTTAAATAAAAACATCTAAATTTGATCAAATCTTAAACCTTCTTCTCTCAGTGTTGCTAAAATCCCTGATTTAATTCATTTTCACCTTAAGCATTCATCCACCTCCTCCGTGAACCGTCACCTTATCGTGGTGGAGGAGTTTGAGTGCCCTAATGATCCTAGGAGCTATGTTGTCTGGGGCACTTGTGCCCCTGGTAGGGTCACCCATGGCAAATTGGTCCTAGGTGAGGGGTGAGATAAAGTGCGGTTCAAAAGACTCTTTATGGAAATACAATCATCGAGCCAGTGTACCCGGCCCGGAGGGTTACCGGGGTCCCACCCTGGAGCCAGGCCTGGGGTTGGAGCCCGTGAGCGAGCGCCTGGTGGCCGGGCTTTCGCCCATGGGGCCCGGCCGGGCCCAGCCCGAACTGGATACATGGGCTCATCCACCTGTGGGCCCACCACCTGCAGGAGGAACATGAAGGGTCTGGTGCAATGTGGATCGGATGGCAGACCAAGGCGGGAGCTTTGGCGGTCCGATCCCCGGACACAAAAACTGGCTATTGGGACATGGAACGTCACCTCTCTGGCGGGGAAGGAGCTGGAGCTTGTGGAAGAGGCTGAGCGATACCGGCTAGATATAGTCGGGCTCACCTCGACACATAGCGTTGGCTCTGGAACCCGAGTCCTTGAGAGGGGTTGGACTCTCTTGTATGCTGGAGTTGCTCCGGGTGAGAGGCGGAGGGCTGGGGTGGGCTTTCTGTTAGCCCCAAGACTCTCTGCCTGTATGTTGGGGTTTTCTCCGGGGGACGAAAGGGCAGCTTTCCTGCGCCTTCGGGTTGGGGAACGGGTCCTGACTGTTGTTTGTGCTTATGCACCAAATAGCAGCTCAGAGTACCCACCCTTTTTGGAGTCCCTGGGACGAGTGCTGGATAGCGCTCCTACTGGGGATTCCATAGTCCTGCTGGGGGACTTCAACGCTCACGTGGGCAATGACAGCGTGACCTGGAGGGGCGTGATTGGGAGGAACGGCCCGCCCAATCTGAACTCGAGTGGTGTTCTGTTTTTGGACTTCTGTGCAAGTCGCAGTTTGGCCATAACGAACACCCTGTTCGAACATAAGGATGCCCACCGGTACACCTGGTACCAGGGCAGCCTAGGTTACAGGTCGATGATTGACTTTATAGTTGTATCATCTGACCTGAGACCATATGTTTTGGACACTCGAGTGAAGAGAGGAGCGGAGCTGTCAACTGATCACCACCTGGTGGTGAGTTGGATCAGATGGCAGGGGAAGATGCTACGCAGACCTGGTAGACCCAAACGTATAGTGAGGGTCTGCTGGGAACGCCTGGCAGAAGAGCCTGTCAAGATGGTCTTCAACTCCCACCTCCGGCAGAGCTTCGACCACGTCCCGAGAGCAGTGGGGGACATTGAGTCTGAATGGGCCTTGTTCCGCTCTGCGATTGTTGAGGCGGCTGTTGCTAGCTGTGGTCGCAAGGTAGCCGGTGCCAATCGTGGCGGTAACCCCCGTACCCGCTGGTGGACACCAGAGGTTAGGGGAGCCGTCAGGCTGAAGAAGGAGGCCTACAAGGCGTGGCTGGTCTGTGGGTCTCCAGAGGCAGCTGATGGGTATCGGAGGGCCAAGCGGGGTGCAGCAGTGGCAGTTTCCGAGGCAAAATCTCGAGCGTGGGAGGAGTTCGGCGAGACCATGGAGAAAGACTATCGGTCGGCTCCAAAAAGGTTCTGGCAAACCATCCGACGCCTCAGGGGAGGAAGGCGGCAACTCGCTCACACTGTTTACAGTGGGGACGGGGAGCTGTTGACATCAACTGGGGCTATAGTCGGGCGGTGGAAGGAATACTTTGAGGAGCTCCTCAATCCCACCGACACGCATTCCTATGAGGAACCAGAGCTGGGAGAACTGGGGATGGACTGTCCAATCTCTGGGGCAGAAGTCGCTGAGGTAGTCAAAAAACTACGCAGTGGCGGAGCCCCGGGGGTGGATGAGATCCGACCTGGGTATCTGAAAGCTATGGATGTTGTAGGACTGTCGTGGTTGACACGTCTCTGCAACATTGCGTGGTCATCGGGGGCAGTTCCTGTTGAGTGGCAGACCGGGGTGGTGGTTCCCATTTTTAAGAAGGGGGACCAGAGGGTGTGTTCCAACTATAGGGGGATCACACTCCTCAGCCTCCCTGGGAAGGTCTACTCCAGGGTACTGGAGAGGAGGGTCCGGTCGATAGTTGAACCTCAGATAGAAGAGGAGCAATGTGGTTTTCGTCCTGGTCGTGGAACTGTGGACCAGCTCTTTACCCTCGCTAGGGTGATGGAGGGGTCATGGGAGTTTGCCCAACCAATCCACATGTGTTTTGTGGATTTGGAGAAGGCTTATGACCGTGTCCCCAGGGACACCCTGTGGGGGGCGCTCCAGGAGTACGGGGTGGATGGTCTTTTGTTAAGGGCCATTCAGTCCCTGTACCAGAGGAGTGTGAGTCTGGTCCGCATAGCCGGCAGTAAGTCGGACCTTCCCTGTGAGGGTTGGACTCCACCAGGGCTGCCCTTTGTCACCGGTCCTGTTCATAACCTTTATGGACAGGATTTCTAGGTGCAGCCGTGGTGTGGAGGGTGTTGAGTTTGGTGACAGGAGAATCTCGTCTCTGCTTTTTGCAGATGATGTGGTCCTCCTAGCTTCATCAGGCTCTGACCTACAGCTCTTGCTGGGGAGGTTCGCAGCTGAGTGTGAAGCGGCTAGGATGAGGATCAGCACCTCCAAGTCTGAGGCCATGGTTCTCGGTCAGAAAAGGGTGGCTTGCCAACTCCAGGTCGGGAGAGAGGTCCTGCCTCAAGTGGAGGAGTTCAAGTATCTCGGGGTCTTGTTCACGAGTGAGGGAAGGAGGGAGCGGGAGATCGACAGGCGGATTGGGGCAGCGTCTGCAGTGATGCGGACGCTGAACCGGTCTGTTGTGGTGAAGAAGGAGCTGAGCCGGAAAGCAAGGCTCTCGATTTACCGATCGATCTACCTCCCAATCCTCACCTATGGTCATGAGCTTTGGGTAATGACCGAAAGAACGAGATCGCGGATACAAGCGGCCGAAATGAGTTTTCTCCGCAGGGTGGCCGGGCTCAGCCTTAGGGATAGGGTGAGGAGCTCGGACATTCGGGAGAGACTCGGAGTAGAACCGCTGCTCCTCCATGTCGAAAGGAGCCAGTTGAGGTGGTTTGGGCATCTTGTTAGGATGCCCCCTGGACGCCTCCCCAGGGAGGTGTTTCAGGCATGTCCTGCCGGCAGGAGGCCCCCGGGTCGACCCAGGACACGCTGGAGAAAATATATCTCTGGTTTGGCCCTGGAGCGCCTTGGGATCCTGCCGGAGGAGCTGGTAGAAGTGGCTGGGGAGAAGACTGTCTGGAGCTCCCTAATTGGGATGCTGCCCCCGCGACCCGGACCCGGATAAGCGGAAGAAGACGAGACGAGACGAGCATTCATCCAAACTGCCTTCAAATATGTTATTTTCTCTGCTGCGTTATCAGACAAAAATCTAATTTATCGAATTACTTTCAGAAGTCTGAGTCGTAGAAAGTGGGAAAAGGTCAAATAAAGGGAAAGGAAAACTTTGTGGTGCTCAAAATCACCAGAGCAGCAGGCGGATAAACAAACTCTCAGCGCACACTGAATCTCATCAAAGTGTTCTTTAATCACTCTGGAAAGTAACGGTTTGTTTTCAGCGTTGGCATCAGTTCAAATTAACATTAACAAGGGAGTTTCTGACCATTTTGATAACCAAACACTAATCTCTCGCTCACAGCGAGAGTTCATTAGAGATGCGAGCAGCGAGAGGTGGAAGAATTCATCCTCGTTGAGTTAAAGCACCATGGCGCTCTGCAGGGCTGTGATTTAGCACAACGCTGTTGCCAGCTCAGAGTGTATGTTGGCACATCGAGGCTCATCAGTTTTCACTTAGCAGCAAGGTGATAGTGATGCTGTGGTAGCGTGTCGGAGTAGCGTGGTGTTGTAGTCTGCAGCAGTGGCTCGATAGGCGTGTTTCTGATCATCTCTCTCTCTCTTTCGCTCCAGCTGTGATTGTGGGAGGCGTGGTGGGCGCCCTGTTCGCCGCCTTCCTGGTGATGCTGCTGGTGTACAGGATGAAGAAGAAGGACGAAGGCAGCTACACGCTGGAGGAGCCCAAACAGGCCACAGTCACCTATCAGAAACCCGACAAGCAGGAGGAGTTTTACGCGTAACACTCGGACGCCGAAGAGACACGCAGCACACCCGAGGAGAAACGAGAGGAGAGAGAAAGATACCCTTCTCCTTTCCCTACTCCCCCTTTACCTCCTCGTTCCTCGCCTTTCTCTCTGGGGACTTTCTTTTCAATGAAAATGGAAAAAAAGAGGACAAAAATCCAAAATTCATTCTGAGAAAAATACACACACACACACACACACACACACTCACAAGATGTTTTTAAAATTACTGTTGTTATTAATATTCAGCAGATTCTCTTGTTCTGTATGTAATATATGGTTATTTTGTAAGAAAAGCAAAAACATTCTCTTAACTTGTGTTTTCCAACACACACACACACACATATACACATACATGCACAAAGCTCCTCTTGTGTTTATACTGAGCAAATAAAAAAGGAGGAGGAGGAGGAGGAGGGGGTGGGCGAAGAGGAAGCTAAGAGACAAAACATACACAGAGCGTCTGGTTGGCCGTGCGGAGTCCAGGGTCAAAGGTGAGAGGAAAGGTCGCTTTTGTGCCTTCCGTCGCTTTGGTGCTCAAAGACATTTATACAGCTGCGCTAACACACACACACAAACACATACATACACACACACACACACACTGGTATCTGCTCGAAGGTGGCTCCGACCTCTCGCTCTGCTCGGCCAACCAGAAAACGGTGCTCAACCCTCGCCGTGTTTCTGTCGACGGACAGCGGGCTGGTGGCTCCTCTCCGCTCCTCTGAGCTGTACAAAGACTAGTTATGGATAGTAATAATGATCAATAATATATCAATGTTTTTTTTGGGGGAGCTGGATGGTGAGTAATAATAATAAAACGGTAATAATAACAATAATGATATCGATAAACAGGAGGATGTGTATTTAGCATTTAAAGAAAAAAAAAAGATGAAAAGTTTATATGTAAATATCAGCGTATCCTTTCTGGCGTCACTAACCATCTGCACGATCATGAAGCGTTTTTACCCCATCGCGTCCGTCATCACTTCAGACGAGCTGTGCTCTTGTCACGTGCACGCACACACACACTCTTACGAGCTGAGATCACACCGCGCAGACTCTTGGATCATGAGTATGTTTTTGGTTATTTGTCAGTCTGTTAAAGCACAACTACACCTTCCCATCTGCATGCCTCGCTTTGTTTTCCCTCCACCGTCGGTTGCCTCTCTGTTCGGAGGCGGGAGGAGTGAGGAAGTTACTCCCGTGTTCACTGACTGAGTCGAGATCATAACGTTTGTTTTATAGAGAGAGAAACGAATCATGAGATCAACTTTCACTCGCCGTGGGACCATTTTGTTTTGGTGGGGGGGTGAGGGTGAGGGTGAGGGAGTGAAGCGACAGATCACAGTGCTTCTATCTAATAGATTGTAACGATATCCACACCAGTGTGACTGGGTTAGTAGCTTCTCTTATACTCAGTACTGTAGAACAAAAAAACGCATGGGAGTCCAAACTTTACCTGTCTGGATGCACGTGTGTGTGTGTATCTGTGTGTGTGTGTGTGTGTGTGTGTGAAAAGAACGGAGGGGTGCGTTGAAGTTGGAATGTACTGTGGTCGAGTGTGTTTACCTTCTCCAGCAGTTCTCACGCTCTTCCACAGACGGTAACACACCTCCTCCACTGCTGTGTGTTAAATCACCTGCCTCCCCTGTGAGAAGATGTGTGTCTACGCCCCATGTAAGCCCACCACCTCACCTGTGTGTGTGTGTGTGTGTGTGTGTGTGTGTGTGTGTGTGTGTGTGTGTGTGTGAGGGCTTCACTTTGGTATTTCACAGCAGACATTTGTGTACACTATACCTGCCTGTTCGAGTGTGTGAGTGTGTGTTTGCACGTTTTCCTCCGTTCACTGCTGAATGTGGGGCACCTCGTCCCTGAAAGTGGCTCTCACACACACTGACTGTCTTTCTGTTTGTCCGGCTCGTCCATCCGTCCCTCCGTCCGGCTGCTGCAGGACAGACGGACCAGACGCCACCTTCTCTCACAGGCAGGGATGATTTAAACACGTACTGTCTTTTCTAAAGTGACTGTCAAAAGTTGTGCGTTTGTACCCATCTAAGCCTGCGTAGCCAAATAAGATGAGTGTGTGTGTGTGTGAAAGAGGTTATATTTGTATGAATGTGTGTGTGAGAGAGAGAGAGTGGGTGTCTGAGTGAAGCCCAGTGGAGGCTAAACTTCTCTGTTTGCTGTTCCCATTCCTGTTTTTATACATTTGCATTTTTTTAAAGGCTGAGTTTCTGTCATTGGCTGAGTGAGTGCGAGGAGGCGGATCCTCCACGCCACCACCCTGTCACTAATCTGCCACTCTGTTACAAATAAAAACAACCTGATTGGGTAAACATCTCCTCTCTTTTGCCTTTTTAAGGGAAGCGTTTGCGCCCTGATTGTAATTTGTAACACATTCATCCAATACCAATGAAACAAAAGCCATTTTAGATGCCGTGGCTACAGGGACTCTTTCTGTGCTGATACCTGATTTTTGTTTCTGATGATTTTTCATCTAAGTTTGGACAAACTGAGGACGTTTCCTGAGGTATTTCCTACACTACTTATTTCAGTTCAGATGGAGCAGAGAAACATCTAAAACATGCAGGATACAAGCCCTCAAAGACCAGGACACCTTTAGACTTTATAGTTCAAATTATGGACTTTTTAGGCATTTATTATTTGCAAGACATTTACAAGAAATCAATATAATCCACTTAAAACCTGTCTGATTTTAGTCTGAACATTTTATCTTTCTTTTTGCAGATTAAAGGAATATTTTAGGGACTGGAGGAAATCATTGGCAAAATCCACCAACATTTAAAAATCAGCACTAAAATGTATGTATATTTTATTTCTTTAAAGAAAATGCAAAAAGATCTACAAAATATAGAACAAAATAAATCTGAGTGGGTGCTGTTATCATTTATAATATAATTATGAATTGGTCTGGAGGTTTTTTTACTTTGAATAATGATTAATCATCTATATGAAAGTGTTACAAGGTGCAAAATAATCGCATTTATATTATTTGTGAAATCTTTTGCTCTTTTTCTCTGCTCATGATTGCCCCCCCCCCCCCCCCCCCCCCAACCGTATATGGAAAAGTTTTTACAAAACCAGTTTGTGATGCAGAAAAGTTTGAGGATCTAAAGGAAATGAGTCATCCCTCATTTCTTTATATTTTACCTTTAAGAAGCCAAACTTTCTTGTATTCTTTGAAACACCTTCAGAAGAACTATTGATCAAGACTAAAAAGTTTCCCTTGAACTCTAACTCTTTTTTTATCCATTTTCTGACCACTTTCACTTTTATTTTCTAAGCCACTTAACGTTGACCTATGAATCATCCTCATATTAAAAATGCTCCTTGCACAATGAACCGGGTTTGTTTTGACACATATCTTTATAAAGAACCATATAGTATCTATAGGTATTTTGTTACCAGCAGCCTGTCACAAAGACACAAGTTGTTCCCATTTCTTTATTTGCAGCAAAAGACTGAAGATGATGTCGTTTGACAGGCATTAAAAAAAGCCGCTGGCTGAAAACTTGTCTGAAATTTCCTTGAAGTGTAAAGAAACTGCATGAATGGAGGACAAAATAAGTGTCGAGCTTTAAAAACACAACAGCAGACGAACCTTTAGGAAAGAGGAAAGCATCCAGAAGCGACCTGATCGTCTGTTATATCCTGAAACTTTATCAAAAATGGTCTCAGTAGAAGGAAGGCTGTCAAAACGTCATCCTTAAGGAAAAGAAATGAAGAAAAAAATGTTGAGGTATGTCAACTTATACACGGAAGTTCTGTCATGGCTGTATTTTAGCCAGAGGTGCTGGGATCCTGTCAACGCTGAGGGGACAGATACGTTCTCACCCACCATATGGAAAACATCCGGTAGCTATTTAATTAATATTTAATATTAAACCAGCCTGACAGAAAATAAAAGGCAAACAGCTAAAAATGAATGGGGTTGTTCATCAGAAAGCCTGAGGAGCTGTTGCTGAGGATGGATTAGAAGTATCAGAACTGACCGTTCAATCTCATTATTAAAGCCTTTAAAATGCACATCTCTCTTGAACACACAGTAAGTTTGGGGATCCTGCAGGAGAGTCAGGACATACCTGTCTCTGTGTCTCAGGATGATGGCCTGTCCAGCGTCCACCCCCTCCTCTGTCAATGTCAGCTCCACTGCACCTTCACAAGTATGAGCAACTTCCATTTCTGTCGTAATATTGTACATCAATTTATGTTAGCGTCATTTTTTACGGAACGCTGTATTAGTTTCAGTTGTCTTTGCAAAAAAGACATGAGAGGTGACTAATCCTTTGTCCAGGCTCTACAAGATCCACCTGCAACAATCATGAAAACATCCAAACTGAACTTTTAACGCTGAAAATGTCGGGTTGGTCTTTAATTTCATGTCGCACACTCTACAATCAGGATTTCAGCCTCTTTATCTCTCACCCAAAAGCTCAGAAACCAATCATTCTCCTGCAACTAAAACCAATCTAAATAAAATGGAGGCTTTATTTCTCCGAGACAAAGCGAAGACGACTCTAAACCTATTTAATACGGCACTCCAGTTGTGCTTATTCTCCAACAAATGCATCATTAATCAAAATACCAGAACTAATTGCAACGTAATTAATCTGGGGATTTTGGAGGCCCTTAAGGTCAAAGTAATCAACAGTTGGTTTATTATTACTTATTTGTTGATACAGAAAACGTATTTTTGCTCTTTCTATAATCAGCAGTTCTGGTCTGACTTGGCTGAGGTTTTGTCTTTAAACAGTCAGCGTCAGATGGGTTCATTCATTTATTCAAACGTAAAGATGATCTCTGGCAGGAAAACGCATTCCAAGGTTCAAAGGAGCCAGACAGTTTTTTTGTACTTCATTACGGTGATCTTGATCAGTTATTCCTCAGACTTTCTGGAAGTCTTTGAAAGTTTCTCTTTGGACCTTGGCAGCTTTTTCGCTCGTTTCCTGCCCCTCGTCTTCTCTCCTGCTGCCTCTGCAGCCAGGCAGAAGGGATAAGTGGATAAAAATAATGGATGGACATTTGTTCCAATGGCAGTCATAACATGATAAATCATTCTGTTAGAAATTCAATTTTTAAAAGCACATAAAATGTGAAGGATAACCAGTGAACCTGTGAGATGCTCTGACATGAAATATTCACAGTCAGCAAATAAATACTTCCAAACAGCCAATTAAGGTGACTGTGTACAATAACTTTATTGGATTGATTCTCTCGTTAGTACCAGTATTTTTAAAATAAAACCTGCTTTCTTGACAAGTCCGTATAATGCACTTAGTAGCAAGTCACTTCTACATGTCTCAACAACCATCTCTGCTTCTCTCAAACTCACTGTGATTACGAAACAGAATTACAGACGTCTTTAACAAGATCTAATCTGAAGAACAAGCTATCGACATTACATCTCCTGGTTCCAGTGAAGACTGTGCATTGTGCAGATTATCCACCAGGACATTGTTGCTGCAAAGACGTGCAAATGCTAAATTATTCAAACGCCATTTCTTCTTTTGCTATGAGCATCACAAAGTAATCCATTCACTTTTGCGATTGTGGAGGGGAGGGGAAAAAAATCATAGAGAAATATAATGGAAAAACCTGGAAGCATGAAGACTAAACTGCAACACCTCTGCAAGGCTCAATGAGGCTTGTGGGAAGAAATGTTTTGGGTAATGTGGCTGAACTTCTGTGAATTCTCGGCCTTTGGTGGGACCTTTGTGATGCTGAATTGCTCAACCTTCATGCTCTGATGCGCGTTAGATAAAATAATTTGATGACTTCAATTCAAAATAAATGGTGTGCAGACACAATTCCCACTCTGTGTAATCAGATCTCAGTGTTGTTTTGGCCTAGACGATATACTGACATTACTGGCAAACCAGTTCTCCTCAGTGCTGTATCTACTCCAGCCTGATAACATTTGTTTTATACTACACTTTAAAAGTCTTTTGTTTGCATTCTCATCAGCCACAACAGATGAGATGAAGGTCAGCTGAGGTGGTGGACTGGAGGCTTTGCAGCTGGCTATCCATGAACCCAGAGAAACCAACAAGCTGTCCTGGATTTGGTTGGAGGACTGCTGATGTGCAAACATGGCTCCATAAAAGAGGGGGTGTGTGTCTGAACGAGGAGGAGGGGTTGATCAGAAGGGCAAAAGCAGCCAGAGGTCCGACCAGTGCGCCATCTGGTGGATAAGAGAGGAATAGCTGCAGGGAGGAGAGATGATTCAGTTTCCTGATGTTTGCATCTATTAATAACTCAAATGAAAGACTCTCCAGTCCACTGTGCTGATCCTAAACTTTCAGATGATGAACTTTATTTTTTCCTTTCATAAATGTAGCTATAAAATAAATCAAATACCAGAGAGGATAGGTTTTCTTCAGGCAGATTTTATGATAACATTTTGGTTTAATTTGATGGTAGTTAACATATCAACTGATTTAATGTAAATTAAGAAAAATCCAACATATACAGAAATATTTTAACTTCATTATACACATTTTTCTGTTAATCAGAGTCTAAATGAATAGATTTTAATCCATAAAAAGTTAGTTATAACTGATTATTTCAATTTTTTTTGCATGCCAGAGCTCTGAAAAACACAGAGCTGTGATTTATTATTTTATATAAACCTGAATCAGTGCCCTGTTTTTCGTCAACCTTTATAAAATAAGAAGATCAAAAGACCACTAATGTTTACCCTTAATATAAAACACTGGTTCCCAGTCTGGGGATCTGAATCATCTCAAGTACTCCCAGGGTAGATCCCAGGGATTACAGGATTATTTACTGGAGCAGAAAACAAATAAATCAGATGTAGGATTTTGAACTAATGACAATGCTCTCCGTGCAAATTAAAATTTTAAAGGGTCACAAGGAGTCAAGCCTATATGCTTCAGTTTTTTATATTTCCAGTTTTTTTCCAGTTATATCCAGTTTTTATATTTTAAGGTGGTTTAACATGCACATGTTTACATAAGAATGTTTTCAGTGACGTCCAACAACAGCCTTGTAAATGTGATGGACAGAAAAGTGAAACGACACAACGTATTTAACAAAATTAACAAGAAAAGTTGTGATAATAAAGTGGGTATTTCATCTATAATTAAAAGTAACAACTTATTGTTGAAAACATTGATAGGTGTTTTGTTAAGTTTTTATTATACCCACATTCAGGATCTATAGTTTTCTTTTAAACTGTTTTTCAACAAATCTGAATTTTATCAAATTTGATCTTTTAATAAATCTGGGGCAACAATACCAATAATATTTAACTTTATATTCCAACATCACCAGAATGAACAGATTCTGTTTGCTGTTGTTACATTTTGCATTTGCAACAAGCATGTTTTTGGTCTGTGGGAGAAAGCTGGAGTGGAGGAAACCCATGCATGTGTGGAGAGATCATGTAAACTCCATGCAGTAATTGAACCTGCAAGGCAACAGTGCTGCTAACTGCAACATGCAGCCCTTACCTTATTGACTTTATCTTATATTATATTTTATCGCTTCTTTTGAATAATTTTTGGCCAACAATAGCAATAAAATTAACATTTTAATTAAAACGCCACAATAATTTATAGAATCTGTTTAGTCTATCATTACTAATCAGTCTCCCTTCTTTGTTGTTTGTCTCTTTTCTCATTGCCTGTCCACTCTGTTGCCTAAGCAGTTGCCACAGCTTAAATAAAGCTAACTACGCAACAAGAGAAGTTTGAATGTCACACTTTCCCTGCAGAGTAAATCTGTTCTGACATAGCTAAGCACTCAGACTCACTATACTTGCCTAAACTGTCAGAACAGGACAAGATAAATAAATATTACACATATTTTTAGAGTTATGTGCTTCAGTTATTCATAAGGATGTGTTCTTAACAGCTGACCAGATTGTCAAAGGGTTAACAGTTTGAGGAAGGGGCAACAAAGTTCAGGAAAAGTTTGTTTCTTCAGGGTTCAGTGATTGGCTGCTTGGGATTCACGTGATCATTTCCGGTCGCTGCTCCTTGCGGCCTAATCAATCAATCAGCCTCATTAACCTGCTGCTCCGGACCCACTCGCATCATGGCCTGTGGCTTAATTGATTGTTAACTCAACTTTATTGGTTTGGCGTTCGCTATGGACGAAGGCTGTGATTTAAACGAAGACTTTGGTGAGAGCTGGTATTTAATTGTTTTATTGGCCCGTTTTCACCTGTCGGTCTACCTCGACCACTCTGTCGTTTACTGAACTTTTGTCAGACATCTATTTTTAATTTTCTAATTTCTCCTGAGAGTTCAGCTCCTCCTGCTGCTCTGCCCCGTAGAGAAAATAAAACAAAACACGGTTATTAACATCCGCGACCCGCTGTTTGGACAGGACGGGGAAGCTAGTTTAGCTGCAGCTCGCGGCTAGGAGGCAATTAACGACAGGTGAGGTGCACGAGGCGCTGCGCACCTGGGATTCTAATTAAGTCACTGCAGCTTCACTCAGATTTATCAGGTTTTATTTAACCTGCAGGTCAACACGGAATGAGACAGGCTCAACCACTAAATACAGAGTGAAGTCCATTTAAACTTAGATGTGTTAAAAAAAAAGTTACACGATTAAAGAATTTAAACCTCAACACTTTGTGTTTTAATGCCTTGCAGGAGCTAAATCTTTTACATACTGCAGCAGATTTCAACAATGTGGCAAACATCATGCTTTTTTGGGTCATTGTTTAAAAGTTTTGTGCACACTTCTCTGTAAAACGTGTAAGTGTTGAGGCTGAACAGGGACAGGACTGTTCTTTGAGGGGTTCCTGTGTAACTAAAGAACTAAGCAGAGACAACCGTTCTGCAGATGGACATACTGTGGTCTGTGTGTCAGGTGGTCCATCACCCTCTTGACTCCAGCATGGTCCTCATCCTGTACCCAAGTGTGTGTGTGTGTGTGTGTGTGTGTGTGTGTGTGTGTGTGTGTGTGTTTTCCCCTTTGTAGCATGTAGATAAAATAAACTTTATTGTCCCTCAATGGAGAAATGCATATGAACCAGCAGCAAAGTGACATGCAAGTCAAATCATGCAGATTCACACAAGGGTAACACGATAGAGAATAAGAGACTGTTTATGTGTTCAGTCACCAAGGGCCTGATGTGAGTGAGGACCAGGATGTTGTCCATAACGTGGGTACTTTCTGGAGCTGCAGGATCTCACACAGCTGCCTAGAGCAGGTTATAGCACCATAGGGCTGATGTCATCAGGTCCTGCTGCTTTCCCCTGCTTCAGTCATTCAAGCTGTTCCCTGACCTCTGATGAATGTAATGTGATTACAGCAGGAAGTGAAGGTAGCAGTGAAATGTAGAAGGGAAAAGATTTTCTAAGCATAACAATGGACAGGTGGGTCAGCCAAGAAAATTATTTTCAATTTGAGTTTGTGAACAAACAACCATTGATGCAAACTATAAATTCATCAGTATTTTAAGTTTTGCTTTATTTTTTAACATAATGAAAACACATGTTAAATCAAACATTCACAGTGTTAATTACTAAGTCTGACCACATCAGCTTGTTGTGTTTGTTTGCTGTATTTCATATTCAGACTAATTTAATGTGTTTTCATGGAAAACAAGAACATTTCCAAGTGAATCCAAACTTGATTTGTAGAGCCAGACTTTCTTGTAATCGTTTGAAGTGCTGTTGATCAGTATGGCTCCAGGCATTCTGAAAGTTCTTTTGAATACATTTTTTTGTAAACTTGCAACTTATTCACTCAGTTCTTTTAAACCTCCTGCAGTCTTTTGGGTCTCAAACATTTCTGTTTGAACATGTTGGGTCTATTTGTGCAGAAAAATGTAAATTGCACTTCAAAGGTCTAATTTTATGATCAGGGAACCTGAAGAACTGAAAATGGCTTATAGACATTTGAGTAATGTGAGCTTGGATTGGAGGGAAAATCGTTGTCTTAAATCAAAAATTTCTTTCAAATCCAGAAGTTTCCACTTTCCAGTAATAAAATAGCTACTCTCGATTTAATCTGTTTCAGACTGTCCAAGTCTTTTGTGTGAAGAGCAGGAAGATTTGGAAACTAAGAACAGACAAGAAACGACAAACTCAAGGAGGGAAGAAGATGAGAACGTGCCTAATCAGAGGGATAATGAAGAGACAAGAAAGGAGATGGATCATAAAGAAACAACTGGAGGGGAGGAGAAGAAAGAAAATCAAGTTGTTTTATCAGAGAATGAACTGATGATGGTGAAGGGAAAGGAGGTAGAGGAGCAAGTGAACCCTGAGAGTAGGATGGAAGTGGAGGAGTTGCAAAATGTGCAGCAGATGGAGGACAAAGAGGATGAAGGCAGCAAGGAAACGATTGCTGATAAGCAACAGACGAAAGTAACAAAAGGTTCAGAAAAGAAAAATGAGCAGAAAAAGAGCAGGAAGAGGCGAGGTAGGAAGCAGAACAATCAGGTGAGAAACAGACGAGCAGGAAAGGACACCTCTGGGAGGCCGGAGGAGAAGAAACGTCAGATACAGGAAATGCCAGCAATGAGCTCAGAGGACAACTTGGTTCTGTTGGAGCCCTCTGTCAGCCTGTTGAGCAACTGTGACTTCTCTGACTCGCTCTACTTGGGGTTTGGGGGTACGGGGATGTATTGCCCCTCAGTCCCAGTTCCCATGCTGTACTCCCAGCCTCCAGTCCAGATCCAGACAGAACCTCCTCAGTCCCATGGGACAAAACAACCTCACAGCCCCCCTCAAGCTCCTGGGCTCCCCCATCAGAACGCTCAGACTCTGGAGGTGAGAAGATGTTATCCCACCTGATGATCTTTAAATTTATCTTAACAGATAATATATGCACACAGGATATAGCCTTTATGGTTCTATATGTTTGAAAATATTCTGTATCTGATTGTTTTTAATTATTTTTCTACATTCCTGCATAACAGGGTTTTAATAACTCACTTGTCATGTATAATTACAGTCTAATGTGCATGAATCATGCACATCTACCACCTTCTGTTGGGAATAATGCACCTGTAAAAACTCCATTTAAATATGGTATAGTAGGAAATGAAGCACTGCAGTGAACCGTTATGTTAATCCCAATTGTGAGAAAAGTTTAGAATTTGTTTGTAAGACTTAATCAGGTCACTGTTAAAGCAACAGCAAGAATTTAGAATTTTACACCTCATTAGGTTTATTTCCAAAATAAAAATTTTTAAATCAAATCTAATCGGACAAATGGTTTTTCTCAGTAATAATTAAGCATAAACTCTATTCAGGTGTTCTTATCATAGGTCAGCTTTCTGGTTCTTGTTTTCATGTTTTTTGTTAATACCTGATATTAGGTTCTGATCAAACCCTCATACACCAATATAAGTCGGTGCATATCTCGATGATGATGTAAAACACAATATAGTGTGTTTTCTGTTAAATCAGTGAATAGTTGATATAATTGCCACTTTTTTATACTTAATTAGAAAATAAATGTATAGCCGTCATTTACAAGAGATGATCTTTGACTTTTTATTAATAATCTTATTAAAACGTCCTCCTAAATGATAGATTTCGTTTAGATTTTTTCTACTATAAATCTAATCTAATATATTTCAGTAAATTGAGTTCTTGTTGTAGTTTGAATTTTTATCATTGATCATAAATCTCAGGCTTTATTTAACTTTTATATAATTTTGCCATTAAAAGTATAAAAATTATTATAAAATCCAGCTAGAAAAGGATTACCTTCCCTCATTTATGCAGCTCATTCTCTGACCCCAACCCTTTTAAAATATATCTCCCAGATAAAAGCACATTTTCACATTATCTGTCACTGAGCTGTCTGAAGTACAGTAGAAAAATAAATAATACGTTCTCTTGCAAGTCAAGCTGTTCAAAGTTGCCCATTTTCAGCAGAGTAGTTTATGCTTACATATTTCAGTTTATATAGCTTTTCAGTTGAATTGTGCTCGTTTTGAATTACTTTTTTGATGAGGGGAAATTAAGACGGCTCTGGGAAACATTTAAACGTCCTCAAATGATCTAATCTGTTTTATTCAAATGAGCGCGCCGTCAAGTGTGATTTTCTTTATTTATTCTGAGAATTTGTGTTTATTTGTAGAAGCTGACGAGAGAAATGGGGAGTACAACTCATCAAAGCTTTGACAGGATTTTTTTTTTCTTACAAGTGATCCATTAATTGATTTTGAATCAAAGTAATTTAAATCCGCGTTCAAAGGCATTACGCCGTTTCTAGTCTCGGAGAAAATTTGATACCTTTTGTCTTTAATGGTCTTCTACACAGAGTAAGCAATCTGAAGGAACCCTAGGCTCTGGATTGTTTTGTATTTTCCTTAATGAACCAACTAATTAACACAAAGATGAGAATCATTATCTTCATGCTGCAGTCCTTGAGGATAGACATGTTGGTAGCACATAACAGACACTACTGAAAATTAATTGCTTGGTCCATAAAGTTCTGAGCAAACCTCTGATAGGAAGTAACTGCTTCATTGCTTTTAGTAGTTGGAAATTATTCTAATGTTCTGGAAATTATTTTTTTAAAATAGAAGTCCAGTTTAGTAAAGTGTTGGAACAGATTTTGACTGAAATAAAGATCCGTGAGGTAATGTTGGTCTGGTTCGTGACAGATGGAGATAACTCAAGTCTACTCCACTCGACGCTCCATTCGATACACCAGCAGAAGTCGAAGCCGGGCCTTGAGCTTTCCTCTGCTCCCAGAGTCAGAAAACATGGACGCCTGCCTGCTGCCACCTGCGCCGAAGAAGAAAACACGAACCCTCTACAGCACAGGTGATCCCTGGGTCTGCCTTTTACTTAATTCTGTTCAGATTTAAGCGCTTCGACAGTAGCTGATGTTTACTTTGGTTTCAGACCAGCTGGGGCATTTAGAGGTGTTGTTCCAGGAGGATCATTATCCTGATGCAGACAAGAGGAAAGCCATCGCTGCTGCGGTCGGTGTCACTCCTCAGAGGATTATGGTAAGACTGTCCTGCTGCTCTTATGATCTTTCAAGAAAATCTAATTAAGAAGTTCCTTATTTGATTGTCTGCTTCTTAGAATGAATAAATAATTATTAGCATTTAGAACAGTTTTCCTTCCCTCTCTGTAAGCTTTGACTGCTTTCTCTCACCTCCCTTCTCATCTGCTTTCACACCAGTGTCCACTTTTTTTAAAGATTCTTTTTGTTTTTTCCTCCATGTTTCTGTGCATCAGGTATGGTTTCAGAACCGCAGAGCGAAGTGGAGGAAAGTTCGCTCCATCTCAGGAAAGGCTGAGCCTACAAAGAGTATTATCAGTCCTAATCACAAAATCAATCCCACCATGACCACACTGGCATCCAACAGGTAAGTCATTATTTTCCTGTTACCTTTAATCTTAGATCGATTGATTATTGCATGTTTTTCCCTGTTCTGTTTTTTTGTTTAGAAAGGGAGGGCCTACTTTTTCTGGCCACTTTGCTGCTACACTACCTCAGCCTGCTCCAGCAGCTTTGTTCCCTCAGACCCCGCCCTCCTTCAGCAGCCTGCTGGACAGCCTCAACAGCCCAGGTGCAACATCCAACACACAAAGATGCTTTCAAACACACACAGGTCATAGTGCCTCAAGTCAGTGGGCAGACACAGTGGCCTAAAATATGAAGCGAACACAAGATTACCTTGATTTTTTATTTAATGACTGAAGTAGCAGAACAACAGCTGAAGGGTTCAAAACTTTATAACGTGCAGGATAAAAAATGCAGCCCTCAGATAAACATCAGTAAAACCAGCCTGGCAGAACGATAACATTCAGATTCTTGAAAATGAAGTTATCCTGCTAAAAGGTGGAAATACTCAGCCACTTTATTAGGAACACCTTACTAGTACCAGGTTGAACCCCTTTTTCCTTCAGAGCTGCTTTATTTCTTTGTCACAGATTCAACAAGGTGTTGTAAACATCTGAGGTTCTGGCCTATATTGACATGACAGCATCACAGTTGCTGCAGATATGTCGTCTAAATATCCATGATGTGAATCTCGTTCCACCACATCCCAACTGTGGAGATCACTGAACTCATTGTCATGTTCTAGAAACCAGTTAGAGATTATCTGAGCATCATCCTGCTGGAAGTAGCATCAGAGGATGGGTCCACTGTGGACACAAAGGGATGGATATGGTCAGCAACAATACCCAGTGAGACTGTGGAGTTTAACTCATGCTCAGTTGGTACTAAGGGACACAAAGTGGGACAAGAAAACTGAACTTGATTGTTGACAGCAAATTCTGACTCGCTGAAATCAAGACCCATCAGAGCAGGAAACATTTTTCTAATCTGTTGCCCAGTTCTGGGGTCCTGTGTGAATTGTAGCCTCAGTTTCTTGTTCTTGGCTGACAGGAGGTATGGTCTTCTGCTGCTGCAGTCCATCTGTTTCAAGGTTCAGCATGTTGTAGTTCAGAGATGGTGTTCTGTAGACTTTGGTTTGTATTTGAGCTCCTGTTGGTTTCCTGTCATCTTGAACCAATGTGCCCATTCTCCTCTGACCTTAACTAGGTCCAGTGAGTGCTGTTGGACCCTGATCAGAAGTAGAAAGGGCATCATTTCATCATAAATGGCCACGATCAGGTGCTCACGCAAGATTTATGACAGGAGTGAAAAGAATAGTAATGCACTCAAACTCCATGGTCTGTAGCAGCTCACCACGTGAGACTCCATTGCTGAAGAAAAAGCAAATTGAAGCATGTTTTAAGTTTTCTGACCAACATTTAGACAAGCCTATGAAATAGTGGGAGATTATAGTCTGGTCAGATGAGACTAAAATTGAACTTTTTAGATGCCTTAATACACTTTATGTTTGGAGGCCCAAAACCACAATGCCAGCAGTGAAGTTTGGAGGTAACATCAGGGTGTGGGGCTGTTTTTCAGTGTAAAACTCTGGAACGCTTTATAAAATCAAAGGAAAAAAAGAATTGGGGGGGGGGGGGGGAAAATGTAGCAAAACATTCTGGATAAAAATCTGCTTCTATCTACCAGGATGATGAAGATGACATGAGGGTGGATGCTTTAGCCAAATCACTTGACCTGAATCCTATAGAAAATCTATGGAGAGAACTAAAGGTCAGAGTTCATAGGAGTTCAAGAAACCTTTAAGATTTTAGGAATGTTTTGTGTTGGAGAATGAGCCAAAATCACACCTGAGACTAGATTCATCTACAGCATCTTGAAAGTGTCCGCACTAACAAAGGTTTAAATACATTTAAGTTGGTGTCCTTAATACTTTTTCCCTGTATTATTCCATGGATGGTTTTTTTTTTTTTTTTTTTTTTTTTTTTTTTTTTTTTTTTTTTTTTTTTTTTTTTTTTTTTTTTTTTTTTGTTTGCGTGTGTGGATTGGATGGCTTGTTACCAACATCTGGTGAGAATTTTATGCAAACGTCTATAGAAGAATATTTACCGGTACTTAGAAAATTGGTGATGTATTCAATACTTATTTTACCCGCTGTAGATCATTTTCGGCACAGAGTGAGCATGAACGGTTGCAGTGGCATTAATGGATACATTAACGCTGAGTTAATTAGCTTTTGATCAGCTGCTCACAGAAGTCTGACAAACTCTGAATCTGCATGATTAAATAAAGCTGTTTAAACTTTTTACCTAAGATAATTAGCTATAGCTCATAATAATGGATCATAATAAATGAGACAAAACCAAAATCATCTGAAGCTTCTGTTCTTTTTTGTAATTATATGCTAAGTTTCATTTCATCCTCTGCTTTTTTTATACACAGTACATTGTAAATAATTTATATGAATTGTAAAGGTGTGTAAATTAATTTAATAAGAACATGGATAGTTTTTTTTTATATTTCTCATCTTGCAGACTGTAGTAATGTTGGAGTCCTGAAAAGGAAATAGTTTTTTCCTGCTGCTTCTTTTCTCTGTCATGTTGTTTTAAACGACCGCTGCACATGACGAGCTGTTGTTCCTCTGTGGGGATTTAGGTGATGTTTTGTACCTCATTTGTTTTTGTTTGCTCAACAGATTGATGCCTGAAAGTGATTCATGAATTATTTTTCTCTGGCCTTGCAATCTGCATGTTGAGACTAAAATGATCAAGAAACCAAACTATAGCTTTTTGTTTGTTTGTATTCAAGGTCAGTGCAGAGGGAGAGACGTGGGCCAACACCAGCTTTCCTCTCAGGGGAGTTTGCCAGAATATCACCCCCGTCCCATGCACAGCCCTCCCCCACTGCGACGAGCCAGCCTCCCCCTTTTTACATCATCATACAACTCTGTCAGCACCAGCCATCCTCTCCTCAACACCCCAGCACACACCCCGCCTCTCTTCCTTGATGCCCTGGAGGGTGGCTCCTCCATGGCCCATTGTGACACCCAGTCTCTGCAGCCTGACACCAGGTCAGCCCAGATTTCAGTGAACTGTAATACTAGAAGATAATGTAACAGCTGACTGGAACGTAGCGTGGGCAGAGGACGATGGCTCACACAGCGTTGGTAGTACTAGAGGCTCGATTACAGCTGGTGGTTTGAAATATTTCAGAAGTCATGCTGGGAAACCTTCTTAGTAAATTTGTTTGAACAAAGATAAGTTTGTTTTATCACAGTTTTATTTCCCAGAACAAAAATACTGCTTTTAAGCTACTCCGTTTACTCAAATCACAAAGATGCTGTTTTGTTTTGTTTTGGAACCGTTTTCTACAAAACAAAAAAATGAATTTAGAAACAATCCACAGTGCTTCCATTAGATTATCTTTATTTTATTAACATAAAAAAAAAACTTGGTTTTGGATAACCTAAACCCATAACCCCAAATTTTACCTGCATAAGCAGATTTTTCTAGGGGTAAATCTTAGATTAGCCATTGCAATCTTTTTAGGATGAAGGTATTTCGAGATTTACTTTTCTTCAGCTGTTTGTTGATGCATTCAGTATCTGTTAATGTGTGAGTCTAACAGAACTTTGTGTGGTCCTCAGTTCACTCTTTGACTTTGCGGAGAAGCTCAACTACCAGACGTCCAGCCAGCAGAGCCACTCCGTCTCCTACCAGGTCCAGCCTCAGACCTCTCTGCCCCACACGACCTACCTGACTCCGTCCCCCTACCTTACACCCAACCCTCCAGACTCTAATCCTACCTCCTACTTGACTTTTGGCCCTGGAGGAAGCTCCAGTGGGGTGGTGACTTACTCCACAGCAGGTCACTCCTACCTACCGTCTCAGAACTCAGGACAAATCCTGCTGCAGTCAGCTGGCCACACTGGTGAGTTGATGGGGTGAAATCAGATTTGAGTATCTAATCTTTCTGTAAAATCTTACACCAGAATTTGTTTAGAAAAAACTCAAAAGACAGGAGGAGTTGATGTTATTACACAAAGGACGGGATAGGATAAAATGCAGCTTTCAGTAGTAATTACCTTCAGGCTTTCAGTCCAGATTGCATTCTGATTCTGAAGTGGAAATCACTTGTTGTTGCATGCTGTGGTTCTTTGCCTCTAGCACAGATTTTCATTGAGTATAAATGTATGGCTGCAGCAGCAGATGAGGATGATGATGCTGGATGGCAGCTGCTGTGTTGTTAGAGATGTGGAAGAACCAGTAACAGCTGCTGGGCTTAATGAGAGACGTGGTATGAGACGGAGACATGGAGTGTCATTACAGGACACAGATAATCAAAACCATGAACATCAGGAAGTTTTTTTGGGGAGGGTGTTCAACCTGCGGCTTTGGAGCCACATGAGGCTCTTTAGTCCCTCTGAAGAGGCCTCTTGCAACTTTGACCAAACTTTGGACCTAAGTGATTATACTTAAATTGACATTAATAGGAAAGAGTTTTCAGCTGTTGTAGCAAGTGACACTGTCAGTGCATTAGTTCATATTATTTCAGTAGCTACTACAATTGGTTACAGCTTGAGTTTTTAACCAATATGTTTAAATGCATCAGTTATTCTGTTGGGCTGATGGTTTGTAGGCTTGCTCTCTGTTATTTATGCAATTTTCTGTCATACAGAGCAACTTCACTCTTAAGTTGACGAGAAAACTAATATGTAATCATGTTTAAGGCCAAGTGCTGTAAAAGCACAAGGTAGTTTTACATATTTATTAGAATTCACTATGCAGTTTTTTTGTTAGAAAAAAAACTTTATGCTTTATCTGTCTCTAACTGGGCAGCTTTATTTATTTTCTACAAACATGAGGAGAACTGAAATGGCTTGTTTTTGTATTTCTAACAGGTGGGATGCCGTCTTACCCATCATATCTGTGGGGTAACCTGTACGGCCAGCCGGCTGTGCACCAGCGTGCTCAGTGCCCCCCCACATACCCTCCCAGCATGGCATCTAGTCAGGACCACCAGACCCCCTCTACTTCCAGCCTGCCTCTCCAGTCGTTCTTCCCGCTGGGGGATCATGGGTCGTCACATTCAAACCTGCAGCCTTCCTCACACACTCAGACACACACGGAAACTGTCCTCCCACCTCTATCAACCCTGCAGTCTTCTTGTCTCAGAGCAGAGACTACTCCAAACAAGGTTTCATCCCTGCTTTCTTCCCAGGTTAGCTCTCCATCTCCAGAAAGCCCTGCAGTGCCCCCTTGTGTTAAAATGGAGTATGACAGCCCTAGAGCGGTCCACAGCCACTTCCACTGTGATTTCTCACCGTTACACTTTTGAGTCCCTGTTTGAGTTAATTGTGTGTGTGTGTGTGTGTGTGTGTGTGTGTGTGTGTGATTGTAAATATAAGTGTGAATGTTTCTATATTTTCTATTTGTATTGATATTAGGATATTATCAGTGTTATTGTTAACTCAACAAGGCTCTGTTGGGCTACACAAAGCTAATAAATGCTCATCACTCTGGTAAATAACCTTTTGGATGCTTTTACCTGGTTTTGCTGTAATATAAATCAAACCTCACTATTTTCACATCACAGATAATTTTAATGAAGAGTTTTCAGTTTAGATAATAATACCGCAGCATTTATTTTCTTTTTTCCTCCATATTTTGTCAGCATCCATGCACACATTTACATGTTTATCCACCTCTAACAGACCTTGTTATTGTAGAAAATGATTAAAAGAAGAAAATGCATCAAAAAAAGATGAGCAAGAATGTGTATAAAAAGTGACTTAATTTGGGCTAGTGTTTTTATTTATATTTTTAAAATTAGTACACAAACTTTAGATTTTAAACCCACCTAAGGTTTTATTCCCTTCATGGTAATAACTGCTGAGTGGTTTTCAATTAAAGGTCTGGTTACTGGCAGGAGTCTGCAGCCTGTAGATCTGACTGAAAATGACAAACTTGAGTAAAGTTTATATTTAAACAGAATGTAAGAAATGAGAATTTTAGCAGTTTTACTATCTTTTGTTTTTGCAATATGTGCATGAGATTTCCACAGTAGGATGACACTAGTAATACATGTAGTAGGGCTGCATGTGTGAACTCAAGTTTCCAGCAGAGCAACATAAACGTATACTTTACTGTGCACTGCTTCCCATTAGTTTACTACCAGAATTACATAAAAACATTTTCAGGTTTACTAAAATGTGCTTTATTTTTAGGTAAACGTCTTATCTTTGTTTATTCAACTCTATTCATGCAATGTAGTTTCTCTTCAAAACCGCTTATATTTTCTAACATGTTTGAAGATAATAGCTGTAAAAGCAATTACATCTTTTACAAATGACTAAAATTTAAAGGCATAGTTTCATCACAAGTTATAATAAATAGAAAAATCTCAATATAATCCCAAATAATAAAACCCTGTTATAGTAATTTAAGAAAAAAAAGTATTTTGATCACATTTTACTTAAAATAACCAACAATAAGGATGTATTTTATGTTTACTTATAAAAGCCCATTAAGGTGGAACTTAATACTTTTATCTCTTGAGTGTAACTTGTTTATTTTTAAACAATTTGAAGCATTGAAATAGGTCTACATTGTTCTTTACAAGAGACTTTTTTTTAGACTTAATTTATTTTTGTTTTGTGAAAATAAAAAGAAGAAAAAAAATCACAAAACCAAGAGATGTGAACTCTTGTAAACTGTGTTCTCAGTTTTGAGGGTCCAGTAGATTTACCGGTAGTATCTTTTAAACTTTATTTATCTGAATGACTATTCAGTATGACATACTTCAACATGGTTTTTACAAACACAATGTATAGAACTTGGGGAAATGTACACATTTGTCTAATCATGGTTTTCTTGCAGTGTAGGTCCAGATGAATGCTCATTAACAATTTATAGACCGCAATCTATGTTGTAACACTTACACACATCCTGGTTAGCCACAATATTGAAACACTGACAGACAAACTGAATAAATCGTGTTTTTAGAAGAAAACACTCTGTTGGGAATCATTCGGCATTTACAGACGACCAACCGATGTTACCAAAATCAGGTATTGGTTTTATTTCCCCCTCAAAAATTAAACTGGTTTGGACAAAAATTATGGTAATCGTCAAAAATACTGTGACCCAGCGACACGTTTAATGAAGGTGTGTCAGCATCAGGTGTCTTTAATCTTGTTATCAGTTTATTTAAAGGGTGAAAGGTAATGGTGTGTACCTGGATGTTAAATCTGGAGGCTAGAGACCTTCTCCAAACAGCTTGATGTCCAGAACGGCTTGAAAGAGATTCGAGGTCAGCTCCAAGGTGGTCGTTTGAGTCATTGTGGACTTAATGGAGGACGCAGCTCTTGAAAACATTGACCAGCCATAAACCTTCAGAGAGAGCGTCCTCTGGACTGATGAGACAAAACAGGAGTTTTTAGGAAAACGCATCAGCTCTATGGTCACAGACATGTACAAAAAGCACACTGAAACATGGAGGAGGCACAGTCCTGTTTTAGAGCTGCATCTGGTTCAGAGGGTTCTGAATGTTTTCAAAATTCAATAAAATCTCAACTCTATTGAGACATTCTGGAGCTCAATGTTCTCAGTGTCGGAAAGCTTGGCGTCTGTCTCGGGTCATGTGTCCTCCAACAGGATAATGACCAGAAACACAGCAGCTAATGGATCAGAACCAAACATTAGACTGGCCTCCATTGAACCCTGATCTAAATCCTGTTGAACATCTGTAAAATAAGCTGAAACATCTGGAGAAGGAACCCTTCAGACCAGCTTTCTCCTCTACATTTTGAAATCTATGACCTATATAAAGGTGCTGCAGACCCCTAACAGCGTCTCTCTAGTGGGACAGTTTGCCCTGCCACTTCCAGAACTGCTCAAAAGGATCCAGGTCCAGCTTCACAAAGATTCTGCTAAAACAAATAAAGTACTTCTTTTCCTGAACTAAACCAGTATAGATTACTGCTGCAGTTTTTAAATTTTGAGTCCTATCACTCAGCCAACTTCTTGAGCAAGAAAGTCGGACTGCAACCAAAAGTATTTGCTGCCAAGCTCCAGGTGCCAGACGCTACAGTTTCCTCCCAGAGGCAGCATGTTGGAGGTCAGAGCTGCTTGAGCGTGAAGTCTGGTGTTTGTCAACAACTACTGTAACTCCTACTGGAGGCTGATAATAACTATGATGTTTACAGATCTAAAAACATCCTGTTGTGGTGCATTTAGACCACATGCTCTGATCTAAAGCATCAATCTGGGGGCTGTTTTCCAGACGTCCTGTCATCAGGGGGAACGGGATGATGGTGGGTTACGTGACAGTCACTAATTCGAAGGGTTAGACGGAAATGGAGGCATCCCCAACATTCAGCAGCGCAGCTCAAATCCTTAATCTGTGTTGCCATCTGCTGCGTTCACACACTTAATGCAGTTTCCGCTCTGTTTATTCTTAGTATGCAAGTCGGCTACGGGGGCATGTGGAAACCAAATCCCTGTATGAATCTCTCCCCACCTCTGAAAGAGCTGAAAGCATTTTCCTGAGACTAAATAAAGACGTTGGGGAGCAGCGTGTCAGTTTCCTCTCAGTAGTGCAAGTAAAACAAAAACTTTCCCGCTCCGACTCCACTTAATATTCCTTGTTCATAGTTGTGCAATAAAACGGAGCTCAGATATGGGAGCAAAAAGAGGAAACTATTTGATGAGGGTGAGGAGGAGGTGGCAGGGACCGAGGGAGCAGATAAAAGATGAAGGAGAGCGAGGCAGTCTGCTGGTCGGGGAACGAGGGAGGAGAGGAGCTGTTGCTATGGGAGGAGAGGAGGATGATGATGATGGGTGTACTCTGCCAGCAGGCGTGGGAGGGAGACGACGATGGGGATGAAGGAGGAGTGTGTCGGTAGCTCAGGGGGCTCGGGGATGAACAGAACTGGTTATGTAAGAGCTGTATTTGGGTTTTTAAATGAACCTCTCTCTTCCTGCGCTCTGGCTGCCGAGCTGTTATAGTTGGCACAGGAAGAGCAGCACAAACACGCAAACTCACTCACGCATAAAAAACTTCATTTGCAGGGCACACACACACATTTGATCTTTTCAGGAATGAAGACTCTATTCAGACTGCATCAATGTTTTTACTCTCTTATTTTAAAGTCTGACTCTATGTCCTTTTTGGACACGCGTGTCATTTCAAACTCCTTCATATTCATGTCAGTGATCTCGCTCCAGTGACTGAAGCGAGCTCCTTGTCAGTTTGACTCTGTAATTAATTTTTCCAGGACTTCCCTGGTCTGAACAGAGGGAGCTCAGAGCACAGCTGGAGGGGGACGAGTGTGTGTCTGAGCGCAGGTATGGGATGCTTCTGTCCACCCTGCTCACCACCAGGTCAATATTTGTTCAGTATTCTGAGATTTGAAGAAAGACAGCTTGTTTCAGTATTTATGGATGTGGTCAAACACAAAGTCCTCGCAGTCTTTCCAAACTCTGTGGCACAAACACACCAAGTCCAGAGCATGAAAACCTCACAAGAATCGAACGCGTTGATGTTGACGGTAGTAGAACATGGAGATCCTTCAGCTTCAAGTCGCTTGTAATTTGGTTTTGGAGGAAGAGGCATCACAACAAAACCATCGGGACACAATAAAGCCTCATGTTTTCAGTGAAAGTTCCAGATTTATCAGGGTTAAAATATCTCCCCTCACCTTGTTGATGGTCAATATTTAAATGTTGCCTTTTTTAAAAACAGCTTTAAGCCACAGTGTGGCTCAGATGGTGGAGGTTGTTTGCTTTACCTGGTTTTCCACAGAGTCAAACAAATCAACTCAACTATTGTGATGAATCATTTCTAGATGAAACTCACCGCATTGGTTTGGCTTGGCAGTATAAATATGGAAATTACAGGAACGTTTCCTATTTGTGGATTATAAGAAAATGTAAATATTTTGGATCTTTTTATTAGATTTCTATTTTATAGGAGAATAGAATTTAATGAGAATGTGGACTCTTAAAAGGATAGGATGAAAATATAAAGGATAAAAACGTTAGCATCGTCTTTGTTCAGAAACACCTAAATCTAACCGTTGAAATGTCTCCTCAGCCTTTACTGCTTTCTACTGGAGCGGTTCATCACTCATTCAAAGAAATCAGCTGTGTTCAAGCAGGGAGAGATTGAATAAAACAGGAATCATGAGCTAAAAACACACCAGCACTAGCATATCAGCTAGCCACATTAGCCTAACTCGCGAGATACATGACTGAGAGACTTCAGGGCACCAGACCAGAGAATCAGAAATGGCAAACGCTGTATTCTGGACACAAGCAGCAGATGGGGCTGAGTAACTTTTCATTAAAGGCCAATTCATCCTCTATGAGAAGCTCTGAGAACAAGAAAAAATTTTGTTGAGGCAATAATCATTCATACTCTCCAAGAACTCAGCTGCCAAACTCCTTCAGCGGTGTCATACGGTGTGCGCATCAGGTGTGTGTGTGCAGATTAAAATGATCCATCAGCGAGGACCTGAGGAGGCATACAGGTCTCTATCAACCAGCGCAAACCCTCGCGGCCCGCGCGGGTCAATCCAGACCCGTATGCCTCCTCAGGTTCGTCACGCAGATCCGTCCGCGCAAAGCAGGCGTGAGAAAAAAGTGACATCCATGTACAACGTCAACTGCTACCCGCACTAACCATGCTCATTCTCCCTTTCTGACCAATCACAGCAGTTGTTCTCGGATGTCCTGCAGGAAGAAGCTCGGCTCAGCTGATGTGCACAAGAACAAGCCGTTAGCGCTGCCGAACTGGGTTTCCGAGAACAAAATGATGTAATTTATGTTCTTGCTGACCCCCAGTGAGAACAAAGTTCCTTCTTCTTGTGGAGTTTGAATTGGCCTTTACTCTGTATAGGGTCATATTAGCACATACTAGCTCAAGAAAAAGATTTAAAATATGAAAAAGTTACATAGTGTGCCTTTAAGACAAAGAAACGGTTTATTACAGCAAGATCTGAGATTAAGAACACATCACCTCCCACCTCATGTCAGAACTTTAAACTAAGTGATGGAGTTAGTTCAAATGAACAAAAAACGTCTTGATCACTCACTATGCAATACAGTCACCACAGCTTTTGTGTTTGCTAAGGTCAATTAGCTGTGGCGGCCATCTTGAATGTGGTTGACTCTGAAAGAGTTTGTGAGTTTCATTAACATCATTTGAGCATTTCAGGAGGTGCTGGAATAAATGTCATCTGGATGGAAGCAGATGTTTTTCTGAACTCAAAGTAAATTTGATATTAATCCATTTAAACCAGCAGGTGTTTATAAATGTTTGCTAACAGTTGTGTTACCTTCAGTTAAAAAAAAACAAAAGTAGAAGCTCATGATGTGAGACCCTCCACAGATTTATGTCTATTTTTAACACGAGGGCCTAAAATATAACATAATAATATTCTAATATATGGGCTCATTCAGTAAATCCTTTAATGATTTATTTTAAATGATTTAATTTAATAGAAACTGTTCACTTTATAAGACACATCTGCCTCTTTTTGGACTTTTAGACAAAATCATTTTAATAACCCCTTAATTTAGTTTTTAACTAGTTTAATCAGGTTTTAGTTATTTGTTGCCTTTGTTCAAACTTTTAAAAAGTTGTTGCTGACATCAAATAAAAAAAATAACAAATAAACTAACTAAAAATCCCAAAAGATCACATTTATTATGATGATGATTTTTGCACATAGCTGTTTTTCCGTAATTTATTTACATTCATTTTAAAACAACACAAAATACAAAAGGAAACCTCACAATTTAGTTGAATCATAGATGTTGTCTTCTAATTTTCTCACATAGACTTCCACTAAAAACTTCATAGATTCTCACTCAATTGTTTCATCTGAATGGCTGGAGATTTCTATTATTTTTAAATAAAAATTATTTCATTTTTACTTTCAAACCAGATGATGTGATTTAATATCCTCTCAAGATTTTTGTGCAAAAAAAACCACCGAGTAGGTCAAAATATAAAGAACTCAGGAGTGGCTGCAGCAGATTTAGATCTAAAACCCTAAAGTTGATTAAAATCCACATTAAAGTTATTGATGTTTTATTACATTCAACAAGCTGATGGATGCAGGGACTGATTCTCTAGTTTCGTGTGTGTTTTTATCCACCATGCAAAGTAGACAGGGTTACATAATGTGTGTGTGTTTCCCCACGTCCTGTGTTTGCACAAATACCTGTACGTGTGTGACGATGTTGTGTCTTCTTTTAAGGTAAACAGCTCATTTCCAAAGAAGACACGATGTCCTGGAAAAACATCTCGCCTGTTTCATCCTGAAACCCATCACCACCTTTTACACACACACACACACACATGCAAACACACACACACACACTTTCCAGTAATCTCTGCTGCTCGTTCTGTAGAAAGTTCACCCAGTTAGTTACTGTACAGTCTGAGCCCTTAATCCCCTCCCAGAATATCACCTCAATTGCGGCTTGTTTGAGGTGTGCATGGATGGAGGTGTGTGTGTGTGTGTGTGAGGAGTAGGGGGAGTTTGCAGAGGAATGCAGGGTAGAGCAGGTTGGGTGGAGCGGGATGTTGGAGGGAAAAGAGGGTCTCTGTTTATTGTGAATTCTGTAGGAAGATTAAAGGTGTGTATTTGGGCCGATTGATGAAAGTGTGTGTTGCTCTGATGGGGCCCTTCGTCCTAAATGACAGAGTGATGGAGGAGAGGATGAGAAGAAGAGATGCAAAGAGGAAAATCTAAATATAGTTGTTCATCTGGAATGATTTGACCATTTTAAATAGAAAATTCTTCAAGTCTAGAATAACAAAGCTCTTTAGAATCAAAGGAAACAGCTGAAGCGGCAGAAAAATCACTAATTTCTGTGTATTTAGTTGGACTGTGCTGAACTAAAGAAGTCAGGAAATGGCCTGTATGCTTCAATTTATACAAAAATCTCACATATCCCATCATGCAGAACGGCAGGAACACTGCAGGCTGTGTGTGCTCGCTCTCCTTTACTTCCGTCCCATAAATGTGTGTTTGCTACGCGTGAACACGAGGAGAAAAGACAGATTCATGTTGGTGTTTATTTGAGCTTCGGCCAAATCCAACCTGGGGCTGCAGCGTTCTGCTGCTCCAAACCCCAGTCGATCCTGTACCCCCAGCAGGACACACACATACTGTACACACACACACACACACACACACACACTGAGGGACTCATGATTTTCACGTACACACCTATCTGAACATTCTAGCCATATCAAGGTGTGTTTGTCTTTCCTCGCCCACCGTTTAGGTCCTCTCAGAGCAGGTATTTCCCTTTCTTTCCCACAGACGCACACACACACACACACACACACACACACACACACACACACACACACACACACACCAGGGTAGAGGAGGGGGTGCTGTTTGTGGGCAGAGTGTGTGAAGCTGTTGCATTGATAACCTGCAGCTCAGAGTGACTCTGTCTCACTTTGTGGCTGTACCCGTCGCCTGGAACTTCCTCCGGCCCACTCTGCCTCCTGCCTGCTTCTCGCTCTCGGACCGCGCTCGGACCCCCGCCTCTAGCTGTCACCATGACGCCTACACCGCCGCTTTTTCTCCTGCTACTGGGCCTTGTGGGAGCTCAGGCCACTCAAGATCTCCGTATGGCCGCCGCCATGGGTGAGAATGACCTTTAACCCCTGACGTTTGAGATTAATCTGGTGAAATATGAAGCATCGACCACAGGATTTTATCAAAATTCCAACTCTTTTACTACAAAATGTAATGCTTCTGTTCTCAACAAGTGAAGGATTTTTTTACACATCAATTTTCACAAATCGAGAGAATAAATGAGTAAAAGGCTTTCATTGATTGGAAAATCATGCAAAAACATCCTTTTAATTGACATCTGTGTACTAATTTAATTTGTTTTTTTGTATAAAACCATCTGTTTGGGGGATTTTTTGGTTGACTTTGTGTTCTAAATTTAAAAAGGAGTTTGGGATGGTGTGTAGCAGAGTGTGTATTCAAGTGTTAAATAAGGTCAGGGGGAAGTAGAAGGTCAGTTGTTTATATTGTAGGTTTTAGTGAGTTTTAGGAAATTCCCAAACATCTAGACTCACACTGAAGTTCTGATCCACTTTTAGCATGATTGTCCCAAAAGTGAGTCTTAGAAATACAATTGATTTGAGTTTTTTTTAGCTTATTATTTACATTTACTGCAACAAAAATCTTTCCTGTACTCTTCACTCTTTACATTTTTATTCATTTTTCTTATTTTTTTAAAAATTATATCTTCTGGTCCTCCTTATTAGACTAAATCTGCATAAGTTTTTATTCTAACAATAAATTATTTGAATATTTTACATTTTTCTGCTCTGATTTTCTTGCTTCTAACTTTTTAAAACCTGCATGCAGAACACCTCCCTTCCTTCCACATTTCTCAGTTTCATTTACCTTTTTCTAAAATAAATACTATTTTTATTATTCTAGGAAAGTGCTAAAACAGATTTTAGGATACGTGATAATCCCAGTTCTCCCCGTGTGCAGCGGCAGGTCTGTGTAAAACTCGCCCCACAGACCTCGTGTTCATCGTTGACAGCAGTCGCAGCGTTCGGCCCTCAGAGTTCGAGCAGGTGAAGGTTTTCCTGGCTAAAGTCATCGAGGGTCTGGATGTTGGACCCAATGCCACCCGTGTTGGAGTTGTTAACTACGCCAGCCGAGTCAAGAACGAGGTACAGAGGTGATTTAAATGTGTTTTCAGCAAATTACTCCCTGTTTATATCCCAGCTTAAATCCTGACTGTTGTGGGTCTGTAGGTGTCCCTGAAGACTCACCGCACCAAAGCTGGACTGATCAAAGCTGTGACCAAAATCGAGCCCCTGTCCACTGGAACGATGACGGGTCTGGCCATCCAGTTCTCCCTGAACGTGGCCTTCAGCGAGGTTGAGGGCGCTCGGCCCAAATCTCCTGATATCAGCAAGGTCCAGAACATCTACACGCCAAATTCCCCTCATCCCCAAACTTGTATGATCAATTTGTAATGAATTAGTTAACTCCTCTTTCTCAGGTTGCTATCATTGTGACGGACGGGCGTCCTCAGGACAACGTGAAGGATGTGGCGCAGCGTGCACGAGATGCAGGCATTGAGATTTTCGCCATTGGTGTGGGACGTGTGGACATGAACACCCTGAGGCAGATGGCCAGTGACCCTCTGGACGACCACGTGGACTACGTGGAGAGCTACAGCGTCATCGAGAAGCTCACCAAGAAGTTTCAGGAGGCCTTCTGTGGTAAGACTGATCAGAGATCCTGGTGTTTGCTCTGAACGGGGATAGAAGTCTCTGCTGCCTCCCCCGTACTGAGGGTAAGGTGTCAGGACTGTCATCTTTTATTCCAATTCATTGCGTCCTCCCTTTTGTCCTCTGCTCAACAAGATGGTAATAAATTCATCCAGGTAGTTAAAATTCCCAGTTCACGAGGACACGAGGGCAGGAACAATCTTTTGGAACAAGATTAGCTCCTGCTCTTCACTCAGCTCTCCCATAATCGAGAGGCGAGACTGATCTGTCTGTAATTACCAATTTATTAGTGACAATCATTAAAACGTAATTAGTCATGCCCTTCGGCACTCTCAGCCTGAGATAAGAGCCGCTGCTGTCTACCGCTCGCTTTGCAGCAGCCGGGCCTCACTGCAGATGTTTCCTTCAAAGGGTGGCGAGTTGGACGGAAATTAGAAAAAAAAAATCTGTGCAGCACATTACAACAGAAAATGAAAAAGCTGTTTGCATAAAGCGACTCGGGGCTTTTCCAGCTGTTTGTTTTAAGGGTCCACTTGAATCCCGTGTAATCCCTCATTCGTTAAAGGGATGGTTCGTCCCTTTGAAGCGAGGTTGTCAGTGGAAATGGATCACACAGGGTTTGTGATGGGAAATGAATCTACATCTAATCTACACCTCTTTAAGTCTGTCCTAATAAATCCATGAACTGTTCAAAACACAGATGACTGACAACACATTCTGTTGACATTTAAGCTGTTTTAAATGGAGGAAACGTTGCTGTTTGTATGTTTTTTTGTCCTTATTATTGTTTTCCTATCCCAAACCCACCATGACTCACTCCATGACACTGACTGCTTAACAGAACCTCACTTTAAAGGGAGAAAAAGCATCAAATCTCTTCTAAAGCTGAGTTCAGCTGCAGGTTAAAGTGGATCATTAAAAAGCTGTAGAGAATTTCCTGTTTTCAAACTGACATAGCCTTATGTTTCCTCCTAACCCCAACCAACCACCCCCTTCTTGTGTGTGTGTGTGTGTGTGCCTCCCTACATAATGCTCCTGTGTGTACGTGTGTGTTCTGCACGCGCGCACACACAGTGTCGGACCTGTGTGCCACTGGGGATCATGACTGTGAGCAGGTATGCATCAGCACCCCAGGATCATACAAGTGTGCCTGCAAAGACGGCTTTTCCCTAATGGATGACGGTCGCACCTGCAGTGGTGAGTGTGTGTGTGTTTGAAGGTATTTGAAGTTTGATAATTGTGCAAACACTTTAAGTGTGCGTTTTCCGACATCAGCAGCTTGCAGCAACGCCGCGTTAGACGTGGTGTTTGTGATCGACGGCTCAAAGAGCATTCGTCCTGAGAACTTTGAGCTGGTCAAGAAGTGGATCAATCAGATCGTTGATAAGATGGACATCTCCGAGAGCAAGACTCACGTCGGGCTTGTGCAGTACTCCAGCACCGTCAAAACAGTATGAGTTAGAGCTTTATTTATAGAAGATGAAGCACTTCTTTCCCCGTTTGAACACGATCCTGGTTCTGTTCCCTGACAGGAGTTTGGTCTGGGCAAACACAACAACAAGAAAGATTTGAAAGAGGCTGTGAAGAAGATGGACTACATGGAGAGGGGAACCATGACCGGCCTGGCTCTGCGTCACATGACAGATAACAGCTTCAACTTTGCTCAGGGTGCCAGACCTGGGGTCCAAAAGGTCGGCATCGTCTTCACCGACGGACGCAGCCAGGATTATATTGGAGATGCTGCTAAGAAAGCAAAGGAGCTTGGTAGGAGGGATAACCTCTGAATCCATGAGTGAAAGGAAACAAACATCAATGGAGAGTGTGTTTGTGTGTTTGCAGGTTTAAAGATGTATGCTGTTGGAGTGGGCAGCGCAGTGGAGAGCGAACTGAAAGCCATCGCCTCTGAGCCCATTTCAGAACACTACTTCTACACCGCTGACTTCAAGACTATGAACCAGATCGCCAAGAAGCTGCAGATCAACGTCTGTCAAGGTCAGGAGTTTCCATTAAAACAAGCCTCCTGTTATTTGCTGCTCTTTCCCTGCACTGACCAGTAAACCGAAACTTCAACTTGTGTGTTTTAAATCCCACAGAGGACGACCCGTGTGAATGTGACTCCCTCGTAAAGTTCCAAAAGAAAGTAGAAGACGCCCTGCAGGCACTAAACAAAAAATATATCCTTTATGATGGAAACTGGGTGGGAATTTGATCCTGGGAGGTAACATTTGAGTTTTATTCCATATTACTTGTTTTAATTTGCTTTCTGTGGTTGTCCTTGACTAAATCTTACTAGAGAGTATGTCAAAGAGGATCGCCTTGCTGGAGAACAAAATCGTTTGAAGACCCACTTCCTTCTCTTCCCTGTTGATCTACACCCATTTACAAACACACACTTTCTTTTTTTTAACTTTCAATAAAAGATTACAGAGGGACCAGTTGGGTGTGTGAACTCAAACCACCTCTACCCCCTTCCCCAAGTCTCCTGGGACACAAACTATCCGTCGCCATGGAGACCGTACCTTTATGAAGGTGTGGTCTTCAAAGGCAGATCTCCAAAGCCGACCTGTGTGTTAATAAAAGTCTTCCCTCATAGGGAAACATTGGAAGGTTTTTCTTTGTTGTTGCCATAAACCAACGTCACGTCTTTGTTTCTATGTTCCTGTCATCGTTCCCTCTACCTTTTATCTCTTTTCTTTACAAGCCACACAAAGAAATTCTATACCTTAACAAGTAAATTAATATAAGAATCCTGTCTGGTAAAAAGGACACACCGGTGATGTTTATTTTCCTAAATAAAGGTGATTCAGGAAGTAAACAAAGTTGTGAAATGATTCTGTGCCAGACTGAGGAGGTAATAAGCATACATTCACAGAATTATAGTTGCAGTTTAAATAAATTTATTATAAATAGGCATAAAAAATAATAAAGCTAAAGTTAGAGAGTTCAACGCCTGAGCTCCAAGGACCAGAAGGATCCCCTGGGGTTTGGTTCACAGCCTCAGGGTATTTTATTGACTGGGAATTAGGAAAACAACATAGACTCAGTGCTAAAGTCCTTTGCAATGAAATGTAAAAGAAAAAATCTAAACAGAATCTAATGTATGAGTGCAAATATTCAAGTGGTGAAATAAAAACATGAAGTTTTCACGTTTTACAAATTATTATGAAATCAAAATTTCAAACATGATGAGAAATGATTCCAGGGTCCTGATAATGACCTCAAACAGAATGTTGATGAAAATGCTAAAGTAGAAACACGTCATTATGTTTCTAATGTGACATTAAATTACATTTTTTAAAGCAAAGTTATAAAAATGCTACAAATAATTACAAAAACAACCAGAAATAAGTGCCAAGTCATATTAAATTCTATAAAAGTGACATGTTTTTTAAAGATGTAGAATATAACAAAAAAATAAATTACACTGACATGATGTAAATGAACAAATAAACCACAACGCTTTCAAAATGAACAGAATTTCACTTTAGATTTTTAAACATTATTTGAACAAAGCATTAAATCTGTTGCACTAAAACATAGAACGTGTACCATAGAATAGAACGTGCTCACTTTTGTGTAGAAGAAAACCCACAGCTTTACGTTTGTTGACAGTTGTTTAGAGTTTAAGCGGATAATGTTGTTGTTTATCGGTGGAAACTACCTCACGTCAGTCAGAGTGACGTCGTACTATCGCGCTGCAGGTCCTCCAACATCAGAGCCTAAAACATCAGTAGCTTTTCATTATGCCTCCTGCAACCTAATTGTTTAATAAATTTAGACTTTATTGTGTTTAAATAGTCCAATAATAACCGAAACAATTTGTGTTTTATCACACGAGTCTTTAAAAATGCTAACTTCGTTTGCAGCATCTGCTAAAAGATGCTAGGCTAGTTTAGCAAGCTAAGTGAAGCTAGCTAGCTGCGGTCGGTCGGTCGTTCAGGTAGCAGCCGGGGATGAAGAGGGGAAGGGCTGTCTACCTTTAAATTTAGCTAACAGCTCGAGAACGACAGGTATAACTCAGCAACCCAGGTGTACCAGGAGAGCCAGGGCATCATGGCTAGTAATCCCGTGCCAGGCTTCACCTGCCCGGCTAATGGAGAAGACAACCCTAGGCAGGTGTTGGGCTTCGGTTCTGGTCGGAACCAGTCCGACTCGGAGTACGATGCTGCACCGACGGCAAAAAGCCTAGCACGGCTGTGCAGCAGGGACAAGGATGAGCGGACAACGGCTCTGGAAGAGCTTAGCCAGAAGGTTGTGGTCTGTTTGGGATTGGATCGGCCCGGTTCGGCACGTCTGAGTAAAGAAATGCTTCTACATCTGCTTCGGTTGTCCAGTTCGTGTCCGCTGTTGGAGGTCAGGGTGAAAGCCACCGAGCTGCTGCGATCCGCACAGGTACTGTTTGGGTGCTAAATCCCCTCTTTTCTGCTCCTTATTATATTATTAATAAATCTGTAATCTATTAGTCCGTTCATAGATTATTTAATCTTTGCTGTAGCAAGCTAACAACAGTGTTACAGATCTGTCAAGAAGAAGAATGTGTTCATAGGACGTCGGTTTCTTTATTTAAACCACCATCTTATTTTGAAATTCCCAAAGCAGGGAAATGATCGATAGATAGTCCTGATAACCTTGCAGCTGATCATTAGTTATCAGCTGATTACCACCAGGCTGCTGGATGTTTCATCAGACGCAGGAGTGTGGAGGTGATGCAAGACACTGCTGCGATGTGCACAAACAGCCGGGGACACGCCTCCTCCCTCTGGTGGCCTGAACAGGCACCAGACCGGACACACCCCCGAGCCCTGCAGCAGAGTGCTGAAGCTTCCAGAAACTAAACGCAGATCGGATTGACGTGTTTAACTTTAAACGAGAAGTTTGATTTTAAGTAGAATCTCTCCGGTGTTCTGATGTCGGTGAGTTTATGCGTTTTGATGGATTCGTTATGAAACCGGTCTCCAGTTACAGGACAGCTGGCTCAGTCCAAACCCTGGTCTGGTCGAGCTTCATCCAGTTGTCTCTTTAAATGATCCGTTTTTGTAAAAATGTTGAAAGTTGTTGTTTGACTTTGTGAATGCTTGATTTTGTTCAAAGTCACACAAGTCATAGGTTAACCCAGTCTTCAAACATTCAGTTGAAAAGCTTAAAAATACATCAGCTGGTGACAATATACTTTGCTTGGATGACTTTTCATTCATGCAAACCCTCCAAACTTATCAGACGTTTTTCACAACTTTATAAGGTTTAATTTAGGAGCGTGAGGGTGAAGGAGTTTATTTCGGTTTAAGGCTGCCGGCCAAGTAGAACAAGCTGTTTGAAGGCCTTATTTGCAAAGCCTTTGAGCTGCTTACATTTAGAGGCTGATTTTATTATTGTTTATGTATTTATTTATTAATTATTCATCATTATTTCTGCTTCTTCTTCACTTTTAGGAAGAAGGGATTGATGTACCTCGAGCCTTGGCTTCTGGCCCAAGTGATTTTATCCCAGCAAAAGAGGTATGAACTTGACATGTTTGATGTCAAACAAACTTTATATTAGTGTAAATGTTGATATAAGGCTATGAAAAAGTATTTCCCCTCAACAGGTTTTTTTTTCCTTTGTTTGTCACACTTGCATATTCCAGATCTGCAAACAAATGATCAGAAAGATGACCCAAGTAAAAAAAACAACAAAAAAAAAAACAGACTTCTAACTTTTGATGAAACTGGGGTTTGGAAGAATTTGAACTGTCACCTTTTTAGAGCAAGTCAAAGTTATTGAGCTCTTTTTTTACTTCTTGCATAAAAGAAAAATGTGTCTGCAGAGATGCTGTTGCTTTGCGGTGACATCCACAGTGCTAATGAGAACTGAGACTAGGAAATGCAAAAAAAAAAATTAAATAAATCTGAGTGTTATCCATCTTTGTGCTATTAAACTAAAGCAGATTAACATTTATTTTGAAGGTATTTTTCAGTCTTTTCTTTACAGATGAATGAAAATAATTGATTATGCTAAAAAAAAAAATACAATTTAGTCATCTAAACTGTATTGTTCTTATCCACATTAGTTTGTTGGTTCATGGATTATTAGTTATGGTGATTTCTTTATTTATAACTGCTTATTTATATTAAGAAAAATAGTATTTTTAAATGAATCCAAGCTAACGTGAGAAAAAGGAGCAGCTCTGCTTGTCAGGAAGTCAATGTTTTCTTTTTTTTTTTGTATTCCCTCTCTAGATGCTGATCGAGGGGCCGAATCAGGAAATCCTCATTGAGTCTTTTCTGTCTCTGGGTCGTGTGGACCATCTCACCATGGTCATGGCCCTCCACCCGGCCTATCTCAGCTGCTTCCTGAGGACCCAGCATGCTCTGCTGGAGCTGGACGGGCCCTTACCTCGTCACTGGAGGCATTACATTTCTATCATGGTGAGGAAATGATTGTTTAGACACTGAAAAGTGTTTTATAACAGAATCGTTGAAATACTTTAATGGTGAATGTTATTTGCAGAGGCCTCAAGCCTGGTTTATGTTTAAACCATTATTATTATTAATTTTATAAAGTTAAAAATGAATGAAACCAGCAAAACGAGTGAAGTAAATTTGTGAGTAGAGCAAAGTTTCGAAACCACAGTTGGATTAATATGGGTGTAATCTCATTTCCCCCTGCAGCTATTAGCTTGTTTACACACCAGTGATCAGTTTATTAATGCAACTGCCTTGACAGTGAAGAACCATCACCATTCTGCCTTACGCAACAGAACATTGAAGCATGCCATGTCTGGTTTAACACAGCTGCAAGGAGCTAGGTCTAATTTGGTGTTTGTGACTGTAGCGAGCAGCGATGGTAATGTTTATTGCCAGTACTGACACATTTTTTTAAATTAAATTTCCCAGTAGGTCTCTGACAAGCCAAACTGTTGTTGCAGCTGATTGTTTTAAACATTAGAGGCATTTTACACCGTGATCTAATCAAACCAGGCGTTTTGCTGCTGTAGCTCTTACATTAATCACATTAGCGGCACTTCTTGCTTCAGATATGTGTTGCTTTTAACCTCTAATCAGTTGACATTTGTTAGCGTCTCCTTCACCGTGTGCTTCCTGATGTCATTCAGGCTGCAGCTCGCCACCACTGTGCCTACCTGGTGCATCATCACAGCTCTGGTTTCCTGGAAGCCGGAGGAGAGGAGAGCTGGCTCAGCGGCCTTGAACACACTCCCACCAAACTCCGCAGCCTGCAAACACTCAACAAGCTGCTGGCACACAGACCCTGGCTCATTACACAGCAGCACATCCAGGTCAGACACACCACCCGCTCGCCCACTCACCGCCTGTTTCAAATCAGCTCTCTCTTTTGCTCATACTCTGTCAAATAATAGTGAAATGATCTAATACGTTAAGTTTTTGACTTGTATCCTCACTGACTCATTCACTCCTTCTTGTTTGGAAGCTTCTCAGTAATTCGCCTTGTAATCTGGTTACAGTCATTTGCATCATCATCCACCGTGGCTGTCGGTTGTTTTTCTTTTGTAACGTGTGAAGCACATTAGGAGATTTTGGGGTGCTTTACCTGCTCCAAAAGCTTCAACTTGACAATCTTGATGACAGTCCTGCTCTTTGATCTGCAGGACACACCTTCTGATTCCCCCCCAAAACACATTTTTGATTCATTAAACTTAATTTCATCTAAAATCATCAGTGTTTCTAAGATGTGTGTTTAGACATTCTTGTGTTTAAACTTGAATTTGTTGATGGAAAAAAGAAAAGTTTGTGTACACTGACAACAGTTCTGGGAACCTGAGCCCAGGTGGTGGTTTTTACTAAACAAATACCTGTTTTTAGTGCAGTGTTGCCTCAAACACATTCATTCAATATTAGTTTTACTCTTATTCATTGTTTACTCAGAGTTTTTCAGATTTTCCACATTTCCGTAGGATTTTTGTACAGTAGATGAGAAAATACCCCAACTATCTGCATATATTTTTTAACCATTGAAACATTTTGGGATTTTAACTTCAGGTGTTTCTAATTCTTTAATCTGAGCTTGTCCTCTGCCTCGTAGGAGTTGGTAAGTCCCGGGGCAGATCCGCGCTGGTCCCTGGCAGAACTGATCCTCGCTGTGATCCTGATGGCACACACTCACTCCCTCTGCTCCTTCGTGTGGGGGTGCGGTCTAAAGCCCGATCCTGACCACGTCGGAGGTTACACCTTCCAGCCTCCATCACCCAGTCACCTTTCCCAAAGCCCTCACAGCCCGGCTCATGAGGACGGCAGGCCTGAGGTGAGTCGAGTTTATTTTGATCACTGATCTAACAGGTCTCCTTTACCAGCAGCATGCAGGTGTTTGAGATTCATCCCAGCTTTATGTCACCTGAAAAACTGGTTCAACAGGAGCTCAAGACACGGCTCTCACCAATGATTTATAAACCAAATAAGTTGTTTTGATTTCCCCCAGCTGGTGGACGGAGCGGTGGAGGTGGAGGTGCTGATGAAGAGGATGGTGGAGCTGCAGCAGCAGCAGGAGGAGGAGGAGTGCACGCAGGAGGAGATGGTTACTCGTTTTGAGCGGGAGAGGAGCGAGAGCATACCAACAGGTGCAGCAAATATACCCGTTTTCCACGCCGTCGAATCGCTGCTCTGATTTTTGCTGACTCATGTTTGCGTGTGTTTGTGTAGCGGTGGTGCGAGGAGCACCGCCTGACACGGTGCTGTGTCTGGTGGAGGAACCAGAGTTCAGATACGAGGACTTTGCCCCCAGAGGAGAGCAGTCGCCACCAATCATGAGAGCACAGGTTGTTAGGAGCATCCAGATTTACTTTAATGTAGCTTATGTTTTGTTTTCAGGTTTATTTGAGGTGATTTGCTTTAATCAGGTATATCTCACCTACAGGACTACTCGTGGGAGGACCATGGATTCTCTCTGGTCAACAGACTGCTGCCAGACATGGGTCAGCTCCTGGATGAGAAGTTCCAGGTACCGCCTCATTCCAACAACACAACAAGATGCAATAAATTCATGTTTCCAAAAATTATCTACGTTTCTGAACTACTTACACCTGATATGTAATTTCTTCACATAAACATGACTTAAAAATTTAAAGAGAGCGTACCCTTACTTTGGTTTCAAGTTAATGTAATGGTTCAGGACCTGAAACAAATGTGTGGGCACGAGTTTTTGTTTAGTCAGAATTAAGTTTAGTCATTTCCTCTTTGGTAAATATCACAGTTGTGAACTCTTGTATTATTAAAGAGTCTTTTAGTTCTTGTTCTGGAGATTTCACTCCTTTTTTTTGTTGTGCCAAGGCTGATAAACTAGCTCAAAATGTGATCAGTCCAGCCCTGTAATTAAGAGTTGGAGAGGTGCTTTTTTTTTCTCTCCAACCTTTTCATGATCATATGCGACTGTGAGCTAGAGTAGGGCAGCATTACTTCATAATTAAGTGAATTATGACACAACTTTGCAGGTTGTGAGCAACTTGACTTACCACAGGATGGCCATGCATGAAGATGTGGATACTTACACTCTGAGGAAGGCTCTGTGGAACTACATCCACTGCCTCTATGGCATCCGGTGAGTCCTCAGTCTCCACATAATCACCTAAATGAACCCTTTTCTACTTTTTTAACATTTAATTTTGTTCTGCGTGTGCAGGTACGATGACTACGACTACGGCAGTGTGAATGTGCTGCTGGAGCGCTCTCTGAAGGTGTTTGTTAAAACCATGGCCTGTCACCCCGAGCAGACCACTGCACGCATTTACCACTCCTTCTGGAGACACTTCAGACACTCTGAAAAGGTACGAACCAGTTCAAACACGCAGCTGACTTGACTTCTGCTGTCACAAAACACTTGACATTTCAACCCGTCTTTACTTCCTGCTCTACAAAGAATGAATCATTGACATTTTGAAATGTCCTTTTTCTTCTATTTTCTTTTTTAAATGTCATCAGAGAAAGGAGTTGAAAATGTTTCACCCAGTTACCTAAAGGTAATGACTTGTCTTTTCTGTTTGCAGGTTCACGCTAACCTAATAGTGATGGAGGCTCGGCTACAGGCGGCCCTTCTCTACACCTTACGAGCCATCACATACTACATGAGATGACAGCACCTCGCCAGCAGTGACGGGCAGACAATATTACCACACACTACAGTGAATGTTTGCAAGTGCATATCGTATGATTCAGTGTTAATATTTGGTGCCGCTTGGCAATGTGGATGTATTTAAAATGTTTCAGCTACTTTGCACTGAAGTGTGACAGGATTTGTTTCCCCACTGGAGCCTTGAGTGTTGTTCTGATTATCTTGCACATTTTTTTGTCATATCTCCTCATTACGCCGGCACAGTTCACTCTGGCATTAGTAAATCATTTTAAGTCAAGTGTTTTTGTTGTTTTCAACAAATCATTAAGCTTCTGTTCTTTCTGTGTGCAGTACAAGGCAGAGCTGAAACAAAAGAGAATAACGTGTATTTTTATATGCAATAAAGTGACTTTACCAATAAAATTAGCTGTTTTGCAATTATTTTTCTTTCAGATATATTAGTGGTTTAGAACAGCAGTTTGACTTTTAAACCACAAGGTGGCAGGAAAGACCTTTAAATCTACTTTCTGTGAACTCCAAAGTTACTTGTGTAGCAACAAACACTTCTTCAGTTTGAACTTTACTTAATAAATGGCATATCCGTAGTTAGTGTTTTTTTTTAGAAACCTTTGTGTCTAGTCATACTTATTTTTCTCTTCGCGGATATCACACGTCTCATTAATTCTTCTTCCTGTCTTTCACACCACACAGTCAAAGTGTGTCGTTCCGCTACCCTGCACTTGCACATCATCCAGAAACAAGCGGCGAACATTCGGTTTGAGTCAGCACTGGTAAGAATCGGGTTGGGGGTTCTTTTTAAAACTAATTCTGCTCTATTTATAAAAAATAAACGTCTTTATTTGGTAATTTATTACTTTATTATTGAAATAATACTTTATTTTACTTATTAGTTGTTAAATTCGGTCTAAAATTGACTTTTTATGCTATGCTAATTCACTGGTGGTGGGTGAGACGTTTAATGACATTTGTTATTTTAAGTGTCTGTTCGATGCACGCGCGCCGCTTCCTTTGGGCAGGCCCTGAGTGTGCGCGTGAGGTGCTTTACGGGAGGGCACGCGCGCTTGACTCTTCCTTCACTTTGGCAGCGCAGCAGCGCGCGGGCTCATCTCCGTGCGCCCCCGTCGCCACCGGACACCGGGAGGACTCCCTTAACAGCGACAGCAAACAGGTACGACCTTACGAAAACCCACCAAACACCCAGGTGTCGTGACTGAAAAGGTGACTGCGTGTTTTTGAAGCATCATTTAAGCTTTAGCATAACAGAACAATGATTTAAGAGTAGCTTCCTCCTCTCCTGTGGATGTTACTCTTAAATGTTTCACTGTGTTTTTGTGAATTTGAACTAAAAACGGTAAAATTAAATTAATAGGATAAAAAAAAGTCTTGTTGAGTAAAACTAACCCAAACAAGCATATTTATCACTGTGTTGAGGCTATATTTTGGTTTAGTTTGTCAAATATCTGTTGACTTTATTACTTTTTTGTGAAAGTTGAGATTCTTTATTGCTAAATAAACGGGAAGTTTGGCTCCAGTTTCCTGTGAGAAGTTGATGAAGTGTGGTTATTATAAATACTTCCACTCTTCATGATGGACCGATAACACACATCAGTTTATTCAGAAATGAGAAATTCTGCTATTACCCAGAATAGGATTTGTTTTTTGTATATTTTAATTTGTGTCAAAAAGTACTTTTTATTTTTGGGATATGTATGAACATTTATGACATAAATCATTTTCAGCTATTCTATTTTTCTAAGAAAGCCTTGTGTTTTTCAGCATATGTCCTGTAATGAATGCGACTGATTTATCTGGCTGCACGCCTACAGGAAACCACCTTGAGGAAAAGGCTGGACTGCCTGTTTCCTCAACATGCCCATTTATCAGAGTTGTTCCTGTGGCTTTAACGTAGTTTGATTGATGCAGCTTTGTGCCTGTTTCTTTTGTAAACTGGGTAAATGTCTGTTTCACAAGTTTAAAGTGGAGCAATAGACATTTTGAGAGTTGGATGGGTGGGGGGAGCCATGGTTAGGCCGGACTCCATCACTTCCTGTTTCTTTACGAGGTCAGATCCTGTCTTTGGCCTCGAGGCTTGGCAGGAAGGAAAAGGACGAGGATATGGTTTCTACTGGGAGAAGGTTAGAAACTGGGACATTACCAGTTGAGTGCTCATTCAGGATAAAACCTTACACCTTCAGACACTATGAGCGTGTCTGGAGGCAATCAGCTCCACTTGTTTGTGCTGAAGAAATAGATTTTAATTCCCTAAAGCTTAAAAAAACAAGGTACGACTTTGGGATTTACAGCATGAAAACCTTTGTGTCCTTAGCAACAGTCCAGCTATGTCCTATGTTTCTTGAGGATATGATGACGTCATGCAGAAACAGGACATCCCTGTGTCCAAGACGCCCACTTTTCCACTGTTCCCTTCCAGCTTCTCCTCTCTGATGGAGTGTGTGTACCTACACTGAGTGTGTGTGTGAGAGGGTTCAGTGACAGCTCGCTTCCCATTGTCCTATCATTCCCGCCCCACTCAACATTCTGCATCCTGTTGAGTTTCCTGCTCACGAGGCAGAGGTAGCAACGAGAAAGATGTGGAAATGAAAAGGTAAAATAAGGAGATGGGCGTTGAAAGTGTTTACACTGGATTTTCATAAAATGACTAAAAACACTACAGATTAGAGAGATTGTGTGTGTTTGTGTGTGTTTGTGAGAGTGAGCGTTCCCACTGGGAGCAGCTTATCTGCAGTTGCCTGTTCAGGAAAGGGTGTGTCATTTGAGTCTGGTTGTTTGTGAGTGTGGCGATGGAGGGTAGTGTTGTTGTGATTTTATAGGAACGCTAGCGGGTTTTTAGGTCAGAATTTGGTTGCTTCCTTTTATTGTTCAGATTGAACAAATACAGCAATATACCAGATTGTTGAGCAGCTGTGGAAAGTGACATTTCTGCAGAGTTCCTCGAGTAGTCACACATACTTCTACAGAACCTTGTCAGCGGTGGGGATTGGTCGGGATTTGGTAATGGTGCTTTAGAGGAAGTTGTTTAGGTGGAACTGAAACACAATAATAGAAGAACACTCCTGTTTAACCTGCACCATAGAAGGCAGAAACCTGGTGATTTAAGAGTATTGCTCTCTAACCATGATGTGATTGTTTCCTGTAGCAAAAGGAAGTGTCAGAACGATTACATGTAGGAAGTAAGAGTGGAGGAGAAAACCAGACAAAATAAATTTTACCTTAATTTACACAGGTTAGCCTAATTAAGACCCATAGTCACATTAGGGACCTGTTCGCAAAAACAACTTATCAATCAATAATACTTAATTAGTCCCTGAGGAAAAATGTGTTTAAGTTTTTTCAAAAAGTCATTATAATCTGTTGTAGCTGTGGACAGGAAGGTTGCAGCAGATCTGAAGAAGCCTCTGACTGAAGACACTGTTGTTGAATTAGGATAGCAGTTCAATATCTGAGCTGCAGAGATATTTCACACTATCATGTCCTGGATTACATCATCTGTCGTTAACGAGCATAATCCACCTCCTTTGCTTTTTCCGCTCCTCTTCAAACCTCTGTCTGCTGTGAAACACATGATGCTGCATTCCTGATATTCTGACTGGGTCCTCATCAGCTTCAAGCTCGTCCATCATATTCAGGAGAGATCTCATATTCTGCCTTATGATCGATGGAAGCGATGGTTTAACGTCCTCTTCCTCTCTCTCCGCTTTGCTCCTGCTCTACATCCTGCTATTTAATTCATCTGAGATTTTGGATATTATTTGAGCTTTTGAGATGTCAATTATCTGCTCCTTCTTATAAACAATTCTGTTGTTGCTATGGTTACATTACATAACAAGTGGCCGAAAAGTTGCATCAAAAATTCTCCAAGGAGCACAACATTCCAACCAGAACAAGAACATCACTCAGAAAAGCAATGTGCCTTTAATCAGAAAAAGAAGAAAAGTTCCCAAATATAAATCAATTGTAAAAACACAGCTACTTAAACAAGCTGCCATCTTGTTCCTGATTATAGCACCAAAGAACTAAACACGGCGAATAATGTCTGTAAAAATTCCAGGTGTCTTTAAACGATGTTTTAAGCTTCCCAAGGTTTTTATTTTTTGACGGTTTCAGGTCTTTTTGTTGAGAGTTCCAGGATGAGGGCTCTGATTGGACAGGTGGAACTTAGAAGTCCTGAGAGGGCAGATTATAACGGTGCTGTTTATGGAATGTGATCAGGTTTGATGGTAACAGTCTCCGTATTCAGAGACAATCAGGTGGACATATTTAGACTGTTGATATCTAGTGAGACATAATATTGTGTTTTTCATACATGCATCATCCAGAGGTGAAGGCCTATACCTTCATGTCATAGTCCTAATCGATAATGGTGAGAAACAATAGCATTTAAGTGGTTTTGGTCAAATCTTATGATCTCACATGACCTGTTAGCACTCAGAGTATGTGATGGGGAGGACTTTCAGCTACCATGACACCTAATTAGATCTCATTATCTGTAAAACTGACTGATTTACAGCCATTTTTGTGTTTACTATAGATTAGATATTGTGTTCATCTTCAATTGGATTGACACTAAAAGTGAATCACTTGTAGATTTATACCCAATGATTACTTTTGATTACCTTCATTTTATTCCCCAGCTATTTCATTTTACCTGATAAAAGTTATTCTTCAAGTATTCTGATGGGTTGAAATTGAACTTTTTAGACCAATCAAAGCACAGTTTCTGGCAGACGCCAACACGCTGCTTGTTATCTGACTGACACCGTCTCAAACCTGATTGGTGGTCGCTGCTGCTTTCTGGTGCAAAGACAATGAGAGCTATGGGACTAGACTTCCCCGTAACAATGATCTAAACGTCACCAACTCTAATAATAATCTACAGAGGGTCACGTAGCAGGTCTTCAACCTTTAAGCTTTTTCACATTCTAGTGGAGATGGAGGTAACTGTGAGTAAAACCAGCTGCAATAAAGTGCAGAAGTCCAAAATTAATTATATACATTTAATACAAAAACTATTATGCCATATAAATATTATTGCATTTTAAATATTAAACACCCTGCAGATCAATAAAATAATTTTTTTAAATGTTTTTAACTTAGTTTTTATTTTTTCTGTTCTGAATATTTATTACGTATTTATTTTGGGATTTTGTTGTTTATTTTATTGTATACCTGAACATACAGTATATATGTATTTTGTAGTTAAAAAGTAGAGTCTATATAGTTTTTAAAATATTTATTTTACAGTCTTGCATGGTTTTTTGCATGTTTTTCTTGCAGTATCTCTTAGTATTAATTTACAAGTTCAAAATAGCTACTTTTACCATCTGGTACTTTAAAATGATCGAACTATTTGACCCTTTAAAGCCTGAAATAGGAAACAATAATGACTTAGGCGTACAGTTGTTAGAACTGAACTATTTGTTGGCTATAAATAATATAAGAACTATTTAATATTTTATTGTGTAATTAATTATATGACAATAAAAGAGTAACAAAGAAATAAAATAGTTCCTTTCCACCTGTAGATCCTCTACCAGAGAGCAGTAGACAGATACTGTTGTAATTTTTCAATACCGGATGTATACAGTACTACCATAATACCACCCAAGCCTATCAGAGCCAGTCAGTCAGAACCTGAGTTTTATTTTTTTTAAAAAGCTTTATATTTTTGACAGGTTTTTTTCCCTCTCTCTCTGCTATCCGAGCCGACTCATCCCGAACAATTAATTTAATTATTGTGCTGGATAGGTCGGGTCACGTCGTACGCACACACACCTGGAAACAATTTACAGATGAGCATCAAATATCCACGCCTGATACTCGCCTCATAGAAAATATTATGTTCACCCTGCATTTAAATAATAAGATTAAACGATTGAAAACATGAACAGTTCACCTGCTGGAGAGTGAAACACATTCTGGTCCTGGTCCCTGTGGACCAGAATCACCTCGAGGGAAATCAAACTCCTTCATCCTCCACTCTCAGTCCCATCACAGTTATTGAGTTTTTGAAGAAACTTTGAACTTTCAGCTGCTGATATTTTTTCTGAGTGAAGCCTCTGTCTCTGTCTACCCGGACCCGGATAAGCGGAAGAAGACGAGACGAGACGAAGCCTCTGTCAGTGTGCTCCAGGGCAGCGGAGACTACTATGTAGTTTATCAGCACCAGTGTGTGAGTGTGAATGACTGTTTGTGTTGTACAGCGCTTTAAGGAGGGAAGAACACTCTGGAAAGCGCTGTATAAAACCAGGCCATTTACCATTCATGTGTTCCAATGTATGATGTGGCTTTTTGTGGTAACAGTAAAAAAAAAAAAAAAGTTGCTCGTGGTTTCTGACTGGTTGGCCACCTGTTCTAGACCAACATCAGAGGGGAGCAGCTGCACTTTTAGAGGGCCACATTCTAAAACAAAAGACTACAAACATTGTCCTTAAGTATTTCAAATTTTAGTGTATAATTACAGCAATATAATAACCAATTCAGTTACAGTTGCTTTGGACACAATAAGTTTCAAAATAAAACTATTTATCTCTTGGTTATCATTTCAGTGACAACATGAAACAATATTAGTCTCTAATGCCTGAGACTCAGCACTTAGCAGGGGGGCCAAACTGCCCCCCCAACCCATCAAGACCTGCCCCTGGTCATATTTAAAAAAAAAAAAATACTAATCCTAACACTCTATCTGGGCACGTTAAGGCCAGAATTTCTTTGATGTAAATTTGCAGCAACAGTCTACAAGGAGTTAAACCTTCGCTGATATTCTGTGATAAGATTTACTTCTAAATTTCCTTCAGACACACACACAAGTACACACACACATACACAAACTCAACATGCAAATGTGCAGTTGTTGCATAAGATTTCTGATTCCATTTCAGTACAACATAACTTAGTCTAATCAAGTTTGCAGCGCTGAAAACAATGAGAGACGATACAGAAAACGTCAGCACGGCCACTTCGTTCTGGAAAGTGTACACTATTAATATATCATGGTGTTACTGTTTACTTAATTAAACTATTAATATATCATGATGTCACGGAAATAAAACTTATTAGTGATGCAGTCACCAGCATCACACTTCTCCTCAACAGGCTATTCTAACCAATTCTTTGTGTTTGTGAGTTGTTATAACCGTCGCTACAGGAGGCAGTCGGTAACATGAGGCAGTTCTCTAACATGTTCACAAATTTAACTTTGTTTTAGATGAAGTGACAGATTTAAATAGCTTCATGTTGGTTACATATGCTTAATAAACAACATGAAGACAAAACATAAAGCAGAAGTCATGCTCTATCTGACTGTGAAACCACCCTTTTATCACTCAGATACCACCATACACACGCGCACACGCACTATTACATCTAACAGTTTCAAACACAAACCAAAACTGTTTTCAAAGGGGGCACAAAATGTGTTTACGTCTGTTTTTGATACCAGTAAGCACTTAGGTAGAGTGTAATTTTATTTAGTTTTTGGTTTTTGCGGCATAAACGACCCTCAGATTAACTGGATCGTTGGACGTTAGTAGCTTTTACAGCACAGAGAGAGGAAGACGAGACCAGAGCAGGAATATCTGGTCAACAGGAACCTAATCGAGAACAATGGCTCGTACAGCTGATTTGAAAACACTTCCTAGTGTGTGTGTGTGTGTGTGTGTGAGAATACAATTCTTTTATTGTGTCTCTCCTGTTTATAGTCATCTGCCAGTCATTGAAAAGCAGAAAATAAAGTTGAGAGAAAGGGCAGAAAGGAGATAAGGATGAGAGGGAAGAGACCTTTATTGCGCCCTCGATCACTTCTCCTTTTTGTTCAGAGAGAAAACCCTGAGCGTCGGAGCGGGCAAGCATGGAGAAAATGTTAGAAGGTGTTTGGTGAAGAGGTTTAAACAAAACAGAGGAAAGTGTGTGTGTTGGAGGTGTTTGTTGCTCTGCAGCTGCTTTGGGTGTGCGATGGACTCTGTCCTCAGTTTCCAGGAAAAGGGGGGAGCCATCAGAGGGGTGGACAGGAAACTCTAACAGGGCTACCTTCCTGTAGCTCTCACGATGGCCAGCCTGATAGCGAATGAGTGAGTGTGTGTGTGTGTGTGTGTATTCCACACATAAATAAAAGCTTGTGAATATTTTGGAGAGAACGAGCATTCATTTGGACATGACCCTTAATCGGTTAATGTGAAAAGGAATTTTGAGGTTTTAGTTTGACCATTACAAACTTTATTCTGCTGCTTTGGTTCCTAATAAATGATCTAATTTATCTTCCCTCGCTGCCATAACTTGTATTGTTCTCACTTTGTGTGACTTCCCCTGCATTCCTCAGTAGGTGGGGTGGCTGTAGCCTGGAGTTTGGTCAGCTTCAATGGCTGCAGGTTAGAATCCCAACTGCTTTAGACTATTATTAACTGAATGTCCTGCAGCTCTTTTGGCAGCTGTTAGTGTTTTTGGGGAATTGTATCAACTCATAATAAAAGGTGTCTCTAACTTTGTGTCCAACACTTTATAATCAGTGATTGCAGACCAGATATCAAAGACTTCGTCTTCAGAACATTTAATTATGAGCCGTGCATCTGCAGAAGATGTGGTTTTTGTCTGCGTGCACCATAGTGATAAAATAGACTTCTGGTGATGATCACTGTTGCAGGAAATGCTGTTTAGAAAACATTCTCATTAGTTCACAGCTATGCATAAAACACAACTCGCAGCTAAAGAAAGTTGAGGAGGAACTTGCTGTACTTCATGTCCCTGTCTCATATTCCTGGTCATTTTTAAATTTAGGTTTACGTCACCATATCAGGCATACATCTAGGATTTAAGAAGAATTGAACCCTTATCACATGGTGGTCTCAAGTTTTAAATCTTGATAAGTTTTTTTTAAATACCACAAGCTGTTATCTGATGAACAAGCTATATTTAAGCTCTCTCTCATATGAAAGTTACTTAATCTAGCATAAAAATGTTGCTCGAGCATTTACTTATGAGATTAAAAAGTACTGGAAGTAACTCATTTATAGGTTTCTTGTTTTTAAGGTTTACCTTTAAATTATTTGTTCAAACAAATGTTATTATGTTTTGATATTCTTTTCATTATTGTAACACCTTTACTCATATTCTATCAACATTACTCTTTCATGAAGTTAAATGTTATTCTGAATATTTTAATACATTTTTAAACAAGTGGACACATATAAATAACTGAAAAGTTGTTTCAACAATGAATGACCAAATAATTTTTGTAGAGTTAATCAGGCTCACTGTGGAAAGCAGGATTTCTCATCACATTTCAACAGTTTGCGAGATATTCCACCCATGAAATGATTAAACCCATGAATTGTGTCCATTATTGTAACGCAGCAGTTAAAATCTGACATTTGTCCATTCCTGAACTAACCATCTTTAAAAGCTAATTCACTCTAGCGTGCAAGTTTCTAAACTTAAAACGTCTAATGCATTAAATATATGGAAGAGAGCTTATTTCATTCTGGTTATCGAACTAGCTAATGCTAAGCTAAGTGACTGCTGCTGTTTTCTGTTTGGTTTTAATGCACATATTTCTTTAATATGTTTATTTTTGTTGTTTTTGTGCTCCCACTAGCCACAGTTTTTCTACAACTTACACTTAAAACATGTATAAACAGGGATGCACATAAATGAACGTAATGTTTGCGTACCAATTCTGTCTGCCACTACGCTCCTTTGCACACTGGTGTGTATTGATCGCGCAGCCCGTGATCACACACTGACCAGCTGGTCTGTGTTAAGTGGCTCGCTGTGAGTTTCACTTTCACTTCTCGCTGCAGTGCGCTGTGATGGCGTGCTCATATGTCAGCGTGAGCTTAGCTAAACACACACTGTGCTAAGCTAAGTTGCTGCTTCTATTAAATTAACATAATTTTTTTTAATTAATAGTTTTTTCAGTATTCTAAATGCACTCTCACAGGCTTGAATCAACTTAATTAGAATCAACTTATATTTAAAATGTGTAAAAGAATCCAGAGATTGCTTTAAACAAATTTTACGGCTAGCTGTTAGCTGTTAGCGTTGTGAATTTCCCTGCTGACTAAGAGGCAACTTCCTATTTTAACTCCTAATGCTGTGCAAAGTGTCTATTTCTAACACTGATGAGCTAACATTTTGTTTTAAGCTTAGCGTACCTAATAAGCTATTCACAGGTGTTTATTAAATACAACCGAATGTGCATTGTAGTTGATCTATAAATAAAGATCAAGTGCACTCATAGTGATGACTTTATACACGTCTCCTCTCATTTTAAACCGTTTTCTCTGCATGTTATTTCTTGCTGAGGTTGGACTCGTTTGTTGCTTTGTCAGGACAGTTTTCTGCTGAAACAATGCGGTTTGCTCAAAACTGGAAGTCTGGATTTCACATACAGTATGACCGTACATTGACACAGTGATCCGTACATACAGCCACTTTGTGTCGGTTACCTTTCTATGATGACATTTACATCTCACCATAAACTCAAACATAGACGTGTACACACACATGCAGGCAATTTTTCTTTTTCTCTCACACAAACACAGCTGTTGACCAGAGTATGAAGACTCACTCTCTTGAAACAGCAAAGCAAAAAGGGAAGTGGCTAACCTCACATTTCTCTCTGTCTGTCCTTATCTCAGCCTGTCTATCTTTGTTTTAGCTTCTTTGTCTTCACACATCTGCCTCCACCCGTCTCTTTTTTTCACGCTCTACCGCTCCTGAGCCTTCCTCTCACAGTCTCCACCTCGGTTTCCCCTTCTCCGCCACTCATCCCCTTTTTCTCTCTCTCATTCCAGCTGCCGTCACTCCGCTCCTCCCTCTTTTTTCAGAGGCAATGGTGATTGACAGATGATCTAACAGAGGAAGACATCAGGTGAGGAAAAAGTTAACTTCTCCTTCCCACTCTAACTCAAATCCACCTTCCTCCTCTTCCAGCTGAAGGGAAGTTTAAATTTAAAGTTTGTGACTTCTCTCTGTACAGTTCTCTATAGTTATTTTTGATCTCTGTGTGTTGGTTTTGAGAGCTACTTTCACTTTCCACCAGTTTTAATCTAAAGTCTCATGTTTGCTGAAAGAATTGAGTGGAAATGACATATTTCCAATGTCATTGCTGTTAGTCATGTGGTAAATTAAGTAATTGTTGTGACTGGTTGTTTGTCTCACACCCATGTTGTAGTAGAATATTGTAATAAAAAAAAGGAAAACTTTATTGTTTTTCCTTACAGACACTGTCTCCGTGCTGGTTATTATGGGGTGTACCTGTTGTAAGCAGAAGAAGTCTGCCAAGTCGTTAGCAGCAACAGTAGACATTTCAAATCTGCCACCTAGCAACGCAGATGGAGGGTTGGCCGGTCCCTCGGTTCTGGGCCGCTACAGTCCCGACCCCACTCAGACCATCCCAGACTTCAACAAGGGCCCCGTCTTCACCAACACACACAGCCGATCTGGGGGAATACAGGGTAGGTGTGTGTGTGTGTGTGTGCCAGAATTGTCATGTGTTTGGCTGTATTTGTTCCAATATCTAAACAATAAAAATGTAAAATTAAGCGTGATCTGTTCTCATGCAGATCGTGTTGGAGTCACCTTCTTTATAGCCTTGTATGACTACGACGCTCGCACCGAAGATGACCTCACCTTCCAGAAAGGAGAAAAATTCCAAATCATCAACAACACGTGAGCACAACTCAAACAAACATGGCTGTCTTTGGATCAGGTGTGTTGGCATGTGATGTCACGTCTGATGGGTTTATAAATGAAAAGCCTGTCACCTGTCGTGTCAGTTTTTTAAACGGAGATCTTCTAATTGTTGAGAAATTGTGCCGTTATAGCCGTTTTAGTCATTATGTGCAAGAGCTTGCACAATCTGTACGTGCACAGAGGTGTTGAGAATGAGCCTTAGCAAGAAACCAAATTTGGGATCAATAAATGTGAAAATGAGTTCATCATGAGTTGTCACCATTTCTGTCTCTGCAAAAATCAGTTGGCTGTGGCTGCCATCTTGTATCAGGTTGACTCTAAAAGTTCAAATTTAGATTCAGATATACGTCATTTATATACAACGGGGCATTGTTTGGTTACAGTGTTCCAACAAACATAAAAGTAAAATGACCTATTATGCAAAATTGTAGAGGTTTACAAACAGGTCATTTTACATGAGATTACTTAGTTTATGGTGTTCGTGCTGCTGCTGCAGTAGTAATTAGAGTAGTATAGTAATTTGGACGCTGTTCAGTAGAAACAAACTAAACAGTCTCATGCAAAATCTTTGCTGGTTTGTAGCAGCGTCTCTCCCAATCTTCCTCTTTCTAGAGGCTCCACTCTCATTGTAGTTATGGTCCTTACCTTTAGAACATCTCTTCAAAATGACTCAAACATCCCTTTAAACGTTCTATGAATGCTTACTAGATCAGTCGACATCTTGAATGTATTTTTAAATTCTTCAGGTTGTGATTAAATTTCACACATGGCCGTTTTTTAAAAACAACCTTAATGTGAAATTGCTTTGCTTTTAGTGAGGGTGACTGGTGGGAGGCTCGCTCTTTGAACACCGGCCACTCGGGTTACATCCCCTCCAACTACGTAGCTCCTGTTGACTCCATCCAGGCCGAGGAGTGAGTGTACACCCCCCCCACACACACACACACATACACAAACACACACATTGACAGCTCAAGTGCATGCTTTAAGATTCCCTCAGTGATTGAGATGTAGTCTGAAAGCAGAGGTCAAGTGATGTGCTGCTGCTGCTGCACTCACCTGTGTGGTGTTTCCTTGGCGACAGGTGGTATTTTGGGAAGATGGGGAGGAAAGATGCAGAGAGACAGCTGCTGGCTCAGGGGAACCCGAGAGGAACGTTCCTCATACGAGAGAGCGAGACCACCAAGGGTGAGGGGGAAACACCTCAGAATACACACACACACACACACACGTTGTCTCTGAAACGATCTGTAATCGTTCTCACTCTAAATACAGGAGCCTACTCTCTGTCCATCCGAGACTGGGACGACACCAAGGCAGATCATGTCAAGCATTACAAGATCCGCAAACTAGACAACGGCGGTTATTACATCACCACCAGATCACAGTTCGACACCGTTCAGCAGCTGGTGGATCACTACACAGGTAACGCACCCAAACCCATCCTCCTCTTTACTGTCTGACTGTAAAAGGTTTGGATTATTTTTGACTCTCAGTCAGCAACTAAATAAAACATCACACTGTTGCACAACTGACCTCTGTAAAAAAGAAGTTTCGTTCATGCGCAACCTTGTACTTCCCTGCTTGTGTTTGCTCTGAACTTTCTGCATTTGTGTCTTATTTAGTTAGACCCTAACCCAAATCAGCAGGTACAGAACCACTCAGAATCTGAAGCTATGGTTCTAATATAATAAACGTGAGATTAAACACAAATGAGCTGTAGTATTTAGGATGTTTGTAATACATTTTACTAATGATCATCAGCTTGTTTCACAGTTTATGACAAACATGTTGCACTTCCTCTGCTGCCTGTCAGTGTTCATCTGCCCCCTAGTGGCTGAAGCTGCTAATAGAAAGTGTTCAGCAGTTCCTGATCATTTTGAGACCTTTTTTATTTCAGATAATGTTGCTCAGACTGTATGTTTATGTGTGTTTGCTTCACTTGTTATTATTTATGCTTATAAGCAACTTGTCTCGTTATTTCTTTGTGCACTCGCTCTGCTTTCTTGTCCTCTTGTATCTCTTTCTTTTGTCTGTTTGTCTCTCTCTCTCAGAGAGAGCGGCAGGGCTGTGCTGCCGTTTGATTAGCAGCTGTAAGCGAGGTATGCCTAAGCTGGCCGACTTATCGGTGAAGACCAAGGATATGTGGGAGATTCCCCGAGAGTCTCTCCAGCTGATTAAAAAACTGGGCAACGGCCAGTTTGGAGAAGTCTGGATGGGTAGGACTGGTGGGGTTTTGTGTTGGAGGGGGGGGGGGGGGGGGGGGGGGGGGGGGGGGGGGGGGGGGGGGGGGGGGGGGGGGGGGGGGGGGGGGGGGGGGGGGGACATCAGAAGCACGCCTGGATAAAAATAATTAAACAGCAATGGGTTTGCATTATATGCCTAATATATTTTTAAGGTGAGAACACAGTAAAGCCTGTTTATTTGTGGGAGACGTAGTGAGAAGCAGCCTGCATCACTTTTAATTTCTGAGACAAAAGTTTGTAAAAAATAAATCACACAGAGAAAGCTGAGTTTGCATTTCACCTCCAGGTGTGCTGAGTTGTTTCTCCTCGTCCCCTCGTGGTTGCATGTGCATGTTTTAAGAGCTCACATCACTCTTTATCACCCCTCCCATCTCTCCACCCTTTTTCTCTCATCCTCAATCACCCATCTCATTTCCTTCCTCCTTCTGGCACCTGTTTCTCCTCCTCTCAGGCAGTAATGATGGGTTGTGTTATTACCTGACCAAGTCCTGCCCTAACGCCACCCCCCTCACCATGGGTCTCGGGCGGGACGCCTGGGAGGTGTCAAGGGACAATCTGTCCTTGCAAAGGAAGCTGGGACAGGGCTGCTTCGGGGACGTATGGATGGGTGAGACCGATAAACTCTTCTTTGGAGGGAAAACTGTCCTGTAGCAGAGACTGTTGACAGAGCTCAGTGTTTTTGTCCCTGCAGGTGACGTCCCTGTGTTTTTGCAGATCCTGCTGTGATTAATTTCTGTCAAAGTTGTCAGGAACTTTCAGTGACCGACTCTGAGTGTGTCGGGTTTCTGAGCCGTGCAGAAATCCGTTTCTGTCCGTGTAACTCAGGTGCAGCTGTTATTGATATCAGAAAGCAGAAATCCTCACACCTTCATCACCTCAGTGCATTTTCTCCTCATCATCACATCATGCATGCTGTTCAATATAACAATCACATGCATGCAGCAGAATTTTACCTTGTGTGACGGATTACCACATCACTTTGTGTTTTTAAGTATTAGCAGGATGACAGTAAAACTGGTGTCTGTGCATGCTGAGTGAGTGTGTGTGTGTGTGTGTTTTCTGCACATTAACATCAGCTCGTCTGTATGCCAGGCATGTGGAACGGCACCACCAAGGTAGCGGTGAAGACTCTGAAGCCAGGAACCATGTCCCCCGAGGCCTTCCTGGAGGAGGCTCAGATCATGAAGAGACTCCGGCACGACAAGCTGGTGCAGCTCTACGCCGTCGTGTCTGAGGAGCCCATCTACATTATCACGGAGTTCATGAGCCAAGGTATGGAGCTGAGTAAACTGTCACCTCGCTGACATGCTGTAGATTTGAACCGCTGCCGTCACAGTGGGTGGAAACTTTACCGACGTAAAACTTTTGAAGTGAAATTAGATTTCTTTTAACCCCCTTAGACAAGAGGCATAGAATATAAAACTCAAACTTTTTACACCTCTATGTTTAAATTCAAGTAAGCAGTAACATCTGCTCATTTTTGTCAGTCTGAAGTTTTCTTAGATGATCTCCTGTTGTACAATCCTTTTTAAGAATCGTCTTCTGTCGTTTTCAGGAAGTTTGCTGGACTTCTTAAAGGATGGAGAGGGACATAACCTGAAGCTGCCTCAGCTGGTGGACATGGCGGCACAGGTGAGTTTAAATGAAAGAGGAAAACAGCTTTTACTCCCATTACAGCTCTGACAGGCTTGTTGTTCTGGGGGCTCAGATTGCAGCTGGGATGGCGTACATCGAGCGGATGAACTACATCCATCGTGACCTGCGAGCGGCCAACATCCTCGTCGGAGACAATCTGGTGTGCAAGATCGCTGACTTTGGCCTGGCTAGGCTCATCGAGGACAACGAGTACACCGCCAGACAAGGTAGCAGGATGGGATGGTGTGTGTGTGTGTGAGAATAAGGCAGTAGAGGAAATACAGTGTGAGGCTCATCGGTTTTATCTTTTAAGAGTGACTGATTGAGTCTATGTATATATTTTTAGGCCTAATTTAAACTAATTATATGATCATGCATTTTCACTGTTTCCGTGGTTTCAGGAGCAAAGTTCCCCATCAAGTGGACAGCTCCAGAAGCTGCACTCTATGGACGCTTTACCATCAAGTCAGACGTCTGGAGCTTTGGCATCCTGCTAACTGAACTCATCACTAAGGGACGTGTGCCTTACCCAGGTACTAAAGCACTTCTTGATTTTCACACAGATTGTTAATTTTTTAAAGTTTCAGCTGTTTTGCGTCTCCTTTAAACACCTGGATGAGCAGATTATGGGGGGTTAGGCAACAGAGGCTTTTCACACCAAGCAAACCTCATTATGAAGCTGTTAGTTACTGAACAGCTCTACTGGAAACTTCATCGCTTAAGCACCTCGCTCAATCGTAAATCGTAACTAGATGAAGAGGGAAGAGAAGCCATTTCTTAAGCTACTACCACCCTACTGTGTAAATTAGCAAGCAGATCCTTCAGTTTCCTGCGTTTACATGTTTTAATGAGTGAGATAAGTCGCACTTTTCTACCATGAGTAAAATATAATTACAACTTTTACACCAAGAATTGATACTTAGATGTAAAAGTGGAAATAATAGGAAAAACTTTACGTTTTTAGGACAAATTCTGTGAAGATGTTTTTTCTGTTATGTGCATATTAAAGGATTTCACCTTTCAAGATTAAAACTTCACGCTGAAGAGAATTAATGGTAGTTTATGATCTTTGCCCTCATGCAAGGTGACACTCGTCAAAGGTGTCGTGACTGCTGCTGTAACCTTTTGTTCTCCGGTTGTTTTGAGTCTTTCACCTTCTGATTTCTGCAGGCAAGACGTCGCTAAAGGTTTTTCATGGTGGGAAATTGCAGCAATAATATGAAAAGATGAGATTTTCTGTTAAAAACGATGGAAAATGATTCATTCGCTTTGTACTTCCTGCTGGTGTTTTAATGATTTTGCAGGATATTTTTCTGCAGAGATTTCTGTTGATTAGAACTCTCAGTAAATCCAAAAATTATAAGTTTTTGAAGCTTTGACATCAAAATTCAGATGTTCACTGGCAAATGCATTGAGCTTAACACTGGCAGTATTTTTTTGTTGGAGAAAACTTTTGCTTTTGAACTGCTTGAAGTCCTGGAGCTGTAGTCCAGGTTTTATTTCTACACTTGTTTACATCATCATGGTCTATATTTGCACTAAACCTGCATAGCTGCTAGTTTGGATATCTTAAATTGCAAAAGAAAGAATGCTTAAAATGCATTTTATCAAAACATTAATGCATCATGCAGAAAGAAGCTGACATGCATTTAAATTCATTCAAATAGACCCCTGAAATACAAATAACCAGCCTGTAATTGAGCATATTATTGTACATTTTGAATTGCAGCCAGTGATGACTAATTTGTTAGCATTGTGTTGTAATAAAACATTAGCAATTAAAATGAATTTATTGGAAAGCATTTTTATTGACTAATCAAGAAGCCCTATTCACTGCTGAATACTGTAGTTAATCAAATTGTAACAACACATTCCCTCAAAATATAAAAATACAGTAAATTAAAATACAAAAAATATGTTTTATAGTCTTTTATGTGGCATTATATGAATCCTGATTATTAATTTTTCTATTTAGCATGTTTAAAGGTAAGTTTCCCCTATCATTACTGTTTGAAATAGTTTCTTTGAATTTTAATTTTGTTATTGGTCTCCTTCTCCTGCATCCTCCTCCTCCCTCTTTCCCTTTAGGCATGAACAACCGTGAAGTGCTGGAGCAGGTGGAGAGGGGCTACCGGATGCCCTGCGCCTCCGGCTGCCCGGCCTCGCTCCATGAACTGATGCTGCAGTGCTGGAGGCGGGAGCCTGATGAGAGACACACCTTTGAGTACCTGCAGTCCTTCCTGGAGGATTACTTCACGGCCACGGAGCCGCAGTACCAGCCTGGAGAAAACCTGTGACGCGGACGTGTTTCTAAATACAGTGACGGGTGTGATGAATGCTCTGGGTGTATTTAATCCCATACTGGATACATATGAAGATACATATCGTTGATTTAGGTGTTTTAAGGACAGTTGCCTTCTTTTGGTCGATCCTGCTCAGAACAGATCAGTTACCCGTGTTGAGGAGGAGCCGGCGCGTTCCTGGTCAGGCCTCGCAGAGATGTTGCTTCACTCTGTAACCATGACAACAGGAAAATGTAGATGGTTGTGTTGGGGTGGGGGAAGTCCAGTGGGTACATGATCTGTTCAGCTGCCATATCTGTTCAGACCCTGTTGATTTCTCTTTCTGCGAAGAGAATTTTAGTAAATTAACTGTTTGTCCGTGAAGAATGTGACGATCACAGCTGCAACAAGTTTCACATCCTAACTCCGGTCTCTGGTAGCTGCTGGTGATCCGTGTTGTCACCGAGCAGATTATTTACAGTCATTTTGATTGAATAAATCTTCCATCTTCTGCAATAACTCAGCATAATTCTGTTTTCATTTCAAATATTAGATACAAAGGGCTGATAAAACACCTGTCTGTCTGTGAACCTGTTTCTGTTTTGTTAACAACACATGCCTTAAAATACTGTTAGAAATTTATAAGATGATAAAAATGTGCTTTGTTTAATATTTTATATGACAGTTTTGTATTAATTGTCTTTTATGTTGTTCTAATTTAACTCAGATATACTGGTGCATCAATAAATTCTATATCTAGTAAACATATTCAGTTGTCATCCTTTTGACAGGTGGGTCAAAATGTGACAAAAAATGGAAAATATTGAGGATTATGGAGGAAAGCATTGAATTTTTTCAAAATTATTTTGACAGAATTTATTATTTATTCTGTGATTCTTCCTCAATCACATTATTTTTAAGATCTGATTTATTTTTAAGGTATTTTGTGGATATTTGTATATTTTTATTTTCAAATCAGATTAGTGTGATTATCACTTCAGAAAAAACAAAAATAAACTTTTAAGCTCTTCTAATGCATGTTAAATCATTGACCGCTTCAATTAGTTTATAGTCACTTCAAAGAAAATTAGCTTTTAAATGAACTTCTGCTGTTGTGACATTTAACCCAGTTTTAAAAATTCACTGCTTTTTCTTTTAACTTTGGCCGATTTTTCACTCATCTACAGCCTAAAGAATGTGTTTTTCTCTTAATTCTTATGTATGAATCAGTTATAAAAAGGCTCCTAACTCAACACAAATCAGAAAATTTAGCAAAAATATATATATTAAATAGAAACTGACGTAGTTGTAACACTGAGTCACAGACAATTCATTTAAATTTGAGTGTGAAAAATTCCAAATATAAAACCATTTGACACAAAATAGTAAAAAAAAAAAAAAAAGGTTTCGAAAATGAAAAGTAACAAAAAGCAGCCAAATTCTAAGAAAAACTTGAAAGAAGTTTATATAAATATCACAAGATCACATTTTGGGGGCAGCTTTTTCTTCTTTTTTTTTTTAATACAATAAATAAACCCACAAATCACAATTTATTTGTGGCTGTTTTCTATAAAAAGTCATAAGAAATGAAAATATAATTACTGTAACAATAAAAAGAAATTACAGGTGGCTTAAAACTTTTGCACAGTCCTGTGAGAGAGCTGAAATACACCTGACATATATTTTTTATAATAAACTAATAATAAATCATAATAAACTAAACTTTCATTGTTCTTAATCAATAAATCCACCTTCATTCGCGCTCTGCCTTCAGAAAAACTACAACTCCCACCGTTCAGGAGAGGAGCCAGCTACGGGTGCCCGGATGGCTTTGACAGTCAGGCACGTTGGAGAGGCACAACGGAGACTGGGGCGCACGAGAGAGCTGGAATTGCAGAGGCAGAGACGCTCGAGCGCTCGGTCGGTCCTCGCCTCCCGCATTCAGGGGAGTCCCGCTCCTCCTGCCACCAGACCCGGGGCGCAGGGTTCGAGTCCGGCTGTGTCAGCACCTCCACGGGGGACACGGCTGTGACAGAACCTCCCCGCTTCTTCGTTTTTAAACCTCTCCCCCTTTTTGTTTTTGTGTTTTCACGTTTTTTGTGGGTGCAGATGTAAACCAGAGGAGCGTTTTCCCAACCCCTCCCGTTGAACCGCTCGAGACGGTGGCGCGCGGCAGGAGCGGAGACAGCGTTAACATTTCAGTGGGAGGACAGTCTCCTTCGGCTCAGATGAAGGGGAGATGCTGCTCGGTGGCGGCTCCGTGACCCGGGCGAGGAGAGGAGTGAGCCCCGGTACCGACAGCCAGCGCTGACACACCGCGGCAGCCTCACCGGGACTCTGTCTGCTCTCTATGGTGAGTGCAGCGTCTTATAGAAAACACACACACGCAACGAGTCCATACTGTCCACTCATCCAGCTGTGATGCGCACATCTGGCTGCGCTTCATGCTGAGTTTTTTTTTTTTTTTTACTTGACGCGGCTCCGCGTGCGTTCTGCTCGTGCTGCTGGGTGATCTGGACTTAACTATAGGCACGCAGCGTGTGTGGTTACATGAAATAATGATGCTCTCTCTCTCTCTCTCTCTCTCTCTCTCTCTCTCTCACACACACACACACATACACACACACACACAAACAGGCGCAGTGTGACTGAATGTGCACGCAGTGAACCTTGTATACCCCCCACCTGATTTATTTATTTATTTTATTATTATTATTTCTGAGTATTGGTGGTTTCACCTATTAGTCTGATTACCACTGAATATCCACACCAACACACACCTGACACACACTTCCGATTTTTAATTTTTATTTACAGACTAGTTTTTCCCTGTGTGAGTTTAAATGGACTTTTCGTCATACAGATGAGGGACAGATGTGAGACTTTGAACTTGCCTCGTCCAGATGTGAAGGTTTTCCTCCAGAGTTAGACAGGACACAGCACCGGCACATCCTGCAGTGGTGTGTTGGAGACGAGACACACTCACGATTATCAGCTCTTATCTGTGGTTTTAGTAGAGGCAGGGGAGGAGGGAGTGCAAAGGAAAAGAAAGAGTGCAGAGAAAGTGAAAAAGAGAGGGATGGGAGAAGTCAATGTCAGTGTCTGTGCTGTGACAGTTGGTTATTTAAGGGCCCCTCAGAGACGTGCACAGGCTGCCCTAGTGCAGGTGCTGTTAGTATGCAGAGTGATGCTCTGTGTGTGTGTGTGCGTGTGTCTGTCTGTCTCTCTCTCTCACACACACACACACACACACACACACAGTCTCTGGATCTCAGTCTCTGGTTAAAGACTGAGTTCTCTTTTTGAACATAATGACTAATTTCATCTCTGTGAACGCTGGAATGAAAAGGAACTGGCCTCACCTCACCATTCAGCTGCTGTCTGTCAGACTTGTCTTGAGTGTGTTACCGTGTGTGTGTGTGTGTGTGTGTGTGTGTGTGTGTGTGTGTGTGTGTGTGTGTGTGTGTGTGTGACAAACAGAGTGAATGTGAACATAGAACAGCTTAGGCCTATTGTGCTTCCTACCTGTGCAGCGGGGCTAGTTGTCATAGCAACGGCCTTGTAGCTCCGCTGATGTTCCTCCTGTCCTCATTGGCAGGGTCAGCGCACCTAACACACCACATTTCATCTCAAATCTGCGTGTGTGTGCACGCACATCTGCGCGCTGCCAAGTGTGTGAAAGTACCTTTTGTTTGCACCTTGCTGCAGGTTGTAGGCGTGTGGGTTGACAGCACACACACACACACACACACACAAATAAGAGTGTCTGTGTGTGTGTGGAGCTATGCGTGCGTGCACGTGTGCGTCTCGCAGTGTCACAAAGATACACCCTGCTGATATGACAGCAGACAGCTCAACCAATCACCTGTTTTCTTTCTCTGCCTATCAGCATGTGAGGTTGGCATAGTCAGACGCCCTCTTGATATGGACGTCGTCATGGAGATGAGAAGACAGAATGGACACATGTATATGCACACACACACAGACACCTGAATGGTACCGTATCTTTACTGACTTCTATTGATTCCCTGAGGTTTTAGGGGAGTTCTGAGTTGAGTTCAACCTGTTGAATAGTTGGATCAGGAGTTTATTAATGCATCACTTCTAAACTGAAGCAGGTTCATTTAAGTTCTGTTGTCTAAACCTCTGATGTAGCTTCTCACATGTTAAATTGAAGAACAGTCTTCCAGACTCGTCGTTTCTTCTATTTGACTGCAACGAAGATTTTTTGTTTTTTTGGGTGGGTGTTACAGATGTGTTGTGAACACCAATTTTTCATTTAATCTTTGGACTCTTCATGAGAGATGCTGTCATTACAGGAAAGAGATGATGTGATTGATTCAGGCAGGACAAAACTACTCAGACCCTGAAATTCCCTCCCCCCAAAGAAAACCCCTGAGAAATTGATTTTAATGCAATTTCACCTTCACATCGGTTTACAGACATAAAACTTGTTAAGCTGTGCTCTGCTCAAAGACACCAGCTGATGAGAAAAACACAATCTAGATCAGAATCAGCCAATCTGAAATTAAATATTTGATTACAATTTTTTTTTAAAGAATAAAAGTTTGGTCTGTTAACATAACATTGCTCAAGCGCATTTAAAAAACATTTTTCTAGTGTGTGAACTCACCACGCTAAGTGCTAATTCACACTAGCTGTAACATATCTTCTATGTGGACGTTTTAACTTCCTAAATCATAATTTTCAAGATAATCTGACATTTTAGAAACCTGCACTCTGTAATTATAGTTCTTTGAGATAGATCGGTATCAGCAGGTTAGAGCTGTTTGAAAACTGTTAATCAGTATCAAGCCTAAAAATCAGAATCGGCAAATCTCTATTTAAAATCAGATATAATAATAAAAGCCTGACTGATAAATCAGCTGATATTTGCCACTATTTCAACAATCAGATGTAGCCAATTACAGAGCAAAATGAAAAAGCTTCCTACAGCTCAGCATTTATCATTTTTAAGTGAGAATGCAACTTTACGTGCATTTTTTATAAATGTCAAGGTTCTCCTAAATGTTGTTAAACAAATAGTTTAAAAAAAAAGAACTATAATATATTTTCCTGAAATGGAAACAAGAACATATCAGTCCAACGAAAACGAACAAAAAAAAATACATTGGCATCGTCGGTCATCATCAGCAATATTCCTGTGCTGTTTTAAAGCTTTCAGTAATTTTAGTATGCAACAAGCTACTACTGGCAAAAATAATAAGTCAATAATTTGTCCTTGGGGTGAAGAGTCCCATATTTTATCACTCCTATTAATCTAAACGTCACCTGAAGTGAAATAGCTTTCGCCAAAGGCAGGTAAACGTGGTTCATCTCCCCCACACACACACACACACACACACACACACACACACACAGATGCACCCACACACACAGCAAGCATTTAGCATTAGTGTAAGCAGTGTTTGTATGCTCCATTCTGTCACCTCCCACACGATACATTCATAAAACGGCTCCTCCGCGCCAAAGGCAGTGACTCAAAAAGAAGACATCTCCCCCTCTTCCTCTCTCTCTTCTTCTTCCCTCTTTTAACCTCTCTGCCCCCATCTATCAGTCCTTTTTGTCAGTATCTTCCTCTCCGCTCTTTCCTCACCTACATCCTCATTCCCCTTGTCTCTCCCCCCCCCCACACCCCACCTCCTCATCTCAGCAGGGCTGGTTGCAGCCGGTTTGAGTCTGACAGCAGAGAGGAAGCTTCGACCTCTCACCTCTGGAGAGGATGGAGGAGAGAGGGATGATGGAGGGCATCGGGATGGATGGAAAGGGATGGAGGGCAGCGAAACTGCAAGAGGCGAGGGAGAGGTCAAAGAACAGGAGGGATTTGCCAAGGAAGGAGGAGGAGGAATGAGAGAGAGCCAGGGGAGGGGGGGGACAGAGAGGTCAGGAAAGAGAAGGAGTGATAAATGAAGAGGTGGAGGGAAAGACGGTGCGTGTGAGAGGATGAGAAGGAGAGAGAGACAGAGTGTGAAGCTGCTGTGTACCTCCCTAACAAGCTGGACAGAATCAGCTCAATTATTAAAGAGGAGCGAGAGATGGGGAAAACACACAGACACACACACAAACACACAACACACACACACAACAGCATCATCTCTCAGTGTCTGGAACTCAATACACACCCACCATCTCACACACACGCTCAGACACACACACACACACACACACACACACACACACACACACACACACACACACACACACACCTATTTGCAAATCGTTATAATTTACAGTTTGTCTCATTTTTAATTCTTGGAGTGTTTTGGGTTGTGTTGTGTGAGCGTACACGAGTCTGGGTGTGTGTTTTTTAAAAAACAGTGAGTCAGAGGATAAGTATACCCCCCCCCACCCTCCCCGTCATATGCTCACACTACAAACCAATCTGAGTTCAACACTGTCTCTACGTTCCATCAACGTGGTTTCACTGTTGCCCCATCAATAGGAGCAGATAATCAGCGCACTAAGGGGTCTGTCTATAAATCCACACCTTCAGCACAGTTTTCACCCTCTTCCTCCTCTTCCTCTCTTGCCCGTTCCACCCTTGTTTCTCGTTCTCTTTCTTCTATCCCCCCTTTTCCCTCCTTCTCCGAGGAAGTGTATGCCCCCAAGGGACGAAGGGATTCGCTACCTTCCAGGAGAGAAAAAGATTGTGTGTGCGACTCTTTGTGCGCGTGTGTGTGTGTGTGTGTGTGTGTGTGTGTGTCAGGATGATAGTGTGTGCGTGAGAGTGAGAACACACACTTCCTGAGACGGAAAGCGAGTGAAAGCAGGAGGCTGTGGAGAGGTGGTGGTGGGGGGAAGGAGGAGGAGAGAGGAAGAGATAAGAGAGAAAGACAGAGAGTAGTCAGGGAGAGAGAGAGGAGGTGTGGGGGGGTAAGATGGATGAATGCACTGCACACTGTGTGTTTGTAAAGGAAAGAAGAGATACAGAAAGACACAGAGGGACAGAGGGGTTTCTTATCCTCTCAGTAGAAGTCATAATTTCTCTGCACAGATGTGTGTGTGTGTGTGTGTGTGTGTGTGTGTGTGTGTGTGTGTGTGTGTGTGTGTGTGTGTGCGTGTGTGTGCCTCATTGTGCTTGAGCATGTTGCCTCGCTCAGGCTCGGGGCCAAGAACCGGAGAGGTACAAGCGGTGTGGCGTTCGTGTGCTGTGTGAGTTTCCTTCTCCAGAGGTGTGTCTGTTGCGGTTGCGGCTGATGAGCTGTCAGTACCTACAGTTGGAATGTTCACAAGGCGGCCATTGTTGTTCAAACAGCCAGCAGCCTTCTCCTTGGCAACAGGCGCTGCTGCAGCGTCTCCCACAGCAACTGTGGAACAGGAGTACGGAGGAAAGAGGAGGAGTCAGGAAGTCAGGGCCGCAGCACGGAGGCCCCTGTCCAACACGCTGGCCTCAAGGTCTGAAACGGGGTCCAAGCATCTGGTTTGTGTGTCTTCTGTGTGGAGCAGACCTGCGTGACTGTGTTTAAGTGTGCTGGTAAATAGTTAATTGTGCCTGTTATTAGAGGCCAGCCAATTAGGGGTTTTCAGTGGCTGATGCTGATCTTTAGGGCAGATTTATACAAGGTTTTTGGAGAGTCTTTGTGTAGTTTCCATAAATATTAAACACATTGCAAACTACTAGGTTTAAAATACAAAAAACTATTATCAAAGAATGATTGCAATAGGGTTAATAGTCAATCTAATGGGGCTCGGATTCTTTTAGTCACACAAATTAGTCTTGTACCATTTTTTGTTTGTTGACCTAACAAAAAGCCCCCCTGTTGTAAAAGGCACTCCAATTATAGAGTATGTGTACATTAGGTATGCAGCATTAATTTCAGCACATATAATAACTAAACCATTTGATTTGTCTCAACCTACTTCTGTTGTTCTAAAGCAGAGGCACCACTGAGGAGGGGGGATATCGCCACCCTTATAAATCTGCCTCCCCCCTGGCCACACGGCCTTATATACATGATATTTATTATGTGTATACATTTAGGAGCTGATAGGACAAGCTACAATAAGTTTCAAAAATGTATTTATTTGTTCTTGTTTTTTTGTTTGTTTGTTTTTTTGTCCTTCTTAAAGAAGTTTCTCACTGGGCTGCAACCATTTGGAGACACAGAAATGCAACAATGTATGTAGGAATCACCCTACATTGGTGCATATGTTGAAACTGAATAAATTGCTACATTTGTGTGAATGCTGTGTAAAAATTCTCAATGCCGTAAAGTCATAAAGGGTCTTAATTATATCTTCAGTTGTTTGCAGTTATCTTCATTCTCTTTTTTTGTCTCCAGTTAATCATATGTTAGCGTCATAGATCACTAAAGTTTTCACACTTTTCTGAATCACAGAATTGAGGATTCCAGATGCTCGCTGCAGCTCCAGACGTTTCCTGGAAATTTTTTGAACATATTCAAAAAATGAATGTGATAAGAGCGGGGTCCTGGAACTCATGCAAGGAAATTCAGAACTCCTTTCTAAAGTTTCAAGAGATTTTGGAGACTCCAAATGCTTTTCACAATTTGTTGTCAACGGTTACAGCTCAGTGAGATACTGGCTGTAGCTCAAAAATAAGAAAGTTATATAGGGCTCATTACTCCCATTTTGCAGTATTTTTTAAATAAGTCTCCATCCTCCCACTTCATTGAAAACATACTTTAAAATTATGTATTTTTGGAGTCTGGGGTTTAACCTCTTAAATCACACACCAAGAAAAAAGAAAGACATTTTTTTATTTTGGGGGTATAAAGGTTACAATATAATGTAAATTATAATATATTAGAATAGAAAATATATTAATATTAATTTTAAGGTAATAATAATAATGTAAGGAAAGACTTTTATTCAAACATCTTTATATTTCATAGAATTTTTATTCCAGTTAAGTTCAGTTCATGTTTCAATAGGATAAACATGAAGAAATGATCTGGGGTGCAGTTTTATTTCTTCGTCAGAAAATGTCCCATTTGTTTACATGGTGGGGGCGGGGCTAAGGATTCATACTGCAGCCAGCCACTAGGGGGTGTTTTGGTTTCTTCCAGCATGCTCCTCAGTCTAGTTATTATTTATGGTGATGAGTGCTCAGATGTGAAGAATGATGATTATTAGAATTAAATTTCAGCCTAATGAATTGTCTAAGTCATCAAATGGTGCGTCACTGTAAGCGTGCTTGTAATTGTGTTTGTATGTTTTTGGGTGTTTCCCCACTCATGCCTTTGTTTTTTTTCCCCCCTTTTTCATTTTTAGTTCACATGCACATGTGCTCACTTCTGTTCCCAGCTGGCTCGGTCCGTCACATGACCTGACTGAGGGGTGGCCATAAGCAGCGCCAGGAAACTGCCTGCAGGAGAGTGAGGAAGAGCAGAGAGAGTGTCAGGCTGAGTTGAAGATGAGGGAGAGTGGAGGGTGGGGAGGTGTTTGGGGAGTAGGGGGGGTGTGTGCGTGCAGTGGGAGAGAAAGTAGAGGCGGGAGGTGAGGAGGGAGGGGAGGGGATGCTAGAAAGATGAGAACTAGCAGTGAGGGAGGAAGAGGAAGGGGTATTACTGTCCTCGTCGTCTTAAAATAACTTCGGCATGTAGGTTCCTGTGAAACAATCGGAGCGAGACAGGCGTATAGTGAGAGAGTCTAATGAATGGGGGGGTGATTTAGTGTTGTCTGGTGTTTTCAGCTACTTCTTCGGTCCCCTGCGTGCATCCTTGGCTGAGCTGCCACTGTATCTGGTCTGTGTGAAGTCTGTTTAGATGTGTGTCTGAACGTCTGTCTGCCTTTTTGTTTGTCTGCACAAACTGTTTATGTGTTGGTCTCTGTTCTTTTAAATGCTTTATGTGTGTGTGTGTGTGTGTGTGTGTGTGTGTGTGTGTGTGTGTGTGTGTGTGTGTGTGTGTGTGTGTGTGTGTGTGTTGTGCGTTCCACCTTTTGGCAGCAGATACGGCACGCACACTGATGGAGATCATTAGGTATTTCCTGCAGCTGGGGAGGTGGTGGTAGTTTTCTTGGGGGGAGAGGGGGGGCAGTAGGGTGGGTGGGATTTGAGTGGGTGAGAAGGAGAAGAGAGGTCACAGTGAAGGAGAGTGTGGGAGGAGGGGGGGGGGGTGAGGGTCCTTGTGTAAATGTGTTAGTGTGACTTTGTTTGACTGAAGTGTGTGTTTGTGTGTGTGTGTTGAGCTGCAGCTCACCAAAGCCAAATGTGCAGAGTGCTGGCAGGTCGGCCTCAGCTCCTACACTCCCTTCGCCACTCGCACCAGAATCTCTCCGACAACCAGGACCTGTTAATGAGGGAAGTTTCTAAAACTTTGCAGGGATTGTTACGCTTCATATAGCTCAACAAGTTTTTTTTTTCCTATCAGGAATGAAAATTAAAACAAAATGCGTAAGGCGCCCACTCTGGTTCAACTTGTCCCATTTGGGTTTCTCTCATGGAGGAACAACATGGTTTAAATTCAAAAGCTGAACACAAGTGGTTTGTTCTAAAGTGATGAAGACAGGAAATGTGGGTGTTGATGTTTTCAAAAGCAAATTTAGGACTTATCTGTTACATCTGGCTGCAAGGTGAAATAATCATTTAGACGTGTCTTCTATACATGCATGATTAAAATAAAATGTTATTTATGTACATACATATATACTACAGTCATTGCTGTTTGATCCTATGAAACTTAACATTGTTAACTTTATTTTTAATTTCTGGTACACACAACTGTATAAAGCGTGTTTTATGAAAAAAGTTTGATTATGACTAAATAATCCAATTTAAACACACATATCTACATGTGTTTAAGTTGGAAAGTATTCCGAAATTAAAAATGTCAAAACGGCAAACCCAACTTTTCAAAAAGCTTCAGTAAACACAAAAACAGGTCACAGAATGCAGCATTTTAGGAAAACGACAACAACACAGCAAACAGGGAACACAAACATCTTCAACTAAAATATGAGTTTTTACCAACTACATAAAAAATACATCGTTTCTAAAAGATAAAACAAGAAAATCCAGAGAAACACGTGAAAAAACACATAAAACAAGACAAAAACAAAAATGATTCAGTTGTTTTATTTTTTCTGAAAAGTTTAGCTTCATTTTGAAATAGTTGTATATGATGTGAAGTTGATGTGACAGGATGAATGTTGTGGCAATGTTTCCAGTGATTCAGCTCCTCCACTATTATCATATACCTGATTTTATTACACAATCAGCCTCTTAAAGGTGGCGCCGAGTTACGTCATGTAGCATATAGTGTTTCATTGACAGAATAAGCCCCTGCTGATTGCAGCCGGTTTTCTTTTGAGAACAGCTCACCGATAAACTGAAATCACCACTAAGTTGTTTTGTGTCTTCGGTATTCTTCCTTCTCCTGACTGATGTGCTCCATTGTTGAGCGAAGGGCTGAGTCTGTCTGAGCTGCAGGTTGAGGTTGCATCAGAGTTGAGGTGGATGTGCAGGAACGTCGCTCTGATGCCGGCTGAGTTTCCACACGGTGTCACTCCGTCTCTGTGGACCTCTTGACCCACTTCCCCCTCCCCGTGCCCCCCCACCCCCATGCACGCACACTTCTTATCTGTCTAAACCTCTTGGTGAAGCCCCCTCCCCCTCCTACCCCTCACCACCTCTCTTTTTCACTTTCCTCCATGCCCCCCCCACACACACACACACACAATTCACCCCCCCATGCTGTTTCAGTGCTGCTGCCTGTCTCTTAGCAACAACTGCACACCCGTTAGAGCTCAGTGAGTGCTTTTACAAACACACCCAGGAAAACACACTCCTACGTGTGCACACTGGCAGGCACACACATACACTCACACACGTGAGCGTGCACAGGCACATACACACCAGCTCCTCATTGAGGGTTTCTGCTGGCAGGCCTGTGAGTCTGCAAGCCTTTGTGGCAGTGAGATAGATGGGAAGAGAATAGATATGCTGTACAACCACCATGCACACAGTCGTTGCGCCTCCCAGACTGCGTAACAGGACAATTGCCCAAACTCGAAACTGGCAGATTCTTTAGTCTCTGCGCACACACACACACACATGCTGTGTTGTTGTTGGCTTCCCTGTTTTTTTTTTCCTGCACAACACTGAAAACTTTTTGAAGAAAGTGGTAATAGATCAAAACTGTTCAAACAGCACTCATTTGAGAGGCTTCTCTTTAAGTGAGGCAGATTCAACAGATCATCATGTGGGAGCAGTGCATACCGTTGGCTGTTTTCACAGAGACGACGGTACGCCACTGCGTGCTCCAAAACCCCAGAGCCATCCACAGTAAAACGCACCAAAACACTACGTGTGATTATATTGGAATGGTGGCTGATGGATGCCAGGAGTGTTTGCTTAAACAATGAATCATAGAGGGGATTGATTGGCTCGCATCTAAACCCCTGTCAGAATGCCCCCTGCAGAGCACAGAAGAGGGGCATTTGCATGTGTGTCTCTTTGTTTTGTGTGCAATCGTGCACGTGTACATGTGTGTGCACGCTGTGTCTGTCTTTATGTGTAAATCGGTGTGTGGGAGGATGAAGCTGCAGGGGCATATTTGCATGTGTGTGTTGGTATGTGTCAGTGTGTGTGTGTCTGGGAGTGACAGTGTGTGCACGTGTGTGTAAGCACATGTGATGCAATGCTTAATTAAAGCATGTGCTCCTCTCCTTCTTCCACAAACCGGTCAGATGAAGCCATAATTAATGAGTGCTGTTAATTAGACTGAGGAGAAAGTGAGAATGGGAGAGTAGTCAGGGAGAGAGGGGGGAGGGAGCGGGTGAGGGGGTTAAGGAAATATGTGTAGTGTGTGTGTTCATCTCCATGTTTGTCTGTCCCAGTTGTGTCATTCCTCAGAGCAGCAGAACACACTGAGGTTGCTCTGCTTCATGTGTGCAGCCCCAGACTTAGCTACAGCAAAACTCTCCCACTCCTTCTCCTCCTCGACTGCTTTATCCTGCTCCTCTTCCTCAACTGCTTCTTCCTCTTTCTCTTCCACAACTTTTGCTCCTTAATTTACAAAATAAAATACTGTCCACTTATGATCTTTCCTGGCTCTCCGTCTGTCTTTTCATACATTCCCACCAATTCTAAAGTCTCACACTCGCTCCTCTTTCTTCTTCTCTTTCTTTCTCTCTTGCTTCATGTCTCCCTCCCTCCTAATCAGAGCCATATGTTGGAAACGGAGGCAGAGAGATCTGACAATAGACATAATTGTGTTGAATGTGGACTGTGTGCTATAGTGTGAGAGCCAGCAAGCATGCATATCTGCCTGCAAATGTTTTGAGCGTTCTTGTATTTGTGGTTTACGGGGACTCAGTCACATGTGTGATAACCGGCACATGTGGTCCAGGTTTCATAACGCTGCTGTCTGTCCTTCTCATCTTCTCCGGGTCTCTATCATCTCTCCATCATTCCTGTCTTTGTGTCACCTTCATCTCTTCATCCTCTTAACACCTCTGTATTCTCCACCTCTCTGCTTCCCCCTGGTGGCAGCAGTTGTTCACACATTTTTATTCTTGTTGCACCCACAGTCTGGTGCTTTGTAAGGCGTTTGCATGGTTTTGCCAAATTCTGACTGTAACTTTGAATTTTTGTATCTGTGAATGAGAGATTTTCGTCACTACTCAGCTGTTTATGTTATTTAATATTGCTATTTCTTGATCATATTTACGTTTGCTCACTCAAATAAAGTGAGATATGTTGTTTCAAAATGCATTTTATTGAATACACAATACACGATTAGTTCAATTTATAATCAGTACTGTTTGAATTGAAGGGACAGTCTCAAATGTGCACTTAGAGTCTGAAAAACACAAAAATAAAGGAAGAATTCAACTTAAACAGTTTATACTGCAAGTCATCCTCCAAAATATTTGTGTCTGGTGTGAGATGGTGCAGCCCTCTCCAAAATACTGATTCGAGTCTGGCCCAATTCATGCTCTGACATCATGTACTAATCTCATATTCTCTTTTTCTTTCTGCTCCTCCCTTCCCCACACATCTTCCCTCCACGTTCTGTCCCTTTCTCTGTCTGTCTGTCTCTGTCTTCGTGTCTTTCTCTCTCTCTCTGTAGCAACCATGGACAAAAGACAGAGGCAGAGGGAAGAGAGAGAAGTATCTGAGCTCTCCACTGCAGTATTGATGACCCAATGATCCCCTGCAGAACAGAGCCAGTCAGGCAGACCGAGTCAGGCTCAACTCAGAATCAAAATCAGCGCCACAACTGTTTGGTCAGAGCAACCGACTGAGCAGGATATGAATGGTAAATGTAATCTAATTCTGTAATGCTAGTGTGTGGGTGGCACAGTTAATAGAAGAGGGTGCATTACGGAGTAGGTTTGTGGCTGGTTGCCAGATATGTTGACGGCTCTATCATACAAGTACAATTCCATCTGTGCTGCAAAAGTTTGATTTTTATATGATCAGGTTGTTAATCAGTGCTATAATAGGGGAAAAAAAAAGGATTGTGCATTAAGTCTCCTAAACTTAAACTTGGAGAAGCTGACATTATTAAAGCCTTTGTATCTTGGTGATTACTGTTTTTGTGTTTCTGTTCTCAGCTGTTTGAATCTTCTGCTCTTACAGGTTGTTAGGGAGCAGCTACAAAGAGGAACAATTTCATTTACAAACAGCCGAAAACATCGCTTTGCTTTCTGCAACACCACCAGCAAAACCGTCCACTGAATGAGCGGCTTGTCGGGTCATCTCCATTCAGGCCAAACTGGGGCTCCGGTGGGTTTTGGTGAGACTCAAACAGCTGAGGGGCTCGAAAGGCTTGAAATACCTGAGTTCTGGACAGGGGAGTTTACACTCCCAGGTGGGTTCCTGCATCCTACTCATGATGGACTGGGACTAGTGCCCTCTGACTGCATCCTGCCCACCTCTCCATCTACCCTGGCTAACGGTTTCCATCTACAGGGAAGCCTGGGGTGTAGCAGCTATCGGCAGAAACACTCTGAGACTCATATGACTGCTGAGACGCACACATTTGCAGAGTCACTTCTAAACATGCAAACACACATCGACCAAGATGTGCATGCAAAGGCTTTTTCACATGCACAGTTGGATAATTGTGGGCACGTGGACATAAATGCTCACATGGGTTCTGTAGACCCAGAACTCTCTAAAACTCCTGCACCAGAGGTCATAGACCCAACCTCACCTCAGTCCTTGTCTTTGGCACTTGGCAATCATCCTGTCTCCACCAATCTGCTGACAGCCCCAGTCCTGACAGCGGAGACAGAACCAACCTTTTGTCCGGTCCCTACTAGTTCAAACCCAAACACAGCCTCTTCTCCTCTCCCTGTAGAAACAGAAAGGAAGTATGCACTCCGCAGTTCTGGACGCCCTCGCTTCCCCTGTCACCTGCGCAAATCCTCTCGCCTGCACCGGAGCATAGAGGATGGAGAAAAAAGAGTGGGGAGGGAAAGGGGGGGAGAGGAAGAGGAGGAAATATTAGAGGAGAAGATCTGGAGGGTTAAGGAGGAGGAGGTTGCAGTCGGTGATAAAGATGAGCGGTCATCTGTGGAGGCTGTGCTACCCACACCGACCAGCCATACAGACATGGCTCCTGCTCCACCAGCACCTAAACCTGCTCCTAAAGCTGTATCTAAACCGGGGCCCAGACTTGGGCATAGACCTGGACCAAAATCCAGATGTAAGCCATTACTGAAACCTGTTCACAAAGCAGCTCCTAAGAGCATAATGAAACAGCGTCAGGCAGCCCAGGCCCTCCGAAACCTCGTTAACCCTCCTCTCCCATTTCCATCTACACCTCTGTTGAGTATGAAGGCGGAAGCTAATGCAGCGCTGGGTGTGTGTCCACCCAACAACAGCAAACGAGGGCGTTATATTGGCGTAAGTTGAATAATAACACGTCATTATTATTTGTTTTTGACAACACACTACACATATTTATTTTTACCATGTATAAAAAAGTATTTTAAGAATTTCCTGTTACAAATATTTCTATTTTTACTTGACAGGTGAGGAAGATTGTTGTTAAGGTGCCTCGTATTCCTGTCAGCCTCAGCCGCCGACAGAAGAGCTACAAAATTTCTAATTTGGAGACAGTTACAGCGACAGAGAAAAGTAACGATGGCAGTCTGGAGGGCACAGAGCCTATTCGGGAGCCAACCGCCCTTCTCCGAATGAAGAACAATGGAAAAAGTGTAATGGTGATGTTCCCTCCTGGAGAGCTCCCAGTGATTCTTAAACGCAGGCGAGGACGACCACCAAAACAACCTGTACCAGGAATACAAGCCGAGCCTCCCAATGCTGGGACTGTTGGTGCTGCTGAAGATCAGCCAAAGAAGCCTCGGAGGCGACGCCGGACTAAACTTCCTTGTCCATATCCATCCTATGTTAATGATACAAATGATGTGAAAACAGAATATGGAGACGTTCTCTCAAAACTGGCCTTTTTAAACCGACAGCCCCCCACCACTGGCCGCTGCTCTCCTCCTCGCTGCTGGACACCTAGTGAGCCAGAAAGCTTTCAAACGTCCTTGGAAAACCCTGGAATATCCACCCTGCTTCACAGGCTCACAGGGTTTAGGCGCCCCAGAGGTGGCAGAGGAGGGGGGCTTGGCAGAGGTGGAGGAGCAGCAGGGGGCGTTATGGGCAGCGTGTGCAATAAGAGCACTTTCAGTGACTTCTTTGAATCTATTGGAAAGAAGCGGAAACTGAACCTCCTGTCTCAGCACGGATTACCCAGGAAAAGGCGTAAGGGTGTGGGTGGAGGGGTGGGTCGAGGAGGGGGAATGGTGGGAACAGATCCTGGGGGTGAGAAAGTAGTTAAAAAGAGACGTTCAAGAAAAAATGGTGCTTTTAAAGGAGGTGGGATATCAGTGGGGGACGAGTGGCCCAATGGGGCAGGTGGCTGGGGAGAGGAAGGGGTTATGGATAAAGAGAAAGGTTTGGGTGTGTATCAGCTCTGCGGGTCTTCAAGGGGTGGATTTTCCAGTTGTGAGATTGGACGGGGAGGAGCCTACAGCAACCTAGGTGGAAATAAGGGGCCAGCTGGTGAAGACTCACAAGGTCTTTTTGCTGGTTATTTTCGATCCCTGCTCGATTCCGATGACTCCTCGGACTTACTGGACATCTCCTCCTCGCAGTCAGAACCCCGCAAATCTTCATCCACGGCCGGTTATGACCCTTCCAGCTCTGCTGCCGGTCACAGCTGGTCTTCGTTTCCCAAGTGGAGCTCTAAAGGAGCAAGTGCAGGGCTGGAGGCTTCAGCACAGGCTCACTGCTCCTCAGCAAGGCCTCCATATGGCTACAGCAGTCTGGCCCAAACATCTCCCACTACTTCTACCTATCCTAAATCCACTCCTCCATCCCTCTCACACTCGCCTAGTTCTCCCCATCCATCTGCTTATGGTCACTATTCCTCTGGCTACTCCTGCTCGTCTCCTGCAGTTTCACAGAGGTCGTCAGACTGCAGCTATTCCTTTGGGTCTGCTCACAGTGGTGGTAAAGGCACACCTGTTGGTCAGATGGGTTATTCTAGCTACCAGACAGCAGCCAAACGAGGCTTCGCTGGATATCCTGCAGGAAGCCATCCCTCCATGGTGAGGGGGGAGTCATCAGGACCCACATCACCTGGAGGAGGTTACATCAAAAGTAGCACCTTTAGCACCTCCAACCCAGAGGGTTTCAAGCAGTACAACCCAAATCAGTGGAGCTGCAGGTAAATCAGTCTTTTGTCTAAAAATTACTCTGAAAACAAAATATTTTAAATAAATGTGTTTCTGATTACTGATAGGTGGAGCTGAGTAGAGTAGCTGAAACTAGTTAGGTGTTTTTAAATTCAGGGTGATAATGTATAAGCAATGAAGCACTATTGTTAATATTGTTTCTATTCTGTTTGCAATTTTTATCAGTTTTCATGCCCCACAGCTGTAAGAAATGCAAATTAAAAATTAAAACTTGTAGTTCAATTGCTAATAATATGCTGTGGCATTTGGTAGCAGTGTGCTGTTTAACTTAGATTAAATTTGCAAAAAACTGCAAGAAAGGTCCCCACAGAGAGTAATAGGATTTTGGCAAAACCGGTGAGGAAATGTAGCCCCCATTGGAGCTCAAGCACAAAAAACTTTACAACTTTCTAAGTTTAAGTTGGACTTTATGTGACTGAACTGGCATTTTGATATCGTTCATGGTAGGTGAACTGAATGTTTAACTGACAGTTTATGATGTCACACAGTCTAACTTTTGAACTGCCTGGAATTATCAAATTATTTACAGCAAACTATTTAACAAACTGAATCCATCTCATGTTTTAGTGCATCTACACATTTTCTTAATACATAATCAAAACAGGTATTTTTGTCATCTTTCACTCACTGTCTCCCACTGCTGTAGGACCTGGGATGTACTGAATCCCCTCAGGTTGCAGACATTGCACACCCAAGCTTCAAAATACTTCACTTATGATTTAGATCAAAATGAAGACTGGAAGTGAAGGGTGTTGTTAACTTGTCATGGTTTTTTATTTTTACATTAAACGCTATAGAAACTTTCAAATTCTTAAGGCCTCATGAATTTGCTCAAATGGACTTAGAATTTTTAGATTATCAAGAAGTTGATGTTGGAATTTTAGGCAGTGTCTGCATTGGCGTTCTTCAAAATTTCTTGAGAAATAACATGTGCTTTATATGCATGTTTTTCCAGACAAGCTTATGGCGGTTGGTCATCTGATGGCTTCGGGTCTCAGTATCATGGATATGGTGAATATGGCTCCAATGAGTCCAAAGATATCTTGGATATCTCAAACTACACCCCCCAGAAGGCCAAGCGACATCCCTTTCCTGAGAGTCTATCAGAATCCTCTTCTGACTCCTCACATCTTGGTTCTACAGCTCCTGGTAGCGGACCCAGCACCACGGCTGGAGTATACAAACAGAATGAGGTTGGGCCTGTTCCAGGAGGAGGAGGCCAATCAAGTCTGTCCAGCCTGGAGAAACTGATGATGGATTGGCATGAGAGTGCCTCAGGGCCTTCATACAACTGGAGCCAGGATGTTCTATTCCAAGGAGGAGGAACCAACAAACCTGGCCGTGGTCGGAGAAAACGGACTGAACCACAGTTAGAAAAAGAAGGGGGTTCTGCCTTACACTCTGATTCCCCATCTAGTCCCTCCCCTACACCTACAGCTGGACCTAAGCGAGGAGGAGTTGGAGGACGGGGCAGAGGTTCTAGAGGGGGTAGAGGAGGTCTTTCTCCATGTCAGAGAGAGCGTCCATCAGGGTCCAAAGGAAGGGGCAAGGCGGCTTCTACATCAGTAGTGGGACCAGTGGTGACCACTGGATGTCCTGATGGGTTGTTCCAGGAGGGGCTGGATTATTACAGCGGAGACAGTAGCAGCCTCTCTCCCCTGGCCACTCCTAATCCTGCACCACCTTCCAGCTACCTCCAGGACACCTGTGAGTACCCCTCCCCGTATTCAGCCCACCCCTCCACACCTTCTTCTGAGGAGCGATATCCAGCCTTATACCCTGGTGAGTCCTCCTCCTCCCTCTCACCCAGTGTCTCATCTCCCCCTTACCCTCCCAAACCTACACCTCCTCCTCCCCAGTCTTACCACCTTCTCCCCTCCCGGACCTTCTCACCGTCCTGCTCTCCTTCACCACGTTTAACTCCCCACTGCGGCACGGCGCTCAGCCCTTCACACCGACCTCCAACAAAAGACCCCCAGTTTTCGCAGTATGACTCTCCCAGCTACTGCGGCTCTCCCTTTTGGTATGGACAGACGTCGCACAGTGGCAGCCCCAGCCCACACTCCCACTCAAATGCAGCGGGGCACGCCCACAGCAACCCGCACACAAGTCCTCTCAGAAACACACACACTAATCTCCTCTCAAACCAAACCACAAACACACACACACATATGACTGCTCATGACTCTCATCATAGTACGCAGCCCCACACAAACCTGAGCTCACACACCAGCACCCCTTCACACCTTCAGAGCAACCTTCTCCCCCACTCAAACAGCACACACCTCCCCTCCCACACACACGCCACCCCGAGTCCCAGCCTGCACTCGACACCGGTGCTGTACGAGGAGCGCAGCCCTCCCTCCGCCATGACCCCACACAAGCGGGATCTGACTCCCCACGCCATGAGCACAGGCCTTCGACAGGGCCCTTTGCCTCTCTCCCCGTACCCCAAACGTCCTCTGGACTCTTCGCCTCACCAGGAGGACACTAGTGGCTACTCCCTAACCCAGCAATCCTACCAGGGGATGGGACATCGCTACCCCTCCCAGGCTGCTCAGAGCGGTGGGGTGCTGTGCCAACTCCTGGATCCAGCCAATGATGAGAGCTTCAGCGTCACCAGCCTGTAACAGCAGGTGAGTTTATCATTCACCACTTGAACCCTGGTAGACGTTTCTAGAGTTATTTTGATTATCTGGTTAGAAATACAGGAACAAAAGCTTAAAAGTGACCTTTTTTGTGACTTTCGATCACAGTACCATTTAGGCCTGTAACATAAACCACACGACTAAAGGCACAAGCATCTTTTACCAATTAAGTTTTACAGCCACATAAAATGGAGTAAATAGGTAAGTGTAATCAGAAACATTATGATGCCCTGAGATACTATAATAAAGATAACCAGTGATATAAATCTGTTTTATTTAACATATAAAACAGATCATAAAGAGAGTATTGGATTGTCTGTAAAGCTGTGTTTTACTCAGCTTTTCCAGTAAACAGCTGAGCCGTCTCATGGCCTTATAGAGTCACGCAGACTTTCATCTGTAATCTGAGCTTGTAATTATTGAAATTAGGAATGTTTAAATGTAGAATCTTCTTTTTTCAGTAGCTGAAATCAAACTGAACACAGATCTATGTTCTTGTTTGTAAATTCATCATTTAAAAAAAGTCTGGAGATAAGTTCCCAAGTAGCATTAGATGGTTGTTTCCGTGAACCCGCAACATGTGATCAAAGTAACTCTTGATGTAAGTGAAACAGATCGCAAAACCAGAACAAATCCACCAGAGAAAGAAAGGCCAAATCAACAGTTTGGTGCAATCAGACAAGAAAGGAACCCTCCGGTGAGGTAGGAGACATCAAAAGGCCTGGATATACTCTTGATCACAGGATTCTTTCTATGTTAAAGAAAAAAAAACTGCACAAAAACTAAAGAACTCTTCAAGAATAAGAAATTGCATTATCCAAATCTACTATAACGGAAGAAAGTACAGAGGGTTCGCCATGAGGTGAAGACCATTCTTAAATATCAAGAGGAAAAGAGAGCCTGGATTTGACTTTACCCAAAACGTCTTAAAAAGTGAAAGAAGTTCTTGAACAAATGGCGCTGAGATCAGTCTGCAGCACAAAGATTTTAAAAGTCTGCAACATATTTTGTAAAACACTTAAAAAGAGTGATGGCACAGAAACACGTGATTTTGTTAGTTTTTAATGATGACGTGACTGGAAAAAACCCCCAGATGGATAAATTCTGAAGTGTTTGAGGGTAAGTGGTCAACTCAGGGTTTCATAAAGCAGAGTCAATGTAAATAAATATAATTCACAATTAAACTACATAAATAAAACTCAATGTAAATGAGTGGGATTCTCCGCAGTCAACTCAATTAATTTTATTACCTTAAAGCTAAACTAAAGGTAGAAAACTCGCCAACTAAAAGGTAAAGAAAGCTGTAAAGCACTGCAAAGGAGGAAACCTGCTTTTTTATTGATACCCATGAGTTTTAGATATTTTCTGCAAATTAGTTTCATATTCAATGTTTTATAGATTTTGTTTATGGTTATTCTAATTTTTTTATCATTAAATCTCAAACTGTAATTCCTAAATTTGCCTGCACTTTAACTACGTATTTATTATGAAACTTGACATTACTTTTAGCTTTTTAATGGATAGATTTGACTTTTCTCACAGTGCAGAAAGTTCACCTAGATGTTTCAAATCAATTATTTTCTCATCTGATGTTCTTTTCCTTTCTGTGTTTTTAGGTGCATTCAATCCAAGCTTTTACAGATTTGCAAACATATTTTTTAAGGGGACTTCTTCTTTGTGAGAGACTGAAATGAAGGGTGAGAATTTAGCTGCCAGCTTTTGGACAGTAAAGCTTTAATTCTCCGGCACTGACAATCAAGATCAACCCACAAACTAAAGCATGTACATACACACATACACACACACACACAAATAAGAAGACACATATACACAGAAACGCATGCGCAGATTAGTTCACTACCTAACCATAATCATACAAAACTCATACATGAGCACTCTGCGCTGGAATGAAGGAACGGCCAAGAGGAGCTGAGAGATGAATACCAGACGCTCATGGACAGAGACAAACCTATTTTCTCATCTCTTTGAGTCCCTCTGTGACACATGCAGTATCTCACCAAGCCTTTCCATTTCTGTTCTCTACGTCTGCAGTATAAACAAACAGCTGCTTTCTCTCGCTTTCTGTTTCTCCTCTTTGTTGTCTCCCAGATCTGATGCTAAACCAGCCACCACGTTCTGCACTCGCATCACTTAACTGTCTTGTGCCCCCTAATCTGAGCCGCAAATCTTTTCAGAAAACCATGAGCCTAGCAAATGTCCCGCTCTGTGCACTTCTCGTGTTTGTGTCCCATCGGAATAAAAGTGGACTGAACCCGTTTCTGCTCTTGAAATACCAGCATCTGTACATATGACTTCAGCACCGAGCCAGGGGGCCTCCTTTCGCTCCGAAGGCCCGTCATCAACGTTCCCTCCTCTGCTTTCTGCTGTGCTTTCTCCGCTCTGAGGGGGGAGTGGAGGACTGCAGCTTGGAGACTCAACATCCTGTGTTTTGCTGTTTTAACTACAAGGGAAAGAGACATCGAAATTACACAACGGCCCCAAAGAGACTCTTGTTTTCTGTGTGTGAGTGAGAGACAGAGGATGCGTGACTGACTGCAGTGATGCATGTATTTGTGAGTTTGTGTGCATATTCTGTGTGTGTGTGTGTGCCTGTGGGGTCATAAGGAGTGAAGCTCTCGAGACGACAAAGTCTCGGCGGGGCCTCATTCTTTCTTTCACTCTCTCCCTTCTTTTTCTGTGGTCTTGTGTTGTTTGGTGGTTTTTGTGATGACTTAAAAAAATGTATATCTGTCTGTTACATATCATGTATGTATCTGAGGTGCAAAATATTTAAATACACATTATGTTCTTGCCATTGGTAAACTTGTCTGTGTCATTCAAGCTTCTTGAACAGATAAAACAAGGGGGAGTAGCGGCGTGTTTCTGTGGAGTATTAGATTTAGCCCAGGCAAACTGCGAGCGAGTGAGTTCAATCAAGGACACAATTCAACAGGGAGTGAAAAAGAGGGGAGGAGAGGAATGAATGATGAGGAGAGCAATGGAGAGAAAAGAAAGAAGCCAGACTGAAGAAATCAGAAAAGGGGTGTTGGAGAGGTTTTCTCAAAAAAAAAAAAAAAGTTCAACATTTCTCCTCCAAATAAGGACAAGGGTTAAAGCAGAGAGAGCTGGAGGAAAGAAACCCCCTGTTCTCGTTGTGGGTAACTCATACCAGGAATCTGCAGCTTGTAACGCGTCTGTGTTTGTTGCAGACCGGCTCTGAGAATGAAAGCAGATGGGGGAAGTTTACGGGCTGCAGATTGTGTACAGTTTGTCAACAGGCTGATTAAATAGACTCAGACATGGCCGGAGGAAATGTGTTTGCTGTGACATTCCGCTGTATGGCAGAGGGGGACACGTTCTGTCAACAGCACTACATGACAGACAGACAGGGGGAGGGAGGCATCTGCTCTCCTTCAGAAATATACTGTATTCATATGAAATATAAACATTTTTAAACCATATAAATATTCAACAAATGTATGCAGACTGCACTACTGAATTATTCCATTAATTCTTAAATATTTCTCTTAAGTAGCCTCAAATTTAACATTTAGCTGATTTAATGTTTTGCATTTTCTTATCAAAACTATACTGCCATATAAACTGAACTGAATTGACCTCACTGGTGTAAAAGTGGTAAAGGAGAAATGCATCCTGCAGACTGAAAAATCAAATCGCATTCTTCACCTTCAATAACCTTTAGGAGATAAAAGTAGTTCAATGTTTCTACAAATAATAAGACAAAATATATTTCTTTAGTGTCATCATACAAGTATTTCACAACAAATTTTATAATGCAGTCATTTACAATGTGCCCTGGAAAGAATGAAAAATAATAAATAGTGGAGATATGAAAAAATGTAATAAATAAATTAGGAAAATTTAAAAATATATAATCTTATATAAATGGTAAGGAAAAATGAAATTGCTATAATCAGTTTTATTTATAAAAGCAACAAACTAAACATTTTATTAATCTTTTTTTTAATAATGACTTACCTCAATGTGGCTGCGTTTCCTTTGCTTATTTAAGCTATATATGACACATATTGGCTCTTTGTGATACAACTTAACATGTTTTAGTCTCTAACTATTAAATCACTTTGAGATTTAATAAAAAGATAGCTTGTTTTAAGCGTTTTGTGAGAGTTATTTAGATGTAGAGTAACTTAAACAGCCGTTTCCGTGTGAAGCAGAACACTGACCCAAGAATGCGCCTCGTCATCCGAATTTACCCCCCTGGGGGTGACGAGGAGGGGGAGGAAGACTCAGCTGGGACCTTCCTCTCAGCCCTCAGGAGGAAAAGGAAAAGTTGAGCTAGAGGGCGGAGGTGCCCGAGCTTTGCTGAGGAATGCGGGACCTGGCAGGTTTGTCCCTCCGCTCCAGAACGGGCCTCCCGCTGCTTTTGATCCCGCCGCTCCTCCTCGCGCTCCAGCTGCTCGCGATCGGCTCGCGGCTACCTGCAACCGCGCGCTCGTGGGTTGGAGAGGAGGAGAAGGACGGAGAGGTGGCGTTCTCCGTTATCAGCATCCAACCGGACAGGAGCTCAGGCCGGCCTGGACCCCAGCCCCGGAGACCGGAGGTGGCGGACGGAGGAACGAGGGAGGGGGCGCGAGCGTACGAAGATGAGAACGAGATGCTCGAGCGCCAGGTTGGTACAGACACAAGCCAAAAGTTGATGAGAAAAAGTGTTAAGTGCTAAATTACAAGATATTAATAAAACCTAAAGACTTTAAAAACAACTAAACGTGTCTTAATAAAGGGGCAAAGTTTGCGTAATGACGTATTATTTGTTTGAAGTTTCAATGGTCCTACTGGTCAGACTGGGACCCATCACACAAGTCTTAACAATAATGAAGGAAAGATCAACTTCTTGACTTTATCTAAATACCCGATGGTGCATTTTAAAACTGAGATCAGGTATAAAAAAATCAACAAGATCAAGAATAAATCAAAACGACCATCAAGTGGTGGCGCTAGAGAGAAATATTCCCCTTTACCTTCAATCTGCTGCATTTTAAAACATTCATTTCAAACATGTTTCACAAACAGTCTGATAAAAAATAAACATTGAACATCCCATTTCCTTCCAACTTGTTCAAAAGGGAGGTAGAATATATAAATTCCTACCCCATTCATCATTTATTCCAACAATTTAGAACAATCTCAAAATAATATTACATATTCTAATTGAAAACAGAAAAATACACACACAGATATTCGTTTGTTTTCAGAACCATCACTGTTCTGAATTAAACAGCTGTTTTTCATGTTGGTTTCTTTTAAACTGATTTATGTTTCTACTTTGCCCAGATTCATTTGTTCAACTAGTCTAAATGTTGACTCCTGAAACTTTTCAAAGTTGCTCTGATGCCTCTTGATCTATGACCACCCTCTCTCTAAACATTTTCTTTATTTTATGTTGAAGTAAACGCTTTCTTATGTTGAATATTATGATTCAAAATCAGTCAGATATTTTAAAGCTTATGTTTTTTAAGTTTCTTTGTGTGATTTCTATATCCAGCATATTTTATTAGTCTGATTGCCCTTTTCTACATCATATTTATTGTTTGTACTTTTATATGTGTTTCCCCACACTTCAACACAGTAACTCAGATATGGTAAAATGTTCAGTATAATATGTAATGCTTGATGATGGTGATGTTGTTTTTCCCAGAACAGCGATGCTCTCTGTGCCAACTTCCCTCAAACATATTTCACGTCTGGTTCTTTTTGTGGTCTAAGATCACACCAAGAAAATTAATTTAATGACATTCCTATTTTTTCTGAACATTTTTTGCCCAGGCAACGGCGCACAGCCCACTGAAAACAAGACCCACTTATGGGTCACGACCCATCAGTTGAGCTACTTTAAGTAAAAGTACATTGAGATTCTAGAAGTAAAACTGCATAAGTATTTAAAAAACAAAGCCAGAACATACAGCTTGCACAGAATGTGTTAATTTTTGTACATTTCTAAAAGCAGTATATTTCTAGTTACAAGTTTAAAGAAGCTAACTGTTTAGTGAAAATAACTTGTTTTACAGGAAAAACTCAAACTCGTTGTGTAAAACTATCTAGATGACATAATGAGAGGATGTAAACCTCACGTCTGTTTAATAAACAGTTTGTTGGTATTTCAACCCTGCCCTTCTAAGGAAAAAAATACAAAGAAATGTTAACAAACCAGCCATGATGAAAGGAAATTTCTAAATGACAGAAAAAACACGTTTGGTCTGAGTGGGAGGCAGGTTTTTTTTTTTATTACAGATGTCTACATCAAGGGGATCATTGTTTCAAAATCCTTTTATTCAGATTAAGACAACTTATATTAGCGTTGCAAATAAAACACTACTTCTGTTGAGTCTTCGTCCTGCAGATGAGGCTCGTGAATTATTACCTGCATGACAGAACAGGTAAGGGCAAAGGCCAAGAACTGCACTGACCCCAGATCAGAGAAAGATGACAGCTGTTCTGTCTTTCCTGTCTGTGCCCTGCAGTTGCATTGTGTCTCCATCCTCAGCCTGTATGTTTCAGTGTAGGTCTTTCTGTCCCTCTTTATCTCCAAACCTCACTCTCTCTCTCTCTCCCTCGCTCCTCTCTGGCTCCCTTCTGTCTTTCCTTCTCCCTTTTCTTTTCTCTCACTCTCTCTTTATCTGCCCAAGGCTAAACTCTCTCTGACTCATTCTAGTGCACCCCTCCTGCTCCACAGAGGTTGCCATGGTGACCACAAGGTTCATTGTTAGGAGTTGAGACTAGTGTGTGGGGAGTGTGTGTGTGTGGTGGTGGGGTAAGTGTGTGTTTATATGTTGAGGAGCCACAGGCAAATACCAGCCGGCCTGAGGTCAGCGCCTGTGACCTTCCTCCTTAGCACTCACACCTCACTTACTGTCATCCTGATACATTATTCATCCATCTTCCATTGTTTGCATAGATCTGTTGGTATATCCCGCTTTATATTATGTTGATTTACAGTATGTATTCATGCTCCCAGGTGGGACCCAGAGCGATGACGGTGCAACAGTGGGCGGCAAACGAGCCGTCCTTCGCAGCAGAACTCAATCGTATCGTCATGTATGTCACAAGGCCGCAGGTAGGCTGATAAAACCATCAAAGACACAGTCGTGTCTCTTCGTTTCACACAATAAATGATAAAATGTATCTTCTCAAATGATTAAAGGCATATTTTGTGCAACTGTATAATAGTTAAAACATACTAATTAGGTATAAAACACAAACTTTACATCAGTAGATGAAGAAAAACTATTAAATATATTTAAAATAAAGTTATTAAAGATGTAAAACTTTCATACATTTACAACATGTACAATTGTCAAGAAACTTCTTCACATTGTCATGTTCTGCCCCCTTGTGTCCAGTTTGTGCCTGTGTTCCTCCTCCTGTGTTCTGCACTAATCCTCCACAGGTGTGTCTCGTCTCCCTGATCACCCCCTCCCTATATGAGCTGTTTAGTTCAGTCACTCCCTGTCGGTTCCTTGTGTTGCATCCCCTCTTGTGTTTTATGAGTCCAGCCAGCAATAAAGCTGTTTTTGTGTTTTACCTCACCTGTTCCTGCCTCCATCTTCCTCACGTGGGTCCTGCACTACCCCACACTATGACACACATATTAACTTTTTAAAGTTTTATCATCATAACAAGCTACTGAATGAATGTAAGGTTTCACGTCAGAGTTTTTTGTTAAAACTGTTTTATATATTGAGAAGGAAAAAAGGTGTTTAGTGAGAAAAACTGAAATTAGACTAAATTGAAAGCAAAAATGTTTTCTTTCTTCTGTTTGTATTTGTATGCAGTGATCATCATAAATAAAGACAGGCACAGCATCTTTTCATTCCCTTCTTCCATTGTACAAAAGTGAAGTTGTTTTTTTTATTTTTTATTCAGGAAAAGTTCTATTTGTCTAGATGGAGTAGGCGGGGCCTAAAAGTCTTACTGCAGCCAGCTACTGGAGGGTGTTTTTGGTTTCTCTCGACTTCAGCTACATTATGTTCCCATGTCTATTTATCATATGAATGTTAAATAGTGTGATTGACTGGGTTTGTTTTGGAGAACCCGCCCCCTTCGATTGCAAACCACTTGTTTTATATCTTTTGTGAATGTTTCAGGCTAAACCTCACAGAACAGACTTAGACAGGAATTTGATCTTTGCCAATTCTTAACAACAATCAATAAAAAGCTTCACATTCACAGCTACTATGACTTCTCTTTCACTGCAGACTGGTGTGTGGGTTAACATTTCTGTAATATGATCAGTCAATATGCTGGCAGCAGAATTCCACCAAATCCAGAGCCAGTAAGGAGGTTGTTTCAGACTGGAAACTCCCAAATGAGGTTTTAGCCTTATACAACAGACTCCAGGTAAACAGTTACCAGGAAGTGAATAATATGTTTTAAAACTGTACGCTAAGATACTGTGAGACAACGGTCTGTCTGAAATGTCCTCGCAAATTTCACAAGTCTGCCGATCAAACCACTTCTTCTGCTTTAACTTCCTCTCCTCTCATTTGAATGCTAATTCTTTGGCAGATGGTTCTCAGAGCTCTATCCAACCCATCTCATGTGCCTTTCTTCTCTTCTCCATCCCCAGCTGAACTGCTCCAGCGTTTTACCTCCAGGGAAGGCTCAGCCAGCACAGCCCCCTGTGGCTTCAGCTCGCTGGCTGCTGTGTGCAGAGGACTGGCTCCTTCCAGCTGCAGATACACCCTGTGTTGCGTATTCCTTTAGGTGTGCCTCTATGTCTGTACCATGCACTCATGCCAGAGCATTTACCGTTGTGCTTATGCATTCGCATCACTGTCACAGCTGGAATAAACAATGCAATGCATATTTAATCATGCGTGCGATAATCTTCAAACCACTTCTCTGCTCCCCTGCCATACTGTCTGCTTGTGTTTGTGTCTCCAGTCTGGATGGAGGGGATGCGGACTTTCTCAAGACTGTGTCAAGACTAGGATGTGAAGTCCACAGTTTTAATCCCAGCACCTCCGATGCATCCGACAGTCACCTTGGCAACAGTTTGGCTAGTAACCGTGGCAACAGAGGCGGTGTCAGCCAGCACAGAATGTGGCTGGAGTGGCGAGCCCTGAAGAAGCGCAAGCACAAGACGAGGGGAAACCTGGGGAGTGTTTCTCAAACGCTGGCAGATATCATGGCAGCTTTGGGACACCACACCGTAAGAGACACACACACACAAAAACACACACACACATACAGGAAGAAAGAAGAAACCCCGCCAAACAAGCATACCTTAGAGTCTTTTCACCCCAACATATCCAGAAAGCTCTTTTTCTTGGCCGTTGCCATAGTAACAGGGCTCTGCGCCATCTCTGGATGCCATGGCAACAGTTTAGGTGAGTGAATCACACAGTGGTCCAGTTATATCCGGCAGCCACAAGAGGGAGTCACATACCTGCACTTTGACAAAAACTTCTCTTTTTCTGAATATTTTGTAGTGATTACATTAAAACTTAATTGTCAAATATTAGAAAGCAGCTGATTAATTCTTATTTATAGGCTACTGGCAACAATTATAATCAGTGTGCTATTTCCAATATGTTTTCTCTTCTCATGACAATAAAATTGAAATAAAAATACATTTGCTTAGTTTGGACATTTAATTTCTAATTTATATGTATAATCCAGATTTTTTTTTTAAATAATTAAATTTCTGTTTAGGTTCATTTCATGTATGCTGACCTCCTAAGTGCTGAGTGGCGGGTTTTCCAGAACTGGATAGAGGAGGGAACTATAGGAAACATCCATCATCTGGTTGCTACAGTCCACCTGCACTGGGCAGGGTTTGAGGTGGGAGGGACCGACGAGGATGTGCTCCGCTACTGGTTCAGCATCCTTCAGGGAATTGAAGCCTCTGGACTCCACCTGGTTCACAGCTCTTCTGGAAAGGGCCACAATGTCCTGAAACAGACAGCAGCTAATGCTCACAGCTCCTACACACTCAGCTGGGCCAACACCCGACACTGACACTCAAACGTGAAGATGAGCAGAGCTGTGCATGCTGTTGAGGATGGTGCTGCACTGAAATTAGATGAGGTTTGGAGGAATCATTAGCTTTTCTCTTGAAGTTTTAGTAATACATACTTCTTCATGTTATATCTCCCTCTAGTGGACATTAAAGGTTCTGCAATTTATAAAATTCCATCTTCTGGGTTGTAACTTAAAAACAGTAATATAGACAAAAAAATGAAGCATTCTTTAAAAATCTGCTTTAGAGTAAATATTTTTATTTTTCTTGTAAATCTACTTTATTAAATAAAATGTTTTTCACTCAAAATGCATTTTTAAAATGTTTTAAGTAGTGTGAACTCTTTTACAAGAAAGTTGAGCAAGTATGTTTTTTTTCCTTAAATTTTTTTATGCATTCATGCACATTTTAACAACACCTAATGCATTTACATGCAATAAATTTTCATATTAAAGAGCCTAAACTGTTTTGAGAGTTTTTGTGCCTATACAGAGAATTTCCTACAAAAGCCTTAGCCTAAGTATCTTCTTTTTTTTTTTTAGACAACAACAAAAGAACACACTGCTTTAAAATCTGTTCAGTCTGTGTGCCTTTGCAGGCTCATGTAACTGCAATAATACTAATTATTATTATGACTGACTAATACTTAGATTTACTGACATCTTATCCATTAATATCTGTCTTGTTTTGTCAGGTTTTTATTGCAAGTTGCTGCATGTTTTTGCTTTAAGGTTTTTTTTTGTTGGACTTATAACCCACACAAGACAGTCCACAAATATTTCCACAAAAATGTCCTCTGCCTCCTTCTCGGATTTGTAAAAGCATGTTCATTTGTGTGTGAATGACTCAGCTTTCTGACAGTTTTCTTAAAGAAGCTTTTAAGTAGCCCTCGTGGTGTATTTTACAGGATTAACCATCTGTTCTGTGGACTGCATGAACAACAGCAAAACAAATCGTTCACTTTGGTTCACCGTAATGGTTTTGTGTTATGTGTTGTTGCATTCTTTCTCTTCAGGTTGGGTGATGAAGCAATTCTAAAGTTGTTGATCTTTTACAGCCTAAAGATTACCTTCATTAATTGCATAAACACATCTTTGAACAACATTTATTGACTGTTCCAATTAGAAAATGCCAAAGCATTATATTGCAAAGAATTACAATTTGTTTCTGCAACAATTGTTTAAATTACACACACTCATCACAAATAGAACATATATTATCTCATCAATAATCATTTAGAATTTGTAAGTTTTTTCTCCCTACATCCCTACAAATGCAAGCCTTATTTAAGGACTTAACTGTGTTGTGAAACAAATGTTTGCATTGTATCAAGATGTTATTGCAAAATTGAAGGTGCCTCATTATTAACTAAAGGTTTAAATGCTCTTCATGCATGATTTAGTTTTTGTTGCATGCAAGCTTTATGTCCTTTCTGTAAAAGCTTCCAGTTTGAATGGGCTGAGCTTGATGTGCAGGATGCTTTTAACACTCATTACTCTCATATTTGCTAAGTGTTTTCTCATTCATACAGTACCGATACCAGTCATTCCTCGGACGCGTTCCAACTCGCTGGAGCGTACGTCGGAATGCGGCGCAGCCTCCACCCTCCCCTACGAAAATTGCGGACAGATGTTTGCGACTAGTTTGGGTGGAGTTGCGCTTTTTACGTTGACGTTTCCACATCCTGTTCTCAGCGAAATCAAATGACAGCCGCGTTTGCCAATCAACTTCGAGTAAGTCAATCTTTAGCCCAATCAGAAGTTCGCATTCGTGGGACTTTCGTGTACTGGTCAGCTCGAGCGCTTTACTGTACTGCTCTACATTTCTTGAGAGAATCTTGACAGCGGCCAAATAACAGGCATTTTAAAGAGACTCTACGGCGTCAAGCTTTGAAGGTAAGTAACTAATCTATAGTCAATGTTGTCACAAAGCGGCGGATGTAATTATTGGCCTGTTTAGCTGTTTCTTCGAGATAAGAGGCGCCTACAAGTTACTTCCTGCTCTGACGAGGCCGAGATCCCAAGTTAAACTTAGCCCGTTTTAGCTAATGTTGTGGGCGTAAAAGCGTGAGCGATTTATATCGTGTTGTAATTTGTAAAGACTAAATGTTTAAACTGACTTAACATTAGTACGTTTTTATGAAATAAGCTAACTAAACTCGTTAGTATGAGGCTGAGAGTGACTCAGTGTCGGAACAACATGAGCTTCCCAAAACTGAAGCAAGTTTTTCACAAAAAAAGCGAGTCAACCTGTACTATTTGGGAACAATTTGATTTAAAACTAGAGAGGAGAGTGAAGAAACCTTTGAATAGCAGGCATAGTTAACTGAGTGACATCAATACCGCGATTCGCTTTCAGAATCTTCATAGTCGACATAAAACGCTTGTAATTAGGGAACCAAAATGAGTTATAGGAAGCCCAAAAGGGTGTATTTACAACTGGAGTTCTGAGTGTACAGATCTCTGAGGGCCTAATGGGAGTTGTCGTTTTCTAAACTTATTCCATATATGAGTTACTGCTTAGTTTTTGAGAGCTGCCATTAGATGTATTTATCCTGCTGCATACACAGTGGTGGGGAAGCTCTTACCTCATCAAACTCGTGTCTATTTTAACTTTAGCTTGAGGTGAATGTTGCTGAGCTGAGCAAAGCTTTGGTTTTGCTTCTGCATTTCTGTCTGGTTCAGCTTTATTTATACATTTTTGTGTTTTTGAGCCTGATTTATTTAGAAGTATGCAGGTTTTTAAGCAATTTAATTACTTACCTCCTGATCAGCTCTATAGCATATTAATTGTACCAGGAAGGAGAAGGAATGTAATACATTTACAGTATTATTTACAATAATTTGGTGTGAGCATCAAGGTCAACAAGAGTCCATCAGACTTGAGTGCAGATGCACATCACTTTGAATTAATTCATTGCAAACAAGAAGAACTTGATGTTGAGCACACTGATATTGTAATGATGCTAAATTTGTGATGTATCGTGCAGCTCTAGTCTAGGTTTTTTTGTGATGCTTTAAGTCCTTGAATTTAATGGGGTATTTCCAAGGCTTTACTTGAAACTATAACAACAACAAAAATCTTGTAATGTATAAATCATTTCCTTTTATGTGACAAGGAAGTTGAGTAATTGTTTTTAGCAAATATAAGTGTCTGTGTAGGTCATTACCATTGTAAGTTGCTGGAAATTCTTGAAAATTTGCTGTGGTTGTGCTTTAAAAATATACTTGAAATAGATTTAGTCAAATATAAGACCCCTGCCTAGTCACTGCTCTGTTTGTCTCTTAAATTTAGATGCCTTTTTATTCTTTGAGGAAACAAGTAATTCATAGCTTAGTGTTAAGTTGTTTAAAAAACATTTGGTGGAAAAAGTAATCTAAAATGTTTACTTACAAGAACAGGATTCAAGAACAGGATTGAAAACGAGTGATAAGTTGTCATCATTGTATAATACAAATACAGAAAGACATAGGCTTGGTCTATATTTGTAATATAACAGAAAATAAACAGTTTATGTAGGGCCTTGTTTTACCTTTTGTGTACACTTTTAAAATAAATATAGATTAGATTGGACTGTGCATTTCAGCAAAGTCTCAGTAATACAGATGCACAGTAAAAAGTGTCATCATTGGTTTTTAGGTGAAATAATTAGTTGACTTATCAAGCTGATAAAATGCACTTTTGAGTTAAAAAACAAAGAAACAAATGAACATCACTAGTGTGGATGTTGTGGAGCAATGTTTTGTGAAAAAGTTGCCAAAATCTAATAAAAGCATCAAAAGTCCTTCAGTAAACCTGGAGAATCATAAAACCAAGACCCCTTTAGGTAATAATTAGAAAGTTTGTGGTTTTGGATGATCTTTTGTTTAGATTTTTATTTAATCTCGCCATCACCTTGTTTCAGGGTTGGGCTGCCCCACGTGCCACATCCCACCATGCCTTTGGTGACGAGGAATATTGAGCCGCGACATGTGTGTCGCCAGACCATCCCCTCCACCATCCGCAGTGAGCTGGAATGCGTGACCAACATCAGCCTGGCCAACATCATCCGGCAGCTCGGCAGCCTCAGTGAGTATCATCTGCTTGTTGTTTATTGTCAGTAAAACATGGTGGCTGGGATTTGTAACTTATGTGACTTGTGTGTTTCTTTGTAGGCAAATATGCCGAGGACGTGTTTGGGGAGTTATTTGTCCAGGCTGGAGCGTTTGCCATCAGAGTCAACACGCTGGGAGAAAGAGTTGATCGTCTGCAGGTTAAAGTCACCCAGCTGGATCCAAAGGAAGAGGAAGGTAAGCGTTCCTGCTCTTATAATCAAAGCTTGTGCCATCCTCTCCCACTTCAAATGTTAATGTTTAAGTGTTATTTATCTGCATGTCTTTCTCTCAGTTTCTCTGCAGGCCATCACGACCCGTAAAGCCTTCCACAGCAGTCTGACCCAGGACCAGGAGCTGTTCACCAGACCGTCGCTGCCAGTGCCTGTACAGGACACCTACATGACCTGTAATCCTCCTCCACCTCTCAACCAGCTCAGCCAGTACCGGTAGGATGGATCACAGAGATAGAACATGCAGAAAATCTATGAATGTGTCATTCAAAGTCCAGTTCAAGTTTTTAACGTTTATTTTTTTTGGGAGGATCTGAGCTTTAAATTATGTTGGGTTGATTTAATGAGACTCTGTCAAATCGTATCAGTTATAGTACCTTTTTTTTTTTGTTTGTTTGTTTTTCCAGATAGATCAATTTGTTTGCTTTTGTTCACACAAGACCAAAAAATATCATTTTAAAAGAAGTTAAATATATCAACACTGAGGCAGATGATCTCACAGCAGGCTTTTTATTACATCTGTTCACATAAGTCAGCGTGGTGTGACTGCTTCTAGATTCTGATGACTGTAAATGCCTGTTTGCAGGGAGGATGGGAAGGAAGCCCTGAAGTTTTACACAGATCCCTCCTACTTCTTTGACCTGTGGAAGGAAAAGATGCTGCAGGACACCAAAGACATCATTAAGGAGAAGCGCAAGCACAGAGTGAGATGCATTTATACACGAAAACATGAGTCACACGTTCACAACATGTTAGTCACATCAGACCTAAGGCACTGACATCCAACATCGTCATCTCCTCTCTGAGCAGGTGAAGAAGAAAGACAACGTGAACCAACGCAATCTCCATCCCAAAAAGATCAAGACCAGAAAGGATGAGTGGGAGCGTCGTAAGATGGGAGAGGAGTTTGTCGTGCCAAAGAATGAATTGTGAGTGAAATGAAAAGCCTTAGCAGGTTAATCAAGTGTTTGTTTACAGACTTACATGAGAAAAGCGGAGTTCCCTTAAAGGTTTCACACTTAAATATTAGATTCTACAAAGAGGAGTTGGCCAAAATTCCTCCACAGCCATGTCAGAGACTCATTACCACAATCTGCAGTTGTTTCTGCCAGCTTTAGGGGTCATTTACTTTTTCACACAGGGCCACATATGTTTGGATAGCTTAAATGAAATCATCACTTGAAAACTGCGTTTTGTATTTGCTCAGGTTATCTCTAACTCTATTTCTGTCAAAAACACAAACTCAAGCTCAATGGCCTGAGCCTGGACTTTGGAAAATAAAGACATCTCTAGTGTACACAGCAAAACTACAGATCAGGAGCCACGTGATGCGTCCTCCCCCTCCTTATCAACCGATCTGTACACAGTGATAGGGTGGTACGTACTGTCTGGGAATGTTCTCAGGGGGTTGGGTGTAGAGCTGGCCGTCACTGACAAACTGCTGTAAACAAATGCATCCATAACATTAGCTCTTAAGATTGACTATATTTGTTTTCAGCATGTGATCTGAAATAGTAACTTGTTAAACAATGGAAGCTGTTCAGGGTTCATCAAAATAGGAGCAAAGTTTAAACTCTGCTGACAGCATAAACAGTTTAATCTTCTGTAGTAAACAACTTCTAAAACTGTTATTTATTTGAGAAACTACAAATGAAGAATGCGTAAACTAGTAAATATTTAAAGAAGTTAATAAACATGAAGGTATGTTTATGACATCATAGGAAATTAGATTTTTATGTGGGTTTTTTTGATATTTTACCACCTCCATGCTAAAAAAGAACTTTAGATTATTGGAGCCTTACTGAAATCCTGTAAGATATCTGTGTTTTAACATGTTTACTGTATGGATCCCTGTCATTTGCTGGTATTAAAATGAGGAAATACTCATATTTGTTGATGTTCTCTTTATAAAGAAGCCATTATTTTCTACTTGCTTTCAGACTTTATTTTTTATTGATAGGTGAGATGTAATTTGAAATTTCCAGGAGTTGCTGATGGAGTCTTCTATTTGCTTTTAGGAATTCCGACGGCCTGAACGGCAGCATCGGATCAGGAGAGGGTTTTGATGAACTTCTCGATCAAAGTACAAACTCCTACGCTTACGACCCTGGCTCCCCCCCGCCTCCTTCCAGTCCTGACGACCTTCTGCCTCTTCCACCCCCAGACACGCCGTAAGTTCTGTAGCAAACAAACCCACTCCTGCTGCCGGCTCATGACCAACCCTGCTGGTGAAAGCACAGCTCCTCGTGTCAGAGAACAGCTATGCTGATACGCTTAGGTTTGATTTTTAATCACTGGCAGTGGTTAAGGGTGCTGCTTCTTTCGAAATAACTGTTAATAGAGGAAGCAACATCTCCATTATGCCTTTGTAACGTTCATCTCTTCACATGCAGGTTTAATGATGGAGCGCCGGCCCAGAAGCGTACCAGCATGCTGAGTCCCACCCACCCTCCTCCCGCTCCCCCCATAGCCTCTCCACTATCAAACTCCCGTCCAAACCTCTCCCCTCCCCCCGCACCACCTCCTCCTCCCCCGCCCTCTGGCTTCGGAGCACCTCCACCTCCACCCGGCTTTGATGCCCCTCCTCCTCCTCCTCCGCTCTCCTCTACCAACTCTTATCCTTCTCCACCTGCCCCTCCTCCCCCTCCTGATATGTCCACCATCTGTCCTCCCCCACCACCGATGTCTTCAGGTGGCGGGCCACCACCACCTCCCCCACCTCCTCCACCCCCTGGACCACCACCTCCTCCATCCGCTGGTATTTCTGCACCTCCTCCTCCTCCCTCTGGTGGAGGACTGGCACCCAGCTCTGCTCCTAAACCTCAGGCGGCTCCTGCCAGCGATGGTCGTAGCGACCTGCTGCAGGCCATCAGACAAGGTAAGACCCTCCTAGAGGGAGGTCAGGTCATGGTCCTCTCTTCTGACTGGGTGGATATGAGTTTAAACCTCCAGTAGATAAAAGAAAAAAAAAAAAACAATTTCATGGGCTGCTCAGAAAATAATATTTTGAATGTCTTTTCCTCAACATTTACATGTTTTTGTGGAATTATTATTCAAACATCTTTTACTAGACACTTTGATGTTATCTTGACTTTTTGTTTATATGTTTTCTTCTGAGTGGCCCTAATGTGCAGTGAAGTGCTGAAGTATTGCTGCTGCAAAACAAATTTCCCTGTCACTGATCCTGATGGTTGTATTTCATTAGGGGTGTAACAGTACATCGTAAAACAACAACATTTGATCAGCTCCCAAAGAATGTATTTCTTAGGCAAAAAAATATTACAAAAAAACCCAAATAAAAACAAAGTTTGCTTCATTTAATTTGATCTGGACTTGATGCAAAATAAAAAGTAATGCAGAACTGATTGATTATGCTTTCAATTAGGCTTGGGCGGTATCCAAATTTTGATATCGTCAAACTTTGTCATTTTCCCGCGGTGTACGGTATTACCGTGACCAGGGTTGGACTGGGACCATAATTTGACCCGAGCATTTTTGTTCATGGCTCCCACCTTGAGCACGGTTCGGACGGCACCACTGTTGATTGAACCGCTCTAAGCTCGCGAACACACTCACGGCTATACGGGCTCGTGCCGCAACAAGGAAGTGCTTATTAAAAGGATCCGCTCGGATAGCGGGCTGCGCAAGCGCCCCAGACCGGCCCAGAGTTACCATCGGCTCAGCGGCAGTCCCGCCTTAACCATGCATTTTTGTCATGACGGTATTGAAATGGATACGTTGCTATTTTTAAACACCAGCTGTATACGGTATTACCATAATACTACCCAAGCCAATTTCCATTGTGGAAATATAAAATGAATGAAATGGGAAAGACTTGCACCAAACTTCCCTGCTGGGTGAGTTTTCAGAATGTGAAAAATGACTGATAAACCAATAAATCCACAGTATCCTGCCATAGGATGTATTCCAAATCCCCATTATGACAGAAGTGCTTATATTTCCACTGGTGATTTAAAATAATTCTTTAAGCTTCTGCATGTTACCCTGAAGCAGCCATTCATACTGTTTGATGTAGAGAGCTTTCAGTTTCTCTGCTCCTTACTTGTCATGGCTGATCACTAATTTAATATTTGAGAGTGTTTTCATCTGTGAGTGAACAACACCTGTAAAAACCAAAGCTTTTTTCTTCTTTTTTTAGGTTTTAATCTGCGCAAGGTGGAAGCGCAGCGGGAGCAGGAGAAGAGGGATGACACTGGTAACGACGTGGCTGCCATCTTGTCCCGTCGTATTGCCGTGGAGTGCAGTGACAGCGAGGACGACTCCTCCGAGTTTGACGATGACGAATGGTCCGATTGATCGCCATCTCTCTTCACCGTCTTACCTTAGCCTTGATCAATATCTGTGCATTTCCATTGCATTCTTTGAGTACGTTTTTTAAAATTTAGTGCATTCAGTGTGTGATGTTTTTAAGATCACATTCCTCGGCCCATTTTTTCCTTCCCATTTATTGACCATTTCTGTTTTTGAGCGAAACACCACTGTTGATCAAACAGTATTATGTCGTGATGCCGTCTTCTGATCATCTGCTTTATCTCAACTCCATCTTTATCTTGATTTTATTCACTATTATCACAACAAATAAAAGAGGACGTTTGCTCACATAAAGACAACCCCCTCTTTTCATAAAAGCTTTCTGTCCTCAATAAAAGATGGAACATGTTGACTTTGAAACATTTTTGATCAGTTACAGATTTTGCAGTAGTTTCAAAGTTTACATTATATTTTGAAGTTGATGCAATAATTAGAATCTTCAGTTTTGTCACTTTTTTCCTCCCACGTTTGTATTTTATTTTCTGTGGCGATCATGGGAACAAGTAATTTGTAGCTCGTAAACAAACTGTTAAATTAATTCTTTTTGATAAAAGAGGTGTTGATCCTGAGTCGTATTTGATTGAGAATGCCATACTGAACATATGCAAACATTTTTTCATAAATATGACCTATTTTATTATGTATTTTAGTTTCATTAATGTATCTTGAAATTGTTTTTTTGGGGGGGCGGGTGAATTTGGTTCTTTTGTTTTTATCTTTTGTCTCATCAAGTGCCTTTTTTTCACTGTCTGTGCTTTAGTTCACTGGTCAGATGTGAAATCTTAACCGCTTCAAGTAACAAGTTAAATTTAAAGTGCCTTCAATGTTAAATCTGTCATTTTTACAGCACAATCACAGAATATACTTTGCCAAATTTCTGCTTCTCCTTTCATAGGTTTCCAAATGATTTATTTCAATAAATATTAAGTAAATCTACGTGATGGTTTTGTGTTCTTTGAGAAAATTAGAATACCGTCTTCTAATAATCTGGAAACAAGCTTCCTTGTGCTTCCTCGATGACTCATGCTTTCTGTATCTGTGGACACCTTTTCACACGGTCTGGTGCAGACTGTGTGGGGAGTTTTAAAATTATCTGGTGTTTCAAGTTCGTAGGATGTGAGAAATAATATTACATAACCACTGCATCCTCGTGACTTTGCAGGTCTAAAAATGCTGCACCGGGTTCAGGGAGACTGTAATATCATAGATTGCGTCAGCTACCAAATAATGTACAACACTGGGAGCACTGGTTTATGTTGAAAAAAGGTAAAAGTGTGTAAGAAATGGGATAAACGCACTAAAAGCTTCAGAGCAGAGAAGAGAACAGTGTAGACATCATCCAGTAGAAAAAAGCTCTTTTATTATTTATCAGTATAAAATATTCATCCATTTCAAAAAAGGTTGTGCAACCAAAAAAAAGACATGGTCAGTATTTTTCAAAGTGCTATTATTAGCATGTGCAAAGTATAAACCCACAGATCTACATTTGCCTTTTCCACATATTCAAGTAAATCAATCTGGGCTTCGGGTGACTTTTCGTTGTCACTCTTTAGGATTTGATTTCAAACCCAGCGCTGCTTCTCTTCTTAAAGTGCTGACTCTTGTTATATCCAAACACGTAGCATCCCTGTGATTGGTTGATTTTGGGTGGAATTCGGTGGAGCTACAAGTCGACTGAGGCACGAAGTATTTACTGGACAGTACTTTTAGTCCCAGGTTGGCTGGAAGCCAGGACAGTTCAGTACATTCTGATTTTGGAGGACTTCATCTCTGAAAAATGTGGCTCGTGTGTGGGAGTGTGTGTGTGTTTAGAGAGTGTTGGCACATAAACAGTGATATGTTTGGCACAGGCTGTGTGTGGCTGGTCTACACGTCGACAGGGTGGTGGATGTGTGTGCTGAGTGAGGATCTGTGGGGGCAGCAGGCGTGGAGAAGCACCTTACGAATGTCTTTGTTCCTCAGACTGTAGAGTAGGGGGTTTAGCAGGGAGCTGCCTGCAGCTGGCACCAAGGTGGCATAGGTATACAGAGGGGGGCTGGATGCGTCTCCCAGCAGCCCCCAGAGGGAGAAGGGCATCCAGCATCCCACGAACACGCTCAAGACCAGAATCAACCGGGAGAAACCCCTCCCGCCGCCGTGTTTGCTTGCATATGGTTGGCTAGTGGGGAGGAAGTGCCTCTGGGTAGCAATGGCGTGGGCATGTCGCCTAGCCACACGACATATCCCAGCATACAGTTGCAGGGTTATCATGACAACCACTAGGAAGCCACCACAGAGCAGCGATAGATAAGTCCGGGTCAAAGGTCGTGCTACAGAACAAGAGTTTGGCTCCTCAAGGCAGTGCCATCCCATTGCTGGTCCTGCTCCAATAACACAGGCACCCAACCAGACCAGCAGCAGCAGAGAGGCGGCTCTTCGACGGGATTGGCCAGAGCCATAGGTGAGGGCATGGCTCAAAGACAGGTACCTGTCCAGGGCAACGCCCATGAGGCTACAGAGTGAGGCAGTCAAAGAGGTCACCAGCAGCCCTGAGGTCAGCAGCTCTGACCAGTCACTGGGCTCCACACAGAACCGGAACAGGAAGTGCAGGATCAGCGCCACGCCTGCTAGGAGATCAGCCAATCCGAGGCTGGCGAGCAGCAAGAAGACCGGGGCCCGAAGGGAAGGAGTGGCCAGGATGGTGGTGACGACAACGGCGTTCTCTGTGGCAATGAGAGTTCCCGAAACACACAGAGCCACACCCCAGACTGTGAGAGCGGGAACTTTTGGTGGAGATGAGGTGTCCTGATGGTCCAGTGGGAAGAAAGGGTCCAGACCCGAGGACTCATCATCCCAGCCCAGTTCTGAGACGTTGAGGATCATGGTTGGTCCACAGTAGCAGCAGTAAAACCTACAGGAGGGGAAATAAAAGGAGAACAAAGATGAGTTTTTATAAATCATTAGTGCATTTCTATTCATCCATTAGACTGGCATTTGGGGAAATGAGATGTAGAGTTGGATGGACCTTTATATTCCTAATGGAGCTGAGCTATAAACAAAACTGTTTCCATAAGAGCATTTAGGAAAGCCGATAATGCATTTATCCTTCATGAAAAAATAGAGAACAGAACCAAAAACCTTAATTTGGAAACTATTCATTATATAAAGGAAAAGTAATGAATGTTACTATAAAAAGATCTCATTAATAAGTCATCCTGCTGGTTAAGAGTGTCAGTGACGTCAAAGTCTGTGGGGAAGTCGTGCTGACTAATGTATTAATATCCCTGTCTAATCCAACAGAATCATTATTCAACAAGTTTCTGTGATTTAAAATTTGTTCAATTCTGAGCTTCAGTTTGAGTTTCTCCTATTGAAAATGGTCAAACTGCCTCTAACTGCAATTATATTCAGCCTTTTTCCAAATAGGGGATATAATTTTGTGTGTGTGTGCCTCTAACTGCAATTATATTCAGCCTTTTTCCAAATAGGGGATATAATTTTGTGTGTGTGTTTTTTTTTTTATTATATTTGACCATAACATGTTTAAACAGGATCCAAGGAGTCGTTTCATCCTCCTTCCTCTCTAACCCCACAGCCAGGAGGAGGAGGAGGAGGAGGAGGTATTTCCCACCTCCTGGTTCTGAGAACCCCTGTTGTATAACATGCAGGTTCACTGCACCAGGAGGATGACCTCAACAAACACACGCACCATAACAAGCGTGCATTCTCATTATTATCCATGCATTAAATGATTTCCTTTTACCTTTTCGACGCAACTCCGTCCTCTGCGGGAGCTCAGTAGATTTGGGTTCCCTCTCTTATCGGATCCAGAACCAAAGGTTCGGTAGAGGCGATGCTGTTTAAAAACGTCCAGTCCTCGTCCTCTGGTCCTCATGCGTTTAAATCCTCCTCAGCGCGTCTCGCATCTCCTCTTCTCCTCCTCCAGTCTCTCCGGAGCGCTTACGGGAGGCAGAATGGATGCTCCTGCGCGGGACTCACCCTCAAGACAGCCCGTCTGACGTCAGCGACCGGGAGGTTTGACCAATCGGCGAGCTGCATTTCGGATGCGGCGAGAACAGAAGGAGGGAGGGACGTGGAGTAATTTCATTCAGAAAAATGCGGCATCCCTGTCGCCCCTCCCACTGCGGTTCCCTCCAGCTCTTGATTCTTGTAAATGACGACCATCAACTGATCCCCTATACACCCCCCCCCCCCTTCCTAAACCAGCACCAGTACAACACACCTTTCCCAGTAAAATACATGGGTTCCCAGTGAATGGGAGGAAGCTAATCTGTGCGTAAAGGCTGGAGCTGTCCGAGGTGCTGAAACGCATCAGGATGACTCATAGGGAGATGTCCTCTGGGTGACGGTAATCTGTGCGATCCACCAGCTTCAAATCACAATCTGACGCCAAAATCAACGAATTACAACTTTTTTTATTCATCTGTCTCCACTTTTATGCACAAAATAGCTATTTGCATAACATAATATTTTGGGTTGGAATAATCGACCCAATTTAAACTCAGTCACAAAAATAGTAATGTTTAAGGAATGAGAACTTCAAAGTATTAAAACAGACATCCTCACACCATCAGACCTTAGTTATTTGGTTAAGTTAAACAAAAAGCTTAAATGTTATTATTTTGATCCGGTATTCTGATTGAGGGTTTCAACCTGATGGTTGGTTTAAACTCACCAGAGTTTAAAGTTTTAAGGCTGAAAAGAAAACCTCATAAGGGCACCAGTAATATTCTGCATTATAAATGTGAGCTCGTCGTTTTTTTAGATTTTTCTTTTCCAGTGTAGAAAACGATTCCTTCACAAACAACAACTAATAAACAATGAAACTAGAAAACTATTTCACATCCTCAGTTAAAATTCTGATTTCTCTGGTTCTTCTGAATCATACTCATTTGGGGCAATCTGGATTATAAAATTATGTAAATGAATAATAACACAATAATTAGAGTGGTATTAGTGTAAGGTAATTTTGCTTTAAAAAATTAAGTTCAGGTCATGCTTCTTTATGATATAAAAATGGAAATATTTCCCACTAACCTGCCAGTTTAAGGAGGATTAAACCAGCATTTGAGTTTAAAAGGGAACCTATCAGTTTTTGAGCGTTCTAATGTGACAAAACAAACCGGAAGCGGAAAATAGAGGAATATTTTTAAGCATCAACAGATCAAATAACCATTCAATGGTGTATCTGTGTGTTCTAACTAATACAGCTCCCATTTGTGAAACGAGGACGTCCTCGTGCTCCGGCAGCCTGCGGGGGCTTGGTGGTGGCATCCCCCCTGTTGGATGGTGAGGGTGGTGTTAGGACGGCTGCTGTCTGCGTGCTTCGTGGTCTCACAGCAATGAGTTAACTCGGGGAATCTCGTCCCGCTCGAGCCTTATATGGGCATGCTTCCTGTGGTTAAATACCACCTACGCCACAGAGGAGACGTGAAGCGCAACATGTATATAACCTTCAGAAACGCCGCCTTTTTCATCCAGCTTCTCCTACATTCTGAAACACACGAGCTGTTTCTAGATCAGCTCTTTTTGCTGCATGTAGATTTATGAGTATTTATGCAGTTATAGGTGTTTTTGTTCTATTTTTGCTGCATCGTCTGGGCTTTAATTGATCGAAAGTCGTGTTCATATCCTGTTTTGATGATTACGTCAGCCTTAATTATCCTTATGAAGTGATATGAAATGAATAGAAAAAGAGAAACATGATTGAATGGGTGCATATCAAGCCAGATGTGTCACCGTGCTGGAGCCAGTCCGTTTGCTTTGAGGTTCTGGTCGCTGGCTGTGACTCAGTGCATCTGCATGACAGAAGGTTGAAGCACTTGTACATCTTGTTCTGGTGCATTTGCATGTTTCTGCTAAGAGAAGGTCAACCACAGTCCTCAGATGTTCAATCTATTTCAGCCTCTTCTGATAGAATTTTGTTGTTTATCCAGTGCAGTTGTTTTTCTTTCAATCTGAGCATCAAAGCCCATTTCCTATAATTAAATGTCATTACATTCAACATATTTTCCCATTTTAAAACCATAATTACACATACATATTTATTTAGAATTTAAAAAAAGGATCAAATGCTTGCATGGAAATACAATGAATGCACAAAAATCACCATACGTTCACCAAATATGGTTACAATTTGATTCAGTTTTTGAAATTTCACTGATTTAATGACTGATATCATGAGTCAGAGTGTTCAACCTAAACAAATATATAAAGAAATAAAAAGTAACTACTAAATAAAATAAAAATCAAAAATACGGCTAGATTTGAAGTTGCTTTGGAGGAAAACAAACACATTTATGGGATAGGAGTGGTTTTTAAATGACTTTCAAATATTTTTTCAGGCCAGTCATTATAAATTTATTACAAATAGCCAAGAGGAATATAAAAATGTTTTTGAAAGCATTATTATACAGGGTTTAATATGTATACAAGCATCCTGGTAACTAAAATAAATGAATCCAGTAGTGCTATTTTTTTAATGTGTGCTGGTTAAACTATAGAAATGTTTAGTGGTGTGAAACCCAGCCTGCCTCTTGGAGAGTGTTTGTTGGAAACATGTTTGTAGATTCTTTTATTTCACCTGGTCAGAAGTCATATTCTCCAGGATAAAATTAGGTTCTTGCAACGTGCTTAGATGTTCAAATTCACTTGAAGTTTAACTGACATATTTAAGGACATCAGAGTAGATTGAGGTGCTTGTGTTCTGCAGGTTGAGGTAAACAGGTCTGCTCAGACCGGTGTGTGTTTCATCAGGGGTGAGGTGGGCCACTCAGTTGCCTGGGAACCAAGTTTGGTCTCGCTCGTGTTACACAGATCTTCTGCCCTCTTTCTCTTTGCGCCCTTGCTGGGAACCACATCTCCACTGGACACTTTTGGATCCCCTTTTTAGGGCATTTCACTTTTAGTTAATTTTACAGAAATTCTCCACCGAGCTCTGAAGGTGTTGGCGCTCTGCGGCTGTCAGGATGCAACTGGTGCTGAGGGTCCTCTGCTTGTCCTTGCTGCTTCTAGCGGTGGTTCCATTTGTGCACTCACAGTCAGGTATTGATCTGATCACGTCTTACATTAGATTTCCTGGAAACTTTTATTCAATTTTTTTTGTTAAACTTGCCTCTAAACGTTTACTTTGTTTCACTTCTTGTTGCCATGCTTCCTGAACTAGATCTCTCTTTCTTTACTGTGAATGTAGCAGGTTTTGTGCCTCATTTTTAGACATCTATCATTATTTCTTTGACATCGCGACGCTTTTATCCTTTCAGGCCCAACCAAACAGCAGCTATAATGTTTCAGTGGGAGTGCTTTTTATGCAGCTGGGTTTGATTGACTGCTGATTGAACTCACCCTTTGAACAGATTGTTCTCAAGCTGAGTCATGTGACCTGTGTGTTGGCGAGTCAATGCTGAACCTGACGGGCTGCGTCTGGAGGCTTTGCCCAACTGGTAACACACACACACACACACACAGAGAGACACACACCCTGACCTCAGATAGTAATTCAATCATCACAGCTGCTGTAACATTAGCCCTCCTCATTTGTACAAGAAAGCTGAATTATTTAGCATGCCGGTAACACACACACACACACACACTGAAACGCCTTATCCGTTTGTGTCAGGTAACGATACGGGGACATGTGTGGCAGATCAGGGGGATGCTACAGACAGTGGCGTGAACTGCAGCTGGACTAGAGTCTCAGAACTGTGCACAGGTAATAAAACACACACAGATGTTGACGTGGCGTGTTTAGGAGCCACCTCAGTAATTCTATCACATGTTTCCAGTTGTAGAGACTGTTGCTGTTGGAGGAAGTGAAGGTGACTCAGGTAGATTGGATCAGCCATGCCTCAGCATCTCCCCCCTCCATCATCTTTTACGTCAAACATTCACTGTTTTCATACTGAGTGACACGCTCCTCACTTTTACAGCACTGTGCTCAGGTTTGATATAAACTCATTCAACTGTTTTTTTTAAAGGTGACGACACCAAACCATCGGATTTCTCCCAGTCCAAGTTCGACATGTCCAGCTTCATAGGTGGCATCATACTGGTGCTGTGCCTGCAGGCGGGCGGCTTCTTTGCCATGCGCTTCCTGAAATCCAAAGAGCAGAGCAACTACGATCCCATGTGAGTTTGCAGGTGTCACAGACAGCAGAGGCCTGCCTGTGTCACTGTGATGAAGGGATGTACCAGCAGCCTCTGGTGGCAGGAATGGTTCCCAACATGCACAGAAACTCACGTGCAGCCCCTTCAGTTTAGGTTGTGTTCTGAGTCTGATGGCAAACACCACCAGTCAATAAACACTTTGTTCTGTGTTTGCACAGAGAGCAGCCACAGTGAGGACAAGATGTGTGAAGGACAATCAGACAGATGGAGGACAGCAGCAGCAGAGCGGTGACTCATCCAGTAATGACGACAAGAAGTTTTTTTTTTTTGGGTTTCTTGAGCCCCTGTCATTTTTTGGTTTGGTGTCCCTGTCTTCATAGGAGCACATTTCACTTCACATTTTGCATGTAATGACATTATCATTACCATCCTTTTTGCAGTTAGTCCTCGTAAATTCTGAACTCCTCACCGTTTAGCAAAGCATTTATGATCAGTAGTAACATAGAATTATAAATTTGTCCTTTTACAAACAGCCGAGCTGTTTCAGCTGTGTGTAGTAATGTTGGAGTGCAGCTGTGGGGGAGGGTTACATCACCTCACCTAGACTCTAGGTCAGACAAAGTCGTGACAAATACTTTGAACCCAAAAATAGATTTTAGAACTGAGACTTTGGAGCTGTTTATCATCTGTAAGCACATATTGTTTTCATTTGTATTTGAGAATATTTGTTGTGCTCTATTGGAAACAAACCATTAAATATTTACAGGCTCCACAGTTTGTGAACCTTTATTTAATTCATCTATTTTGTTCACCTAATGGTTTCATGGTCATTAACATCAGCCTTTGGGAGAAGACTTTAGATGTTGCAGCTGGCCAGTTTAATAGCTACACACTTTTTGTATTTAGAATCATCTTTTAAAGTAAACCATGCTACGTGTGATGTCTGATAGAACAAAAATCCAGAGAAAATGAATTATTTTTCTAACATTTATTGTGACATGTTCATTAGAGAGTCATATAATTGATACAGAGCAAAACCTTGAATTAAATGCTGCTCTAAAACAGCACATTTGTTTAAATGATTTAGGACTGAGTGATATTTACTTTTATTGCTTGGATTTTGGTCACGTAGACAACATTCTACATATTTAACAAATGTTTAAGCAAGTTTTAAAACTTGGTAAAAACCTCCATTTGTTGTTTTAAGTTCTTATATTTAAAAAAAAAACTTGTCATGGATAAAAATATTTTGATTGCAGACATTTATAATAAATATTAACATCAGCAGCTCAAATAGATTTTTGCATATTTATTTTCATGCTGGATTTGGTAGCTAATAATTTGTGTTAACATTGCATGAATACATATCTCTCATTGCACCATGTTTGTGTTTGTTTGATGAGCAGAAGGGAAGATTTATATGGCCTGAAGTGTGTTTCTGTGTAAAAGTAGTAATTATTTTGCACATGGAGCTATCTAGAGTGGGTAATTATTTATAACTTTCACAAACAAACATGTTCAAAATGGCCAGCAATCCCTTTAACTGCTGCAGAGCTGATATAATATGTTTGCCCACAGCAGCAGAGGGAGTGATCCTGCAGCCCGACAGCCAGAACCTCCTGATAAGAATCATGGTGTCCTTATAAACCTGGGTGTCGGTGCCAGCGTGCAGCACAAGCAGAGCACTGATGGAGGGGAAGAGTACACAGCTGCTGTGCCAGGACTTAAAGGCTTGAATAAACCCACACAAAAAAGGTTCCCCCTACTGAGCAGATCATGGCTGTGGTCCAAGTCTGTTTACAAAGGACAGGACAGAACATAAGCCCTTTTTTTTTTGCTCTGAATTTCCCCTGTGAGCTCTATTTTTTCAGCACCCATAAAGCAGACTTTGGTTAATGTGCTACTGATTTTTCTTTCTTCTTATTTAAAACAAGCAGAGCAGCGTGCGTAGGTGTGTGTGTGTTTAACAGGTGTGGAGAGTAACATCCCACCTCCACCCTCACATTTAGGAAAACATCCGGGTGTGTGTCAAGTCAGAGTGTTCAGTTTCTGACCAAGAAAATAATAATAATATAATAATAATAATGAAAAAACAGATTGATAAAAAAAAACCCACATGTGACTAAAAGCCACATTAAATCTAGACTTATTGTATAGGTCTAATAATTAAGCAGAAAAATATTTTCTACAAATTATTTTTCATTTCTGGACCTTTAGTTGGTGCCCAGATTGGGCCCCCGCCCCTTACGTTGAAACCACTTCTGTACACACACATAAACAGTTTGTGTTTGCTCTCACGCTGTGCTCTGAGGGTGTGTTCGCTCCGTTTACTCAGCACACACACACACACACACACACACACACACACACACACACACACACACACACACACACACACACACACACACACACACACACACACACACGACAACTTCTCCCACAACTCCTCACAGATGGAAGCGGAGGAAGCTGTCAAGTAAGGTAACACGCATTCAAACAGCGTTTTTGTGTGTTTGTGTGCTTTATAAAGAGGCCAGAGAGGAATAAAATGCTAATTTAGTTAAACTAGCAACAGGTGTTTCCTCTCGCGCGCTGGTTAGAGCGAGAAAAGTGCTGCACGAGCCTGGTTTTACTGAAAAGACGCGTCACGCAATTCAAAATACGCTATAGGCTACAGACTAAAGTTTCACAAATAAGCTGAGTTACCTCAGGAATTAAAAAGGAAAAGGAACCTAAAATTAAACGGAGGAGTTAATTAAATTCAAATACTTCAAAGCGAAATGGATCTTTAACCAGGTAACGTTGTTTATCAGAACAAAGGAGGATTGTGTTCAGGAAAAACTGCGGTTAACTCTTATTTGTTTGCTAAGCAAACCGCTTTGCGCATGCGCTGAGGGCCAGTGTATTTTATATTTACTGAAAGTGAGTTTAAAAAGCAACTCACTTAGAGATAAATAATGTGTTAAACTATACGTCATTGTCTTTAAAAACACTTAAAATGTTTTAGGTTGAATTAAATAATCAGCAATAAGGTACCAGGCTGTGTCGATGTGCAGAACTACCTTCTGTTTTTATAGCAGTTTGTTTCAAATAAAAGTTTTCTTGGGGATTTGGCAAAAGTGAAATTAAATAGAAACACTTTAAAAAATCTACATTAAATAAAATAATGTGGAAAAAGTCAGTTATATCAACAAATAATTAGCAATCAAGCTAAGCTAAAAAAACTATCAGAAGACTAAACTGATACTAAGCATGTTTTTGGTGAAAACTTTAGCTGCTTTTGGTGCTGAAATGATAGAAAAATCTGCTTGTGTTATAAGTGTCCTTCTGCAGAAACAGCCTGCATTTGATGCAACAATTCGTGTACTGTATAATCATCACCAATGTACTATAAAGGTTCTGGAAAATCTTTGAAAAGTGCTTCCTGCTTTTAAACACCATCCTTTAATAAACACTCACTGCATTTTAAATATTTATGATATAGAGGATTTTCCTTTAGATAAACTATAAAAACTATTTGGATCAGAAATGTGCTGAAGTTGGTGTAGCTGTCTCCTCACCTGCTCCTCTCTCCAGGAGGACTCACAGCTTCAGAGTGCTGGTGTCAGGCTGCAGCATTTTATAGAATGATGGATTTTCTGAAAGCATCCTCTAAGACATCTCTGCTCATTCGGAAACTTCTGTGTTGAAACTTAAATGTGATGCTTTGGACTTTTAAAATTGCCAAAACGAAACAATATGTGATGGGAAAAAACACGCTTTTGATTTATTAAAGTTCACCAACCACTAAAAGGATTTATGGCTCAACCTCAGTGGGAAAGTAGTTTTAAAACCGATGTCATAATACAAAATAAGGGAGAAACACAGAAGTGTTTTACTGCCAGATTTTTATTTTCTTTGCCTTTTCTTTGTTGTTATATGGATGTATGATGATCTACTTATTAATTACTATTTGTAAATCCTGCTAGTGCTCTGATGGTGTTTTATGTTTCATTTAGTGTTTGTGGTTTATTGTAACCGCTCAAGTTTCAGATTTCGATTGTCCTGTTTGATATATATTTTCTTACTTGTAGGACATTTCTCTTTTTTATATAGAGGTTCTTGTCTTTTCTTTCTTTGTGGTCATTTAAATCGGATTAGTTTGTGTCACCCATTGATTTGTTTGCTCTGTTTGTTTCCCTCGTGTAAAACTTATAATTTTCTAACACATCATTGCAGGTAAAACATATTGTATTAGGTAACATGGTTACAATTCCACTACTTTTTAAAGTGCATCTTTTTGATCTCTTTCAAAATCCAAACAGAACCTTTATTTATTTAAGGATTTCTCTCCTGTAGGGATGACGGGGAAGCAGGTTGACTCATCTCTTGACCTGAGCCACTTGACGGAGGAGGAGCAGTCGTCCATCCTGCAGGTCCTACAGCGGGACCTGGAGTTACGTCATCACGATGAAGGGCGTATAAGGTCAGACAAGGTTCACCCAGGGGGGGGGGGGCATTGAATTATTTTATTGTACTGATATGTAGATACATTTGGTGGATTTAAAAAAACTTGTTTTGTACGATAGAATGAGGAGAATTACTGTGTTTTAGGTTCAAAATCTGTTATATGCATGTTATTGGTTGAAAAAAATAAAAAATCTTTTATCATTGATTTAAGTCAGAGATTTAAATCAAATCTATTGAAGAGCTGCTAAATGATGAAGCTTTGACTTGTGTTTTTTCTTCATAAAAAATTATTCATCACATCTATTGATACAGTGCTGGGAATCTAAACCTCTTAGTTTTTAAAATGTTTGTTTTGTACACAGTACTCACAAAATCTTAGGGATATTTGACTTACTGGTGAAATTGTTGGAAAATGTAAAAAGCTCACGCTACAGTGATATTATATCATGACAGTATGGCGATTTAGTAGAAGCACGTAATGGTGAGTTTCTCATCTCAATTTATTGAAACAAAACCAACAACGGTGGTGAGTATACCCAATAAAACATGTCAATGTCTCAATAACTGGTCATGTGACCTTTAGCATCAATAACAGCTTGACGATGACATCTCATGCTGTTCACTAGTCAACTTATTGTCTGCTGACGCATGGCATCCCCCTCGTCTTGAAGGAGGTTCTGTGCCTTTCTGTGACTCTTCCGGTCTCTCTGTAGCAACCAGCTGATGTTACCTCTAAGCTCAGTGGACACTCACGTCTGAGAACGTCCTGTTTGAAGTCTCACAATGGTAAGGTACTGCTGATCAGCCGTTAGGTGTGGACATGGTCACATGATGTCAAAATGTGAACAGAATGATGAGGAGGATACCAGTTCTAATTGAACCAGGAAATGTATTGATCCTTTCATGGATCAAACACTTATTGTGAATTTTGTCGTTGTTACAGAAAAGTTGAACAGTTGTGCGTTCAGAGGTTTAGATGATGTCACATTAAGGTCACCTGCAAAGGTTAGAGTGTATTTTAGGTTCATTTGAAATGTCACCAGGAAGCCAAAAATCCCTAACTTTTTGTGAGTTGTGTATTCCCAAGTGGCCACAGCAGCTGTTTGATGAATTCTGACATCATGAGGCCGTTTGCTGTTTATTTTGGCCGTCCTTCAATGCTGCAGGATCCTTGGGCAGACAGAAACGGATCCAGAACGTCTGCGCCTCCTGTCTGGAGAATGGTTCAGTGATGTTTGCAGCAAACGCCATGACAAGTGGACCTCGGGCTGCGACCTCATCTGGGCCACCATACGCCACAGGAAGACGAAGAGCAGAGGTGAATTTTCCCTTAATTCAATGCTACAATTCACTCGTGAGGCTGTTTTTCTGCGTATGTAGGGAGTTTTACATCGGTGACAGTTCTCTTGTTGTTGCCGTGGTAACAGAGGTGCACCTGGATGAACTGTTCAACAGAAAAGGAGAGGAAACTTCTGTGAGCAGCATCTCTCATGAGGCTGAGGAAAGACTGCAGGAAAACAAAGGAAAACCAAGTGGAGGGTTAGTTAAAGCATCTGTCAGGTTAAAAACGTATTTAAACGAGATGATTTTCTGATTTCTAATATGTTTGTCCAGGAGTCAGGAAAGTTTAAAGCCTAAAACAACACCCAGAACTCCTGTAGAGCAGGTACATGCAAATAGCTGATTTTATATAATTATCTGTCTAATTATGTAAATAACAAATACATATTATTTAATTACAGGGTCTGCAGCACAGAAATGGCCTTTCTTCAACCAAAGGTATAAAAAAAATCTATGAACAATCTCTGCACATCACTAGATGTCTGCTAGTAAAATTATTCTCTTGTTTTTTTTTTTGGCTCACAGAATGCGAAAGCAGAAGTAATGGCTACCCAGAAGAACCCGAGGTGACTACAATAACAACACACGCCCACAGTCACAGATTACTATGACTAATGGGTTTGGTAAACACTGTTGAGCCAGCCTGCAATTCATCTTCCGTCCTCTGACACTGAGTCAATATCTGACGTTAGGTATGAGTAAATGAAACATGTTGTTTAACTTTTAGAATACTTCAAAATAATATACAGACAGGAACTTTAGAACATGCATAACTTAAAAAAGAGAGTTAAAATAGGATTTTATTGAAGAATCTTGGGGTCTAGTGAACACTTTTTATAGCTGAAGTGAAAGTCAGAGGTGACATTGGCAGGTGCATTTATGATTAAATATGATGCCATGTATGAGAGCTGGATCTGTGTGTGTGTGTGTGTGTGTGTGTGTGTGTGTGTGTGTGTGTGTGTGTGTGTGTGTGTGTGTGTGTGTGCGTGCGTGTAGGAAGACTTGACTGTCGGTCACAACGGGGACTCTGACTCTTTCAGCAGCAGCCTGACAGAACCAGATCCAGCTTCTCTAAAAACCAGCAGCTCCACCGGCAGCCTTCGTTCCAGCTACACGGTACACACACACACACACATGCATACGCATGCACACACACACTTGATGTATTGTCTGTCTGGCGACGTGAGATGACTCAGCTCTGGACTGACGCAGGAGCTCATCTTTGCTCTACGTGCGTGCTTGTGTGTGTGTTCCAGCTCGGTGGAAGCATGATGAGTCTGTTCAGCTCGGGGGATTTCGGCGTGGTGGAGGTGAGGGGCCGCATCCAGTACTCATTGGTTTACGACACTCACAAGGAGGAGCTCCAAGTCAAGGTGCACCGCTGCGAGGACCTCGCGCCGGCACGCAAGAGCCGCTCCGACCCGTAAGTGTTTTCACGTGCCTTAAATCAGCAGATTCACACACAAAGTAAATAAATCTTTATGTGTGTGTGTGTGTGTGTGTTTCACAGATATGTAAAAACATACCTGTTGCCAGACAAGTCAAATCACAGTAAGAAGAAGACATCAGTGAAGAAGAAGACACTGAACCCAGTCTATGACCAGACGCTCAGAGTGAGTCTCTGATTTACATGTTACATAAAGTTGCAGCAATCAGAACCTTTTGTCCTTCAGATCTCCTCTTTGTCCTTTTTAACACGCATCACAAACAATTCAACATGCAGAATAATAAAATAGAAAGTCACGGTGTGTGTTCTTTATCTATGAAAGGATAAAAGATTAGTCATGCACTCCCTCTATACTTTGATTTGGATTATTCTCTTTCAGTATAAAGTGCGCATCGGGGAGCTGCACAGTCGGACTTTGAACCTCTCTGTGTGGCACGCCGAGCCCCTGGGGAGGAATGTCTTCCTGGGGGAGGTGGAGGTGGCTCTGGAACTCTGGGACTGGACCTGCACGCAGCCGTTGTTGCAGGACCTGCAGCCACGGGTAGGGAAGACCTGACTCTACTGAGCTGCATGCATAATAACGTGATGACCAAAAATACTGGGATTCCTGCAACTATATTTGTTAGCGTCTGAGTTCTGAGACACAGAATGTAGGAGGCAGCGTCTCCTTTTGTTTGAGGGAGCTGAAGGGAGAGGAAGACATGCTGTGAATTTCAAATAAGGGTTTACGTAACCTACAGCTCTTCCAGCTTCTTACTCCATCTTTACTGTGTGTCTGACGTTGTGTTTTTCTGCAGGTTCATCTGAGTGCAGACTCTATTAGCAGTAGAGGCAGCATCATGTTTTCTATCAAGTTTATTCCAGATGGATTTGAGGGTGAGCAGAATAAACACATCATGTCCGACTTGCACAACTCTTCTGATCTGTGTGCAGCTCGTGTGTGTGTGTGTGTGTGTGTGTGTGTGTGTGTGTGTCTCCAGGTGGGGGTCTACCTTTGACAGGAGAGGTTCACATCTGGCTTCGGGAGGCTCAAGGTCTCCTGTCCAGCAAAGGGGGCAACATAGACTCCTTTGTTAGAAGGTGTGTCTGCAATTTAACGTGTTTTCTGAAACGTTCAAACACAAGAAAATGCAATTATTTTATTCAGCTAAGAGATGAAAAGGTGGCTGTAAGTTGGTAGTATTATGAAGATAATTGTTCATATACAGCATACTTTACTGGCAGGTAGAAAATGTAAAACATTACATCATTTTCTAGAAGCAGAAGTCCATTTGACACCTGATATTTTTAGACGCTAACAAAATGTCAAGTTTTAGAGTCAACTCTAGCCCTGACTTTTATAGACACGTTAGATCTCATTCAGATGTCTTTTGGGCTCATTTTAATTTTGAGACTTAAATCCATGTTTTGACTATTCTGAACCCTTCAAGCTACATTCTCCCAGATGCCAGTCGACAGAGTGGCCAGAAGACGCGGGTGGTGAAGCGCTCCGTCAGTCCTACATACAACCACACGATGGTCTATGACGGTTTTCACGCCAGCGACCTGAGGGAGGCCTGTGCCGAGCTCACAGTCTGGCAGCGTGAAGGATTAAAGACACACATCCTGGGGGGGCTTCGTCTGAGCTGTGGAACTGGTGAGACCATCTAGACCATCTGCCATTGTAGGATTGTCTTGTGAAACATAAGGAAAATGTGTATGAGCGTGGACAAACAGGTGATCATCATCAGAAGCTTTGTGGTTATTTAACAGCAGTTTTTTATTTTATTTTTTATGGCAGGTCAGAGTTATGGGGAGGCTGTCAGCTGGATGGACTCCACAGAGGAGGAGGTCGCTGTTTGGACCTCCATGATTGAAAACCCAAACCACTGGGTAGAAGCGACACTACCAATCAGAACTAACCTCACACCGCGGAGCGTGTGACCAACTCGTCCTGCTTTCATGTATATAATATAGTAGTTGGACTGATGGGTAACCCGTCACACTTTGTCAGAATAACACACACACACACACACACACACACACACACACTGATGCTGTTTCAATATGGTACACACACACATAGAATGGAGTCAGTAGCTGTGCAGTAATAGTGTAGTTCAGAAAATCTTGTTTATGTCTGCAGATTTGTCTGCATTTGACATGTTTTATTATTTTGTTCAGTCAGAGTTAAATCTAAGTTAAAAATAAATCATGTAGTTTATAATTTAGTCTGACTTATTCAGTGATTTTACAATGAAAAGCTAAAACATACCGTTTTAATTTCAGGGATTCCACAGTCAATTTTGTTTAACAAACAAACAACACAACTTGTACAGATATGTACCTGAAAATCTCATGGTTGACTGCATTTAATGTATTGGGATAATAAGCTAGTTATTGGGCACCATCTACTGGCCAGAGGTTATAATTGCAGATTTTGCCACCAAGATCAGAAGTTGAAAATGAAAGGAGCAGATTTTTTCCAGTCAGAATTCCTGCAGGCTTCCTTCACCAGATGCCAACAACTCTGCTTCAAATCACTCTTTAAATGTATAACTTGGGACTTTAAAGCTAATGCTCTTATGTTCAGACTCAAATGATTTTAAATAATGTTTTTTTTCCCCAAAATAAAATAAGTGCATTTTTAACAGATTATTTTAGTTTATGTTACTTGTGTATACATACTGCTGCTTGTTAACTGAATATACAGTGATGTTTTAACTGTGTGCTCTTTTAAAATTTCTGGATTTTTTTTCAGGTTTTTGCTGAACTAATTTAACTTCTATCAAACAGACAATAGTTAAAACACACAGACATTGAATCCCTGTAATTTTATATTTCTGTGCAGACTGATAGACTGAATCTGTGTCCACTGCACAGAATTGATGGGAGGAAGATCTCGCTATGCTGTTGAGCTTTTGGTTATTTATTCAATGCAACAATGTGAAGGAGAGTTGACATAATTCCAGATAGATTTACTGAAGACGGAACAGAAAAAACTGCCCACTCCAAACAAAATGAACATGGTGTTTGTCATATGTTACAAAGTTGAAGGTTATATAGGATGTTCTTCTGCTTTTCCACTCAGTAATTGTGAGCAATTTTGTAGCTTTGACTTTTGTGCTAATTAACAAGAATAAATAAATTAAATGAAAGGTTGCATTTGAAATGGAACTTGTCTGAAATGATATAGACATGGGCAAAATGTTCTTTGCCTCTACAAGTATATCCTGAATGGTATTTCCATTTTAATTAGCATTTAGCAAAAAAAAAAAAAAAAAAAAGAGAAGTGAACATTTCAGCCACAAATTTCAAAGTTGTCTCTAATTTTTTAGTCATAAATATAAATTATGAAAAAATATTCAGAATCCAATCTAAAGTTAAATTTTAACATTTTGAATCAAATGTGAATATTAGTTAGTTGCATCTAAAAGTTAAACTGTAAATATCTCATAGTTTAAGCTAAATATTTAGCTAACATGCAAATTCGGACTGCATCAAATAGATGTAGCCTATCAAAATAAAAGCAGGGAAGAGATATCCCCTATGCAGCATGTATCCTCTGTGGGTGTTCCTAGATCATTTATTTATCATTTATTAATGTTCCTGTCTGTGTTCTCCCTGCTCATTCTTAAAAATCCATGGTTTAACAGACTCAGTCTTACCATTATGAGAATTCTGAGGCATTAGAAAGGAGATCTCTTTGTACCCACTTTTATTTTGGAAAGCTACTTTAGTTATGGTAGCTGAAAATTTTGTGTAAAACTGCCACATTAACATTTAGATTTAACCTTTTAGAATTAAATGTATTTAATTAGTTTTAACTCTAATTTTGTTTACATTTATAAATGCATACTGTATTCGAGTCCACATTTTTTTATATACTTGGACTTTATTCTAAATATTGAAATTTACATGTATTTTTAAGCTAAATGTGGTTAAATGTGCCTACTGATTTTAATATATAAAACTTTACAATCGGCGCCCCATAGAACGGAAGCCAGCGTTCGTCCGCTCTGATTGGCTGATCACCTCTGCTTCGTTGTTGCCATGGAAACGTTAGTTTAACATCGCAGCCAAAGCCGGAGGACTTACTACATCTCTTTAAAACATGGCGATATCGGCTATGAACAAGAAAAGAACACACGCCCTCGCTACAACACTCGCTAACAAAGTGATGCACTGTGAGTAGAACTATTTAACTTCACCAGTTTAGCTTTTTTTTAACCAAGCTAACCTAACTAACTTTCCGCTAAAGTCGCAGCTAGTAAGTCGTTACAGAATGTTAAATAATTTACATTTTCCTGTTGGGCAGTCAATACAATGGAGACCGAGAGCCTGATCTTGGAGTTTTACGAACTTCTGGGGGAACATGTCCAATCGGTCAGACAGAAACAAGGCCTGGACCGAGAGACATTCAAAGTCTACCTGCACGACTCGTTTGGAATCAGCAACCACATAATGACGGATGGAAGTATGGTGTCGTTCTGAACGTGTTTTTTCATTTTCAAAGGATTGTCATTTAGATCACTTATTGTTTTTACTAAGAATCATTTCATAATTTAGTGAAAATACATTGAATAACTTTAATTAAACTAGACTGTTATTGAGTTTGAATCTAAAACTAAAAAGATGGTATATATTTTTTGAAATATGAAAATTATAGGTGCAATTCACATTTTACCTATTACTTAACAGCCTTAGTTAGAACCAGAGATCAGTTCTGACCAGAGTAGTAGTACTAAGCAGAACTAGTTACATCATCCATCTGCAGCCTCAAAACTGCTATCTCAAAAATGTTGTAGCAGTGATTGCTAGCTCAAGTGTCACATTGTAATTATTTCTATAAAATTCTGTGGTTATTTTCAGTGAAAATTAGCTGCAGAGCAATACTGTCTCCCGTCTTGCTGGTATTTCATGATCATTCTGTCAGAATAAAAATGAAATGTTATTGCAAAGGTTATAAGATAGTATTTGCATGAACTGCTGTGAAATGTTTGAGAATGAAATTGTTTTAGGACACTTTGTAACTGATCCTATTGGGATTGTTTGTCCCTGCTTGTCAGTCTGATCAGAACTAACAGTTTCTCCAAACTGAGTCTATTCAGTTATCCGAGAGGCATTTCCACATAAAGCTACTTTAATTAAGATAAAACATGTTTGCTTTTTAAAAGTCCAACATTTCATTGCTGCACAGAGTATTTTCCATAATGAATACATCTGATATATTTTGTTTCCTTTGTTGTAGTTTTCAGGACTTTTGACAAAGACAAAGATGGATTAATCAGTTTGGAAGAGTGGATCAATGGAATGGCTGTATTTCTTCAAGGGACCTTGGATGAAAAAATAAAGCGCAAGTTCTCTACTGTATTTTATTAAGCTCTTTTGCCTCTACCTACAAACACAAATTTAAAGTCACAGACCTTTCCAGCTAATACCTGTTCCTTTTTTTTCCTCCTCAGACTGCTTTTCTGTGTATGACTTAAATGGTGATAACTACATCGTCAGAGAGGAGATGTACTACATGCTGAAGGACTGCCTCCCTGGACTGCCCTCAGGAGAGGAGCACGATGAAGTCATTGAAGAGCTGGTGGAGATTCCAATGAAAGAGATGGTAAGGGGTTTTCTGCCCAGATTTTATGGTCCGTTTTTTATAAATATGTCCTTTGCATTAAAGCTCTAAAGATGAAAGCTTGGGATTTTCCAAGAGATTAAAAAAACACTTGCATTCTCTCACTCCATAGGACACTGATCATGATGGGAAAGTGACTTTAGAGGAATTTGAAGCGGCTGTGAAAAAGGAGAACGTACTGCTTCAGGCGTTAGGACGCTGCCTTCCTGACACCGTGGTATTCACAAGTTAGAGACTGCTTAAAGCTTTAATGCTGACAACTAAAATTCTCCACCTTACAGCCTGTTTTCTTTCCGTTCAGGAAACTGAGAAGTTCAAGCAGCGTGTGTTCAAGAAACACCTGGAACAAGTGGAATAATGAAGCATTAAACTTTATATGCATTCTTGACCTCACAGCTTTTAATAGACATCTATATATACGTTTGCACTGTGGCACATGGAGTGTAGGTAAAAATATGCTGATAAAACAGTTTTCCAAAGCAGTAGGAGAAGTCCTTTTCATCCAAGTCAACGTCCTGATCATATCCGACGACGCGGCTTTATCTTTTTTTCAATAGGTTTGACATCTGGAATTGCTCCCACCTAGGAAATATGAACAATGTTTTTATTATTTATAATGAACGGTTTGTTTTATCTTCAGTAAAAAATAGTAAAAGTGTACTGAGTCAAGGATTACCTGTTTCATTGTGTTCCTGATCAGACTGACCGTTGTGTTCAATGAGTCATCCTTCATGTCCAGTTTAGGTGGTTCTGGTAATTTTGGTCCAATCAAGCGCTCGTTTCCTCCAGAAACATTCGCTGCCTGCTCTGAAGCCTCTTCCATTTTGCGTTTCCTGCTCTCTATGTGTGTGGTCCTCGGGAGAAATCTGAATACAGAAGCCTGATTTGAGGTCAGCCTGTGATCTGTGCCTTGGTCTGTCTTGGAGGAGGTTTGATCGATGTTTAAGGTTTCCACTTGAGGCTGCTTTAAGTTAGTCACAGCATCATGTAAAGTCCCCATTTTGTCCTCATTTGCTTCAATCCGCTGTGGATTTTTCTGTCTGAAGGAATACTGTTCCCGCGGAGGTAATGGCAGTGGAGGAAAGTCTCTATGATGGCTGTCATTTGAAGTCTCCCCTGTAGGTTCATTTTTACAGGTTTGATCATATCTGGTGATGATCGTGTCTGATGTGTTGGTTGATGAAGTGGCGTCTTTGTTTTTTGCTTCTTTTTCTTTGTGACAGTAAGAGAGAAAACAGTTTCAACAAATATTCTCTTTAGGGGCTTTAAATAATGTGGCTGAGGCTAAATTATACCATAACATGAAAATATCAATTTACCAATGTTTCAAAAACCTTGAAGAAAAATATCTGTATCTAAAAACAAGAGTTATTTACTCTAAAGCAGACATGTCTATAATTTGTGCCGTCTACCAGAGCAAGTCCTGAAGGAGAATGTCGGACCTTTGACCTTAAGTATGCTGCTCTTTTTGGAAAACCCTCTAATGTCAAAATGACAAAGAGTGGGACAAAATATCTCTACTCCACCTTGGTTTGGATTGCTTTTTTCCCTTCAAACAATGAAATCATGTATTTACACAGGTTATCTGTGTCCGATACTGAAATTAATTTGCTGATCTGAAACAAGCGTGTATGCCAAAACATAGGGAAAAATGTTTTCACAGCACTGTATCTCTTTAAGAATACATTAATTGAATGTAAATGATACCTCTATTCCGAGCTGCTCTCATTACATAACCTCTCCTGTCCTGTAGCTTCAGCCTGGTGTCTTCCACAGTCTCATACTCTGGGACATAACACACGTGCAGCACACCACCGTAGAAACTTTTCTCATCCATGTTGCGTTTTGCTGCCCTGAAACACAAAAGTTTGACAAAATTGTTCAGTATGTGTTCCCAGTAAAGTGTGATGACAAGCAAATATAATTTACCTGGCACTGGTTAGTCTCTGGAACTTGATGAGGTAGACTTCTGTAAACTCCTCGGTTGGATACTCATCCAGGGGTCTGTACTCCTCCACAGCTCCATACAGAGCACACAGCTGGATTAGCTCCTGCATCACACCGATAGCTGGGACTCCTTGAACCATCAGGTAACGGGACTCAAGGTTGATGGTGTACACCTGAGAATACACACGATAATTACATTACATTTATCTCTAATACATTAGGTACCGTAAAATAGGTAAGCTGATGTAAAACAACAACAAGCTAACGCTAACATGTGCGTTTTGTATGATATTTCGTACATTTTTGTGTCTTATGAGACGAACTTATGAGACATTTTGATTTGTTAGTTGATATTAATAGTTTAAAATATGTTCTTACCTTAACCGCTTTAGCTCTTCTTCCCTCTCTATACTTTGGTCGAGAAATGCACACTTTCTGCTGTTCGTGATGTTTGTAAACGTCAGGAACTTTCCAACAACCGGAGCGATTGTTTATAGGGGCTGCCATGTTTTTAGAATCACTTTTCCGGTTGACGAATTTCAAAATAAATGCTTTTAGTATACTTAATACGGAAGCAAAATGGCTTGCCCGTTAGAAATATCTTATTTTGAAACAACAGCGGAATATCAACTACTTTTGCCTGGCAAGGGTTCCGCAGAGCACATCGATAGGTTTATTGCACTTTTAACATTAACCAGCCTGTCTGTATTTGCTAAGCTAGCATGCCAGTGTGAAAATTATGTTTAGTAATCAGGGCATTCAACCTGTTTATGTTGTTTTCAACAACGCAAAAAACTGCTTTATTCACCTCCCGTCGAAGTTGATAACACATCTTTCCTTGAAAGAGGTAGGTTAGCCTATTGTCAGTTTGAAGTTTGGCTTCTTTTTTGTTTCATGATTAAGTGATTTATTGTGCTTTTGTGTGTTGCTTTATAACTGAGTTATGTGTGCTTTAATTGTTCGTATCAGGTAAATCTTTAGTCATTTAAAAAAATTGCTCTCTAGAATAAAGACTCAAAAATTCATCATGTCTGTGTCTTTGCTAGCATAAACAGATGACAGAAATCGTTTTAAATGACATATCAGGGTCTCTGTCACGCTCAGTTGAAAGTATTTTAGAGACTTGGTAAACATGCAGACAGAAAATACAGTAAAACAACAGTGAAACGTCACATTTCCAGGTGAATTTCTATCTAGAAATGTCTTTATGTTGTAGTTTCTTAACCATCTCACTTGGTGGTGACAGAGTTCTGCCATAGGGATTAATCTGCAGGAAGACGCCAGCTGCTTTTTGTCCTGTTCTCCTGAAATATAATTCTGTTTATAAACCACAATGATACACAATGACTACAAAGTTATGAGGAGTTATTAAATGTAAAGTAAAACAACATGAGACACACTATGTTTAAAACAAATGACCCCAGACAGATGTAAGAAATACTAATGTGGCACAAAACAACAATGAAAGATGGAAAATAATGATAGTTTTGTGCGTGCAGGAAAGAACTCAGTAGATTCTTTCCTGCACGCACAGCAAATCAAACACAAATGCAAACCAAATTTTTGCATAAAAAATGCATAACACACACAAATACACTCCACTATGAGATGCTTTAGTCTGGCAGCTCCCACTGTGGTTTGTTCAGGTCTCAGTACGCTGCACAAGGAAAGGAGGAATTAATTAAAACCCCACTGCAGCTGTGGTACTTTGTTTAACCTGTGAAATGCTGAGGTAAACAAAAAGCAATGCAGCAAATCTTTCTTTTGTGTCTCCCTTTTTTATTTTTGTAGAATCAAGCTCTGGAGTTGTCCTGGGGTAATGAATCTCCAGTGTTTCTCAGCTGGACTCAAAATAGTTTGTCCTCCAGCCAAGAGAGCCACAGAGTGGAACTGTGTCGTCAACTTGGAGAAAAGTTGGGCTTAAAAGACAGAGAGCAGGTTAAACCTTTAGTTTTTATCCCTCTTTGGAACTCATTAGTTTCTGTATTTTACTGTATGGGATGAACTGATGTTAATATGAAGCGACTGGTTGTGTGGTTCCTACCAGGGCTTCCTCAGGCCGTGTCATCAAGTCTCATCGGTAAATCAGGTGTTTGTGGAGCCTCTGTCATCTGACGACTGGGAGATTTTGGTGAGCGACACATCGACTTTTATTTACTTTACTGGGAATTAGGGGTTAAAATATCATTCAGAATATGTCATTTTCATCCAGATTGTTGTTGGTATGCTACAGGTCCAAGCAGTAATGTTCAGCTATTGTGTTCACTACTTGTTTTGTCTTGTAGCTTGTTATTAGACCACATAAATATAAGGTTTAGAGAAAAACCAAACCAGATTTGTATGAATTCTTTTGTTTAATGTGATCAGGAGCTCCACAGCGCTGCACTGGAGGAGCAGCTGCTGGACCAGATCAGAGTGGTGTTCCAGGATGCTGTGTTTCCTGTTTGGGTGGATAATCACACTGTGATCTACATCAAAATAGGTCAGTCATTTTACTACACGTAACTCTGTTTTTAAATGGTCAGGTCAGATGCTGCAGTAGTTAGGTTGTTGATATCTATTTATTCTAAAATTTTAAGCCCTTTTCTTTAATTGAATGACTTTGCTGTATTCATAAATAGTATTTCTAAACACAATATGATCTGTTTTAACTCCACACAGCGTCACTCTCTCCGTTCGTGCCCTATGGTCGCCTGGAGCAGTTCACAGAACTCGCAGTGTCTCCAAAGATCCGTGCTGGAAATGGCAAACTAACTGATTCTTTTAGCCACGACCATCGATTTCATTCACAGCAAAACACGAATCCCCCCTCTTCCTCCCCTGAGCCGTCATCTGATCCTACCTCCTGCATCCCTCAAAACCAGCAGTGGGGTGGCATTGCTGACCTGAGGAGCCTGTTTCGACATTTGATAAAGAGCAGTTATGATCCGGTTAAGGAGCCGCCTCCTGTTCCTAACATTCCTGCCATCTTCTCTGACTCTATCTACAGAGTGTGCAGCACACCCCCTGACTCTCTTTGTACCATAAACCACGTTGCTACTGGTGTCATTCACATTTTCCCTTGGAGCTTTTGCTCGAACGGCACGCTGAGAGCAGGCCAGTCTTCAGTCACGTATGGTCGTCTCTCCAAAGTTTTGTCCCCTAAAGAAGTGAAAGACAAAACTAAGCAGGCCATGGAGAAAAAGAAGACCGTCGGCCTCGGTAAAGATGGCGGAGGAGAGGAGGTGCCTGTGGTGGTCAGGGTTGTGTGTCACGGCACTGAGATGCAGACCGAGAGGAGAGGTCACAACAAGGGAGCGATCCATCGTGGAAGAGTCTGGGTGAGTAACATAAAGCTTTCATTTGAGAGGAATTATGCTAATCTTACTCTATTCTGTACATCGTTTTTGTTATAAAAATGTTTCCTCAGATCCCACAGCCTCTGACCAGCAAGTTAAAAATTCAGCCACATTCAACAGTGAGAATCAAACCAGTGAAATCAACCATCAAAGTAGCCTCTAATATTCGCCTACAGCCTCTAAATCCTCTGGTGGGTGCTGGATTACACAGCTGTGATTGCTTTTGTTCTCTGTGCAAAACATTTGATGTAGTCGTACTTTCTATCCACTGGGTTTCTCTTCAGCCTGAGGAGAACGACGAAGAGATCCAGACAGCTTTCCTCAGCTGGCTGCACACGCAGAGTCACGAACCTCTGGCCTGTCTGACTTCACGTTCTGGTTCTGTCCTCCTACATGGAAACGATGGTGATTCATTCCATCACTTCTGTTCTGAGCTTTAAAAGTGTTCTTTAATAAAAACCTACACTTTAAAGATTACAATGTATAAAAAGTATTTCACATCAAAGCTCCATTACATTCTACGTGCTTCTATTTCCTAATTCTAGCCAAGTTGGAGTTAGCTCTGACTGTGGTGAAACCGGAGCCACAGAACGATCCTCCAGACCAGCTGTTTCTTCTAGCTCCCACCGTCCTTCACAAGGAAGATCTACAGGTATTTTCATGCATGAATTGTAAACTGAGACTTATTAAAATCTCTTTTTTTTAATGAATATGAATGCATCCACATAATGAACTGAGGAACTTTCAGGTGGACAGACAGCCAGTGAAGGAGCCTGCTGTGAAAGCTGTAGAAGAAGCAGCTGATCAAGAACTCCCCTCCCTCCATGTTCTTGGGTAAGCTCTTTTCTTTAAGGACATTTTCTGACTTTAATTGTCCGCCATATTACTCACTTGGCTGATTCCTTTCCTAGTGGGATTGATGAGCTGATTGGAACTGGATTTGAGTTTATTTCCAACAACCTTCTGACTGGTCCTCTCTCAGGAGAGCTTTGTGTTTCTGGACGAGGACTCAAGGGAGGAGCTTTACTCCTCACCGGCGCCAAGGTGAATCTTTACATTTCACACAAAGAGAACACACCTGCCTGAATTATGCTAGTTAGAGCTTACTTTCAAAGGCTAAAAACTTTTTATTTTTGTAACAATTTCTTCTTCTGTTTCTCCTCACAGGGCAGTGGGAAGAGCACCTTGTCCCGAGCGCTCTGCAGGAAATCCAGAGAGGATCTGGATGCACACGTTGAGGTGGTGGACTGCAAAAAGCTCCAAGGTCTGAACAGATTCCACAAACACACGACGTGTTAAAGACTAAAAGCTGAAACTCAGTTATTTTCAGGTAAAAGGGCAGACACGGTGCGACAGATTCTGCAGGACATTTTTGAGCAGGCAGAGTGGAGGCAGCCCTCTGTTGTTTTACTTGACGACCTGGATCATTTGACACGCGCACCGACCTCACCTGAACACGAGCACGGGCCTGAGGCGCTGCTGCAGCAGCACATCGCACAAAGTAAAGATTTGAACTGGTGTGAACGTTTGTGATGTGACGTTCGAGAGCAGACAGACTGGTGACGGATGTCTTGATGGTCATGTTGTTTTGTGTCTGCAGCTCTGAAGGATGTGGTTGATGAGGCGGTGCTTCACTCCAGCCTGGTGAGTCTGATCATCACCAGCCAGAGCGAACACGCTCTTCATCCATCGCTCACCGAGGTGCAGGGCTCCCACCTCATCCAGCGATTCGTTAACATCCAGCCTCCAGACCAGGTCAGCACCAGTGATCACAAGTTTACATACACTCAACGTGGGCATGAACGCACACATTTTCTACAGAGAACATGACATTTATGCGTATGATAAGTGACTGCTGCTGTGTGTGAACACTGAGGAATAATACACCCTGTGTTGTTGTTTGCAGGCCCAGAGAGCTGAGATTCTGCGCCATCTGATTCTAAGGAAGTCCTCCTTGTCTGACGCTCTTGACCTGAGGGCTGTTGCCAAGGAGACGGAAGGATACACAGCCCAAGATCTCGCTCTGCTGGTGGAGCGTGCGACCCACGCTAACAAGACGCAAACAGGACAGAGTGACCAAGGTGCTAAAAGGAACCTGGAGACTTTAGACGTCTGCTTGTTGTTTTGATGATTTTGTTTGTGCCTTTTCCTTCTCAGCTGTCTGTCTGTCATGGAGGGACTTTACACAGGCTCTGAACAGATTCACACCTCCCTCAATGTGGGGGGTGGACCTCCACACGCCGAGCGGAGTCGGGCTGGAGAAGGTGGGAGGGCTGAGAGAGGTGCGACGGCAGCTATTGGACACCATAATGCTACCTGCTAAGGTCAGATAACTCTCCATCAGCTGCTGCATGGGTTACCTTGTGTCTGCTTCTAAAAACACGTGAAACAATCGGACATGAGCTCCTGTAGAGAAAGGTTTTAAGAACAATAAATCAACATCAGAGGATATTGTTGCCAGCGGGCTAAAGTAGGGGTTAGATGCTCTGTTTCTTTGGTTGAAAACCCATAATCCCTCTTTCAGTGAAGGTATAGAGCCACATTAGGGAATTACAAATCAACATTTAGTCAGATTAAAGCCCCTCTCAGCCCTGAAGGAATAAAAAGCTGAATGCAGTCAGTCTGAAGGTAAAAATGATATAAATAAACCAATTTATTTAATCAAAGTCCAATACACAACAACACTCATTGACCTTTAATGTTTCAGCCTCTGATTGTGTATCTATCTCCACCTTTCTGCTGTATGTGGAGCGATGTGTTAGCTCTAATGAGTAAAAATAGCTTTAGAGCTGAAATCCCCTAATCACCCACCAGTTTAGGCTTTGAAGTAAAGTAGTAATCACTTGAATAAACTGTAGATTGTTCCACTTACAGAATAATTAAAGTAGTTCTTACGTCTGATTAGAAAACGGAGCAGTGTGTTTTGGGATTTATGGGTAATTAAGTCTATCTGTAATACTTCCAGCCTTCTTTGTCTTTAGATTTTATTTTTTGAAATCTTAAACTAGTTGCTAAAAGCTGAGGTGGTTCAACACCTTCTGTTTTTGTATTGCAGTATCCCATCCTCTTCTCCCACCTTCCCATCCGGCATCGCTCTGGAATTCTGCTGTACGGAGCTCCCGGTACGGGGAAGACGCTGCTGATCAGAGCTGTGGCTAAAGACAGCGGTATGAACTTCATCAGCATCAAGGTAACTGGACCTCAGTTAGTTTAGTAACAAATAAAACTGTATCGGGTCAGAATCTAAATGAATCGAGTCTTTTTAGGGCCCAGAACTCCTGAGTAAATACATCGGAGCCAGTGAACAGGGAGTCCGGGATGTCTTCCAGAGGTTAGTGGACGTTTAAATCCCTCCCACTGTGCCGTTAGGGCTCTAGTTTGAGTTAATTCGAGTTGTTAAACATTTGTCTGCTCTCTCAGGGCACAAGCTGCCAAACCCTGCATCCTGTTCTTTGATGAGTTTGACTCTCTGGCCCCGAGGAGAGGTCACGACAGCACAGGCGTCACCGACCGCGTGGTCAATCAGCTCCTCACCGAGCTGGACGGGGTGGAAGGGCTGCAGGGTACGGTCGAATATCAGCACAACACACGAGCATCGTGTTAATTATTCATGCTAAATGTCTGTATTTCATGTAGTTTGGGTTCTCTGTGGATTTAAAGAACACGTTTTTGAGATTTGGAGAACTCTGGCTCTCCTTCTGAGCCTCTCCTTTTCATCTCTCCTGGGTTTTGGTGTTGATTCTCAAACTGATGCAGATGATGAAATTTACATCATGCAATTCTTGCACAGAAACACACAAGAACAACTCGAGCCAGGAGTCATGTCGGTGTAACACGAGATTTTATGGTTGTCTGGAATTCCTCAACAACATCATGAGAAATGAATCAAATCATGCAGAAAACGGCACGTTTTCTGATGACAGATGTTTGTTTCTGCTCAAACCTGCTGTCTAGGGCTGAATAACATCACTAATTCATTGTTATTGTAATATCAGTCTGCACAATATTAATATTGCAGAGAACTTCTCAGATCTCTGTCAATAACAGAGTTGGCAACTAGTTAGTGAAAGAAAATTGTAAGAAATGATGCAATGTTGTTACTTGTGAGGCTTTTGGGAACTGGAGCTTTATTTCTTGCTCCTCTCGTGTCTGTAGGTGTCTACGTGCTGGCAGCCACCAGCCGTCCAGATCTCATCGACCCAGCCCTGCTGAGACCTGGACGACTGGACAAGTCCCTCTACTGCCCCCCTCCAGACCAGGCCTGTCAATCCTCAACGTCATTAATAATACATTTGAGTATTGTAGATTAGTGATTCCTGTTGCAGTTTTAATTTCCACCAGCTGACAGACTTTCTGCTCGTGTTCTGTTTGCAGGAGTCTCGTGTTGAGATTCTGAAGGCTCTGAGCGCTGGCCTCTCTCTGGCTCCAGATGTTGACCTGGAACAGCTGGCAGCAGCGACGGAGCGGTTCACTGGAGCGGACCTAAAGGCCCTGCTCTACAGCGCACAGCTGGAGGCAGTCCATAACAGCTTAGGCTCATCACATGTACGACTTTAAAGACAAGTCTGATCAGCTTCAAGCAGGAAGGCTGAGTTCATGTTTACCCTCTTCTGTTCTCTTTGTGTGTGTTGACGTTGATCATCATCAGGAGCTGACCTCCGGCTCTGACAGCGACATGAGCCTGTCCTCCATGATCTTCCCGAACAACTGCAGCGGCTCGGATGATTCTGTGGGAGAGGGGGACCAAGGGGTGAGCCTGGACCAGTCCCTGGTCCTCCTGGAGCCCGGTGAGCTGCAGGCGGAGGACGAGCAGAGCAACGTCTGGAGGTTGTATTTCGGAAGTTCGTACGAGTCAGAGTTTGAAAATTCACCAGTTTCAAGATGGGTGAGTTAAAAGTGAATGACAACTAAATAAATTCACCTTGACAGCATGTTAGATATTTAAATGTATACAGTCAGTTGTGCTAACTAGTGCAGCAGGATCCGTCTCTAAATAGTGATTTTAATGGAATTTGTGAAGCTTTTTAGTTTAGTTTAGATGGTCCCTGACCTGTCTGTCAAATAAAAACGTTGTCAGATAACAGGTCGAGGTTACTTTGTGAGTTTTTGTAGGAGGGCGTGGCCATGGCAGCAAACGTTGGTGTCAGTCCCACCTTTTTTCATCTAACCTGCGTTTCAGTGACCGTTGTGGATTTTTATCTCATTACCAGAAGGGAACCAACAGTTCCATCCATGTCTGTACGTGTTTAACAGAACTCTGGACGTAACTCCAGGACCAACGAGCTTCCAGGGGAGTCGGTCAGAGAGCTGGTCAGCTCTCTCCCTCCTGCCCACATGTCCTCCATCCAGACTGGATTCAAAGAGCTGGGACCCGATCAGCTGGAGCGCCTCCAGCAAGACGTTCAGAGCATCAAGAACAGCTACAGGAACGTAAGTCGGTGTTCTCCATCCTGATCGCCCCTGCTGAGATTCCTGTGTGATCTGTGTGTGTTTGTGTAGGAAGAGTGTGTGTGGACCTGCTCAGCCTCCAGCCAGCCGGGCCTGCTGCTGACTCAGGCTCACGTAAACTCTGCCATGGCGGTGACCAGACCTTCCCTCAGCCAGGATGACTGGAGCAGATACACAAAACTGTGAGTTCCACAACGTCAGACTGGTTTCAGGCCAGTTAGAGCACAAATGACAGCTGTGTGGTTTATTAATGAGACCCCGAGAGCATCAGATACAAGAGAATATAAAGAAATCCCTAAAATAAGGAGATAAATATGAATACATTTTATAATTTCAGCATATTTTCTATGAGTTGGTGTTAAAGTGATCTTATTTTCTGTTTGTCGTTTAGGTTTGAAGATTTTGGCGGATCAGGAGACAGAAAATCTGTCACCTTTAAACCAGGACAGCGTGTGACTTTAGCCTGACCTCTCATGTACGCTCAAATCTTTAAAAATGATTCATACAATGTTTATACAGCATTTTTCTAACGTTTTGTAATGACTGATGGAATCGAAGGAGTAGTTTTTCTTAAACTGAGCCACACTTGCAAGTGGAAAACAGACAAAACCATCCAAGTTTCAAAAACTTGTCGTGCACAAGTCAAGCTGAAGAGCAGATCTCTACCATCCAGGACATTTTCCGTCACTTTGAGTAAACGTTACATTCAATATTTTACACCTCATGACTTTTACATGAGGCAGTCGTTTGCTATGTCTCGGTTTTCTTAAACAAACGTCTGAACGCGTCCCACAGCTGAGGAGCTGTTCTGTCTCTCTACGTCCCCTCAGAACAATCACATCGTCCTTCTGATCGCGTGATTCTGCTGCCTGTAGTTGTTTTGGGATCAGACCGGTAGAACAAGTCTGCTCTGATCTGAGGGAAGCAACAGTTATGATGCTGTTTGGAGACGGTAAACAGCAGTTTCATGTAAAAATGATAAAGTTTTAGCTGCTCCAGTTGGTAGAGATCTGCCCTTTAATGGTCAGACTGGTGGTTGAATCTGATAAGACTGATACATTAAAATATCTCTGACTACTTCATATCTAGTTATAATTATGTAATTTAAAATTATTTGTAATAAATTAAGTTTTAATACATTGTGCCTGTTGATTGTAAAGTATTGATTTATATGGATTTTATTACTACATATGGAAATAAAGGTTTTTATAATAACTTTGCTGCTAGTTTCTAAAGCGGCTCCTTGTTTCATAACTCCAGTTACAGAAATATAAACAGATCATCAGTGAACCTGAATCACTATTTTAATAATTACACAACTAAACATTAAAGTGTCACGGTTTTATCATAAAGTTCTTCACATTTCAGATGACCGACTGTTCATTTTATTGCAGTAACCAGTAAATAAACAGCATCTGTTCTCCCTGCTTTGGTCAGTTTACATCTACATTGCCTGTAGTGATGTAATCATCATTTCTTACTAGATATCAGGTGGATGCATGAACTATCTGACATTGAAAGTACAGGTTTGTAAACAAATCTAAACTAATTTATGTGATTATTTCAGTGGGAGGTTTCTTAAAGGTTATAAAAAGCTCGAAAATAGTTTTTTTTATTTGTGGAAGTTCGTTAAAGATCAAAATAAAATGGGTTGAAGTTTATTTGAATATTTTCACCTAAATACACCAACACCAGGCCCTAAATACCAGTACCACCTGGAGCTCATTTGTTATCATAGAAGACATACTTTGAAAAGTCATAAAATAATGTATTATAAGTGTAGTAATTACATTGATATCTAAGAGCTCCACCTCTTTAAGAAGATTAGTATGTTCTTCCTGCTGTAGTGAGTGATGTTTGCTGCCCTCTAGTGGACAATGTACAAACAACAAATGGCAACTTAATAAAAAACTGTAAGAGGTCAGACTTTAGGCTGACTGAGCTGCCTAATCTAAATGGTTTTGACATAAAACTCCTAAAAATCTTGACGCTCAGAGTTGATGAAGTCTCTGTTTAATGGATTACCTGCTGATCAGCTTTAGATTCTGTGATATTTGAATAAACTCTTTAAATTAAGAGCAAGCTGTGCCTTTTTTCCTGATTTTAGCTTGCCTGGTTTAAACATTTTCAGCACCTGAGATGAAGTCTTTTCTCTGACTAAGGCAGCTCGGCGTCTTGACAATGTTTTCCTGCAGAAACAATATGCCTGCTGTCGTCCTACACATGCAGGTCCTGCAGAGGTAAATATAGACACAAGAGGCTGGTTTTGGCTCGTCTCGCTTCAATCCCACACAACGGAGCTAGAAAGAACAATAAAAAGACCCAGTGGTGGTCTCCTCCCCTCTCAGCTCACCTGTAATAAACCAAAGTCCCCCAAAACACTAAATAAACCCATCAAAGAGTTAGTCTCCTTCATGAGATCTGATGCCTCAGAGCACACGGTGACTTTTAAAACTCTAGAACAGGGACATGAGGACGACGTTGCTCAGCTGCTGTCACATCAAAGGAAGTCTCTCCTCATCACATCCTCCTCCTCAACACTGCTCACATCTTCAAAGTACTGCAAGTGGTTCAAAAACTCCTGAATACATCAAGAAGCATCAACCTTCTCTTAAATTAGCTGATCAACACAGAACAGTTGACATCCTCACTCGCTCACAGCTCGGAATAGAGCTAAAAGTTGGGATAGAAGACGAGAGAGGAAGAGTTTAAAGAGCAACAAACTAGACCAGTTACAGCAGTCAGAATAAAAAAAAAGCTGGAACCAGTTTAGCTCAGGTTTGTTTCCCAAGAATCCTCAAACTGAATTAAAAGCTTTTATAGGGATTTTTGGCTTTATTGTCAACTCATTTTCAACATATGTCCAAGAGTTTTCTTAATTTGCAGCCTAAACATGAAACTTAAAAAAAAAAAAAAGAACATAAGTGTTTCTGCAGCTTCTAGAATGAATAAAAGTCTTGATTTTATCTCTAAATTTTAAAAAGTATCCAGATTCTTGGTTGATTTTAAACGGCAAATCAACTCTTTGTGTATTTTAATCAAGAAGCATCCATTTATTCATCATTAAACCTCCCGCTGGAGGTCTGGTTTATGAATGCACAGAGGAACTTCACACAGTGCTTCATTTTTTCATTCTTTAATGTAAACAGCAGTTTTCAGGGGCTTTGAAAAAAATCCTAAAGAAAAAACATAAAAAAGGCATTAAATAGGAAAAAGAGGGGGGAGATATATAAATCATACTAGAAATAAAAACCACGATCTATTTTTAAATTAAAAAAATACATAAAACTCTCAATTTTTGTGGCCATAAAGTCTGAAACTCACAAAATACTTCCCTTTGACCAAATACAAACTACCAGGCTTGTTCACAATTTCAAAATCTTACTAAATGATCATCTTACAAATGAGAAAAACAAGAAAACAAATCAAATATTGCTTAGGAATGTTGTGTACAGCAGTCTTTACAACGAGACTCAAACAGACTTTTACGAGTTTTATGGAGGAGTTACTGTAATGAGCAGCAATGAGTTTAATAACAGCAAGATTTTAAAAGAAAACACGATTTTGTTGAGGATCGTCGTATTGAAACAGTCTTCAGTAAATGACTGTGAGGACAGGGGAGATCGTTTTTAAGGAGAATTGGTCCAAGAGTTGAATTCAGCCTCTAGCAAAACATTTAGCTGCCACAGCGTTAGTGGAAACGTGACAGGAAGTTCACAAAAACATGAGAAAATACTTCTTTGTTCCCGTCTGCTCTTCAAATGCACACAATGTTCCTTCTCATAAAATAAAACCCTGAGGAAAAACAAAAAATAAAAGACAACAAAACAAGAATTAAATGGATGAAATTTAGTTTCTACATAAGCAGCAAAAGGGACAGAAGAAGAAAAAGTGGAGGTTTGGAAACTTGAGACGCAGGACGAACATAAACTCCCTTCTTCATGGTAACCTGACGACTCTGCACTGATCCAAAGTCCGTCAAGTGCAACAATTAAAACGCAGCGTTTAATCCTTCAGAGGAAAACAGTTCAATCCCTCAACCATCGCTTCATCTAACATCGTTACTCTTCCTGTTCAGGAGGAAAGGAGGGATTGTTCCAGTGAATACTGAAGGTGCAGGTTCAGGATCGTAGAGGTGTGTGTGTGTGTGTGTGTGTACGTGTGTGTGTGTGTGTAGGGGTTGCACGTTTAGTTACAGTCGTAAACAAAGTCATAGTTGCTAGGTTCTTTGGGAATTGGGGGCGGGGCTTCAGGAATGTGGATGTTTTCTAGATCCAAGAGGCGGAGCTTCATCTCCATGGAGAGCAGGGTGTCCATGTCGGATTTGGTGTATTCGCTGGTCATCTCCTTCCCCAGGAGGGCGTTCAGACCATCGGTCCACACACAGTACTGCAGAGAGAGAGAACACACACACACACACACACACACACACACACACACACACACACACACACACACACACACACACACACTACTTTATGTAGTCTGCCTCTTTGTGTCCTCATGTTTATTCTGTCTGACGTGTCAACAGCAGTGCTGCCTCACCTCGTGTTTGTCAGGAGCAATAAAGTTTAGGTATTCGTCTGACTCGTAGAGGACGGAGAAGGCCAGCTCCAACACCTCCTGCAGAGAGGACGGGGGAGACGAAGGGAGGACGGGGGAGACAGAGAGAGGGAGGAAACAAGTCAGGGTTTAGGCTTCTTTTCCCTTCCTTCTCCTCCTCCCATCACCATCTGCTGCATCAACCCACCTGACACCAGTTAGATATGAGAATATAAAAAGTCTGAGGGTCATTAATGAATTATGTGACAAATGCAAGCAAATATCAGAGGTTAAAGGCTAATCGGGGTTAAATCTGTGCTTAAGGAAAGAAGGAATGCATTTTTAAAGGCTTATTGAAATCTATGAGCCTCCAACTAAAAAGATTTTGAGCAAAATGTCACCTGCAGCTGCTACAAGAACATAATGAAAACCCCATGAGAGACGAATAAAACTAATAATGACGGTTGTCTGCACGCTCAGCATGACCTGGGTAAAGGCTGTTGGAACTTAATAAATAAAAATAACTAAAATGTTAAATCTGAGGTCTCATATAGAGAACTAGTGGTTTTTAATCATCAAAATAAATAAAAACAACCTTTAACTCAAATAAATATGGCTTTGGTTTGCTGGATTCTCAACATTATGGATACAATTTTCTACACTCTAAAAACGGAGGAGAGGACTCCACGGCTGACAGACATAAGCTGTGGGGTTCGTAATGGATCGAGTCCTGCAAGTCTGTCTCTGGAGGTCTACAACTTCGGATTAATGATGATCGGGTGCACGCTCATTAGAATCTGCATGGGCCTGGATTATTGGAAAAATAACAGAGCTAACAGGTGTGATTGGCAGGATTCCTGTCCTTCAGGGGGGGCTGATGCGTGCTTTGAACACTGAAATGCTAGCGAGGAATGAGTTGTCTCGTAGGACTGGCTGAGAACGAACTCTGGCGCGGAGCGAATTACGATCGATGTGTTGAACTACACGGATCAGGTGGGGATGGCCAGGATTCAGAATTTGGAAGGGATGGAGCCGGTGAAACAGACAGTAAGGCAGCTGAGAAAACATGGCGCTGTCTGGACCAAAACACTTTCTGCTATCTAACCTGGTAACCCTGAGGACTACAACCCCCACTCAACAGAGTGAATGAAGCGGCCGCTCGGGGCCTCTCTATCCCAACTTCCTCCCTCCTCTCTGCTGGATGGTGAAGGACGAAACAGCTGCGTCCAGCGCTGAAATCCTTGGTCAGCTGGCAGAGGTTCTGAACCCACCCACCCACCTGATGTGTTTTTTTCTATGGTTGTTGTGACTGTTATCAGTGTTAGGATTTTTATGTCCGTCTCAGCCATGGCTGAGGGGGCTACCCATTTATCTTCCTCATCCTTCACTATTGTTAGCCCTTTTTTCTGATCTGCTTAAAGGGGGCGCCACACAAGTGGCAGCTAGCCCACGAGGACAAGCTAACCTGTCTGTTATGAATGTGTGTCTGATCCTGTAAGACCGTACTGAAACTGAATTTCTCCTCTGAGGGATCAAATAAGTTAATCTCATCTTAAATACTCAAAATTAATCAATAATTTCCTTTTCTGTTCATGAACTCAAATGTAAATGTGTTCTCTTGATTGTAACAGCTAAACCTGTTAATCTGCTTTTATTCAGTTTGAATAAAGTTCATTTCATTTCTTTTTCCTCACAGTAACAGTGTTTTAATACGCTGGTCATCCAGGTCATGGTAATCCTTTATTCAGACCCTTTTTTGGAGTGTTTTAATACGACTGCACATACTGGGAGGGAAAGAATTCCACTGAAGGGATCCAGTTGGTTTGGTGTTTCTTGGGAATAATTTGGGAAACACTTTCTTTAACCTTTTCTCTCCTTTGTGTCCACCGTAACGTCTCTGATCTGAAGCCTGTAGATGATACAGAATCATGAAATGAGCTCCTATTCTCACTCACGAGGATGAAACTAACACTTTAAAGCCCACGGCCTCCTGTAAGGTCGTTCTTTAGATCCATCGACAGCGTAATAAGGAAGATAAAGCAGGAGGAGGCAGGCTCCTTTGTCTACAGAGACATTTATCCAAGATCCAATAGATCAGAGTCCTGCAGGAAGAGGACGGAGGTCTGCAGAGGCAAGAAGGAAATAAAGTGCACCCAGACTTGGAAGTGACGGCTCCTTCATCCTGGTTAAAGCACCAAATGGGAGCATGTTTAACATCAAGACAGAAAAACAAAAGACATCACTGAGTTTCGTGACGTCTCTCATGCGATTCAGCTGTTCAGTAATTCATCTGAACAAAACGTCACATCAACGTCTTTCTGCAAAACACCGACATGCTAGTTATTGTTTTATTTCCCAGAGCAAAATTTATGTAACCGACATCAACGTTATGCAACGCTCTCTCTCTCTCTCGCCTGGATACACACCCACCCACCCACACACTGAAACACACCTTGTTTTGCTTGAGGGCTCCCTTCTCCTTCATGTGAGGACAGTCTTTGCCAGTGATAACAGCTTTGATATCAGCCACAGGCACTGCAGAGAGGACAGACGGGACTTAGCAACAACAACAACAGCAACGCTCTGGAAACTGTGTCAGCCCAGATGGGTCCCTGGCTAATCCAGCTCATTAAATCTGAAGTAAAACTTAGCTTTCACAGAAAAGTCCCTAAAAATCCATAAAATGTTATAAATAAAACTAATTATGCTCACGTTTGTCCTGCAAAGAGTCATGGGGGACCTCTCCCTGGGGACTCTCCTCCAGATCTCCGTAGTGCAGGACTTTATGATTCGGAGACAGACGACAGTACCAAAACTTATCTGCAAAAAAACAAAAAAAACAAACCCCAACAAGGCAGCAGGGAGTAAGGGACAGATTTAGAAGAGTTATGAAATAAGCAGAGACTGGCAAAAGGCTCCATGTGGGGACGGATCTGCATGAGTCATCAACAGGAGAGAAAATTAGCAGCCTGGAGGAAAATCCACAGATGGCCTACGATGCTCTCCACAAGGGAGGGATCACGACGGGCGACAACTCAGACGGCTGGTTTTCATCATCATTCCAACAGTCGCTCAGCAGAGGTGTACAGTAAACACTCAGGCCAGCACACAGGAAGTCTAAAACAAGATACTTTTATTCCTGCAGGATAAAAGTTTATGAATATAAATGTTTTCAGTTACTCTGAAGGGGAAAAAGAAGCTTTGTAGGACGTCTGTTTGCACAAAAACATAAACAAGCTTAAATGAAACAATCAGAAATGTATTCTGATTCTTGCCTGAACACCTAAAACTCTTGTTTTTCTCCATCCTTTGTGTTTATTTGGTCCGTAATCTCACTCTGACGTCACTCAGATGACAGCTTCCAAGACCCATCATAATAATAATTTAAAAAAACACCCGGTTTGATGTATTTGAAGGAGCAGTGGCTGCCTGATGACAGGTAGTCAATTCTAACAAAAACAACCCCTGAAGAGTGAAGTGATCAGATTAAATGATCAGTGACTAAAAAGCATCTCATTACCCAGCTACACTCGTCTTTTCCTCTTATTCCTCTGCTTCTTTCTTTGTGTGAAAATCATCAGGTGGGATGATCCAAGTGTGTCCAATCTAAGCTGACAAGCCGATTTCTTTTGATTTTTGTAACAAGAAAATAAACCAAGTTGTGCAAAAAGAGGAGTTAAATAAAAAGAAGCTGCTAGAAGTCATGAACAAAACACTTTAGAACCAAAAAAATGATATTCCTGTTTTGACATTTTAAGCCAGAAGTCTGATATTAAAGCAGATCAATCGCCTCCTCAAAGCAATTATTTTTTATTTTATTTATTATTTTTTTTTCACTCCTCAAAGCAATTAAACAAATACAACTGTGAATAAATGTGTTTGTAGTAGGACTGTCACAGTTTTAGGATTTTAAACTGGATACAGGTAATATTTCATATGATTTTTGATATTTTTGGGGGGAATTCTTCAAATTAACCTGAACAAAACACACATTTCTGATCCTGATTCCATTACTGGTGATTAAATGATTAAACAAAAGCATCAACCCTAGTAATAACTCATGTCTGACTCCAGTCCTAGTTTACAGTCCCTTTGGTTTCATGCATCTTTGCGTAGGCGAGGACAAACGGGGAATATTGTGTTTGCACTTTTAGACAGAAGTGTGCTGCTTTTCTCACACTTCTAAAGAGTGCCACTACTCGTCTCTGCTGCTTCCAAACTTCTGAGTCAGAAAACTAGTGCAAGTTATCACGAGAGCAGATTCTCAGCAGCTTCAAAGATTCTCACCGAGGAAACGCTTCGTGTTTGGATTTCATAAAGAAATAAAGACGCGATAATGAAGAACAAAAGAAGGGAGGCAGAGAAACTGAAGAGAGGTCCTTGTGGATGGAGAAGAAGGAATTTTAATGGAGACAGCTCATTGTGTGTGTAAGAGAGTGTGTGTGTGTTTGTCACCTTGCCTCCTGCGATTGCTGATTTTCCTAAAGCAGGTTCCTTCACACAACCTGTTGAGCCTCTGCTGTTTGATCAGCTCCATGATCTCCGGCTGGATCTTTTCCCTCAGCTCCCTGCAGAACGACACACTCCCATTACCGACTTCTGACAACGTCTGTGAGCCGTACGGAACAGAGCAGCATGCAGAAACACACACACACACTTTCACATGTTTAAATGGAGAGCCGTTAACTCCACCAGCATTTCTCTGACTAATTCACATATAATGTAAGACAAATATTGAAATCTAAAGTTACATGTAATCAAATATATATTTAAATGAACTACTAAAGAGTTATTATAATAAATACAGCCTCGTTTACCTCATCATTATAAGGTACCTTTCCTCCAGCGTCCAAAGATTTTATTTTATTCCCTCCATCTGGATTAAGTGTTTAGTCTCCACTCCCCCAACACTGACTCAATAAGCTCTCAGTTCAGCACTGATGACTATTTAAAAAAAGACGAGTTCACTCAGTGCAACAGTTTCTCCACAGAGCTACCCGCTCCAGAGGGACCTACAGTTTTTAGGTATTCAGACGAGGTTTTAAGACTCACAGGATGGGGCGGGACTGGAAGTCTTCCTGATTCATCCTCTCAGACTGGCGGATCTTCAGGATCTCGGCGTAGTTCAGGTTCTGCAGGCGACTCTTGAACTGGTCCAGAGAATTAGGCTTGAGAGTGAGCGCTCGCATGATCTGCTCCCTCACCACCTGCATTACCTGTGTGATGGAGCAGAGGGGCAGAACAGGTGAGATAAAAAGATAAAGAGCTGGTGTCCGTCTCTGTGTGAAAGTTTCAACCCATAGTTACTTTTACACAGAAACATGTTTTTATAAAGTTCAGGATCACCCAGTTTTTACTCTCTGGTTTTACATGTTTTTTAAAATTTCAGTCCTTTTTATTTCTGTAGCATTAGGTTTTCTCTGTTCTCAGGAACAATACAAGTTCAAATCATCACAATAACAAGAGGCAACAATTAGCTAAACAAAACGCCAAAATAAAAGGACAAAAGTTTTAAACTTTTCAGATAACAAAGGTAAATTACAGTTTCAGCTACCTGCTCATTCTGACTTTTATTAAAGTCAGACTTTATTTTCTGAAAGCCTCTTTATCCATTTAGTGGGATGAAGTTCAAACAGCCACTGACAGCTGCTTCCATTCAGCTTTGAACTCTGACAAGTGATTTGTAATCTGCATAATTACAATAATAAAACTCAAAAGACATGTTTTTTTAACCTTCTGAAGGCGTTCATTTAGAAAACAAAAGGAACATGACAGAGAATATTTACAATTATTGTGCAGAAAATCACCTTCCAGAATAGTTTCCTATTGAATCGATGGAAATGGTTGAAGTGATCATAAATCCTGCTGAGACATGAAGTGTAATGTGTGGCTTTAAAGGAATGAAACGACACTCCTCTATCTAAAAGTAGCAGCACCACATCCAGCAGCTGTGACAAGCGTAGTCACTGCATCCAATCAGGTGACAGAAAGACAAATAAACTCATTTTCCTTTTGTTCTGTATCGATTTGGTTTTATTGTAGCTTGGTTTTTCTCTGGTTGCTGAAATGCTTCAGGACACTTGTGCATTTCCAGGTTCTGCAAACACTCAGATTTGCACAGAAAGCGAAGGTTTTAATAGATTCCGTCTATGATCGTTCTGCTGTTTCATCTGGACTCCTCAGTTAAAAAAAAAAAAAAAACGAGGCAAAGATCCCAAATAAGACCTTATGTAACATTTCTCTCTCTGTTTGTTTTCACTGCAAGGTGCTTACTCATCATCTAGAACCTCTGGACTCTCACCAGCCAGACTACGCCAAGATTAAAAGGACATTAAAAATAAAAGAGCGTATGAAAATAGACATGTGCAGCTTAAATCTCCATCCAGCGCCAAAAGATGTTAAAGAACGAAGATGGCTGAGGATAATCCCTTTAAATCAGGATCACGGGAATTCTCTGTGTGAATGATAAAGAGATCTGGATTTAAACTCACATCCTGGCAGGCTGAACATACCAAGAGAAAACGCCAGGAGAAGGAATTAAACTATTCCGTATCTCATTAAGCTGGATCAGGGCTTGATCCTGGGATAATGTTAAAGATGTGATAATATAACTAAGTATTTCTGAACTAGTCAGAGAAACAAACTGTTACAATAGTTTTCACAAAAAGATGTGAATCATTTTAGCTGATGCAGACTCCATATAAAGATGTCTAAACCAGAGCTACACTAAGGCCCTTTAAAACCTTAAACTACACCGTGGTTATAAAACTACTCCTTTACACACTTCTCTCTCTCTCTCTCTCTCTCTCTGAGCAGGAGTCAAACTGTGCATCAGACTTGAGATAAAACAAGAAGAAGACTCCAGCAGTTCAGAGCAACACTCCAAATAAACCTTTGGGTTTAATTCACTGCAATTTTTATAATTAAAAGCTATATTTATTTTTATAATAGTTATTTTTAATCAACAAGAGAATGGTCTCTGTTGCTGCAGCTGAACGTTTGAAAACATCCGTCCACTAGAGGGCAAGGGGTGATGTTTGGTCCTGGGTGAGTGCAGCGTCTTATCCAGAAAGCTGATCGTTTCTCCTGAGTTTGAAATTAGAACCTGAATCTACAGTTAACAACTCTGTAGATTGATTTTTCAGTTTTCATCTCCGGTTGAAGCTGAAACATTTAAATTTACATCAAAGCAAAAAAGATCCATAACACATTTGTCACCATTGCACATCATAAATTTACATGCATAAACTTTGAGACAGATAATTAGGTACAAATCTGATGTATTTTCTCATTAAGATTACAAATGGTGTGTCACCGTTTCTGGATGGAACATTATTCTCTTCCACTAAAATCTGAACATGAAGAAAAATAACACAAAACATAACACAAGGAGACAATCGACTGTAACACCTACTTAGAGACCCATTATTTAATATTAGGAAAAGAGTTACAGTTCTTTAAATGATGCCAGTTCATCCCTTTAAATATGGGATCAGTTTTAGCATCTCATCCTAAATGAGCTCCGTGCAGATTGTTATATCTCGTCTTCTCCTTGTTAAGTCAGATTTCAGCCTTTTGTTACGTCTTTTCTTCATAATCCCTGTCCAAGTCATCTTTTCAATGAGTTCCATCCCAGAGGAATGATCCACAAAAGTAATTAAATCCCCTCCCAAAAGTCATTAAACCCATGTAATGAAGAGACGGACTTATTCGCTTTTTCATCCTGAAACAGGACAAACTTCTCCCTTTGACCAATCAGTGGCTGACGCTGCTTCATTTATAATAAAAAGTGAGTTAATGACATCATTTTCCAGCTGGCAGTCAAAAACAAACCCAGCACTCAAGCTCACGTAGAAAACTGGAAATCGTCCTGGAGAGACACTATGGTGGGTGAATAACAAGGTCGTAATCACAGAATAATGACTTTCCTGAAAGCAATCAGAAGGTCCATCCCACATGGTTATAATTGACCTGTTACTGGAGGACGCCACTAAACCTGCAGGCTTGTGCACGAGCAAAAAGGAGGAAGGCAAAGCGTGTGAGAATGGAGGAAGCGCGCTCACACATTCTGCTGGATTTTATAATCATTTTTTAAAAAGAGATTGGATTGGCTGCATTAGCTTTACAGAGGTTTTAGGTAAAATATAAACCAATAAGATGAGCTCTGTTTGTGGTTTTTGTTATTGGAATTATCAGTTAAATCTAAATTCTGCTGATTTCCACTCCTGACTTATCCTGCAGGCTGTGATCGACCCCACAGGCTCCTATTACAGAAGCTTCAAATGGCCTGAATAATTAAACCTCCAGCTGAAACGTCTCTGTATGTGAACCTGAATGTTCATACAAAAAAAAAAATTATTTGCCCCTAAACTTAATAACTGCTTGCAACATGGCGTCACGGAGTCTCTCACATCAGTGTGGAGGAATTTCATCTGCTCTTCTTAACAAAACTGTTTAAATTCAGACACATTGGAGGGTTTACCAGTATGAACAGAAGTATAAAATGTATCTTTTCTTGTTAAACTTTTCAAAAAAAAAGTCTGCCTCGTAGCTTTGTATGAGCAACAAAAATCCCATCCATTACATTTCAATTATACATCTACCCCCCTGTTGCTGGCAAGCTGTCACATTATCTGGATATTTAAATAAAAGAGTTGCGGTAATAGGCTGCATGGTGGCGCAGCTGGTTAGCACTGTTGCCTCGCAGCAAGGAGGTCGTGGGTTCGCGTCCCGGCTCTGCGGCCTCTCTGCGTGGAGTTTGCATGTTCTCCCCGTGCATGCGTGGGTTTCCTCCGGGTACTCCGGTTTCCTCCCACAGTCCAAAGACATGACTGTCAGGCTAATTGGGCTGGTAAATTGTCCTTAGGTGTGAGTGGGTGTGTGGTTGTTTGTCTCGTTCGTCTCTGTGTGGCCCTGCGATGGACTGGCGACCTGTCCAGGGTGTCCCCCGCCTCTCGCCCCTTGACTGCTGGAGATAGGCACCAGCTGCCCCGCGACCCTCTGTGGAGGAATAAGCGGCTACAGAAAATGGATGGATGGATGGAGTTGCGGTAATAAGTAGACGTGACTTTAAAGGGCTCTGAAAAGCAGCTCTTTTCTCTTTTAGTAAATGCCTGAGGCACCTATCTGACAGCACAATAGAGACGTGCACAAAATGTACTGCAGGCAAAAAAACCCTCTGGATAATATCAACGAGGACATTTTATTGCCAGTATAGAAGTTAGATCTTCCCATAAGGCATTAAAAACAAAGAAAAAGATCAAACCTTCACCTAAAACAACAATTATGACCACAGTGGCGTCTCCTAAACTCAGTGAGCACACATTTATGGTGGCTCATCACATCTTAGACCTCACCTGATTGGTTTTATTCTTCCTAAAACATAAATGGTGTGAGGGTGAGGCCGACTCTCGCTGGTGGCTGCTGCCATATTTAGAGGTTCAGCGCCTTTTGTTTATTTGTAGCTTCATTTTTGATCCAGATTTGATTTTTGTGCTGGTCTGCTTATTTATTTTTGTTTACACCACACACATGTACAGCAGTTACTAGTTAAAAAACAAACTATTAGTTGGGATTAGTTTGAGGAGCATTTTGCACGAAATGTTTGAGATTTTACAAATAATCTTTAATGTTAAACAAAGTGTTTTTTATTATGACCCCCTAGTGGCTGGTTCCTGTATACATTTTATGTCCCACCCCCTCCATGTAAGTGAAAGGGACAATTTCCTGACTACAAATTTAAAAATAACCCTAGAATAATTTTTCCAGAAGATGATTCCTTTTGATTATTTTCTTATATGTCTACTCATAATTATATATTTAAAGGCATGTTGCAGTATGCAGTTTGGTTTGGTTTTAGCACCCCCTAGTGTCTGTTTTAAGTCACTGTCATAAAACATTAGCATTGTCTTTGCTCAAAAACATCTAACTCTAACAGTTGAAATGTCTCCTCAGCCTTCACTGCTTTCTACTGGAGATGTTCATCACTCATTCAAAGAAATCAGCTGTGTTCAAGCAGGGAGAGATTTTAAAAATGCAGGAATCACGTGGTAAAAGCACTCCGGCGCTAGCATATCAGCTAGCAACATTGGGTTAGCCTAGCCCTCGCGAGATACCCGACTTTGTGAGACTTCAGGGCACCAAACCGGAGACTCATAAGTTGCAAACGTGGTATTCTGGATACAAGCAGCAGATGGCGCTGAGTGACTTTTCATTAACCCTGTAAAGAGTCATATTAGCACAGACTGGCTCAAGAAAAAAAGATTTAAAAATATGAAAAAGTTACATAGTGTGCCTTAATGCTTAAAACACAGTGCACTGACTCTAGTTCCAAAAACAACCTGTAAATGTCGTATTTTGTCCTCAGTTTTAATGGAAGAAGGTGGAGACGTTTCGTCCATCTTTATTTATGTCAATGAATAAAAAACTGAGACATTATGACTAACACACATCTGCTGGTCTCCCTTCCTTACATGCATATTCACAGACTGAGGATGTCTAATTAATCACAGATCCAAGCAGTGATGCATCCAAACTCCATAATTATGTGACAGTAATGATAAAGCCTTTGGCCGCCGTATGAGACTTTTATACTTGTAGGAAATCTAAAGCACACAGTGTCCTGCTGGGAGCAAATAAAGCTCCACGCTTACAGTATTTGACTAAAATTCACACACAGCGACATAAATAGATAGAAAGATAAATAGCTAAAAACTCAAGTATGTGTCATTTCCCATGCTGATTTCTAGTGAGCCGTTTAGAGATGAAGGATGAGTATCATTATCTTGATTCACCACAAAACTAAACATGAGCTTGGCAGCTACAGCTCTGATGGTTTGATGCTAATGACGGATGATCTCCCTGGTCCGATTAGCGAGCGTAGCTTTAGTGTTCTCTGTGTGAGTGGGCCAACGATTCCCCCCTCCTCCCCAAAAGGCACAGGCAAACACAGGCTCATGAAAAAATAATGCAATGAAAAGAAGAAAAAGACACGTCCCTGCACAGTTTCCTCTTGATACACGCTCGCGATGCACACATGTGAAGACTCCCAACTCTACGGGCTGTTGTAGTGCTTACACATGTGCAAAAACAATAAAGCAAACCTTGTTAAGGGAGTGGAGGCAGTCAGGCAGAACGATATAAATAGCCTGTCTGAATTCAACAATAGAGGTGGTGCTGGTGATGGTGCAGGACATGGGTGGGATGGGGCGTGGGGAGTCAGAATGATGAGGAGGAAAAGAGAAAGAGCACAAGACAAAAGAGCTGTGAGAAACCAAAGGAAGGAAGGAAAGGCCACTGGAAGCATCATGAAACCAGTACGAAACAAGACAACAGCAGGTCTCGTTGCAGGAGAGGAGGAGTGGGGGAGGTGCTCTTGTCCGAGTCATGATACACGTACAGTTTCATGCAAAGCAGGACTGCTGCAGTCACAGTGACTGGCGTATGGAAATGTGTGCTGTCCCGAGTGGCTTGATGGAATCCAAAACTTTCCTTTTTAGTGTCACATTTCTGACTTGACACCAGAATTCCTCTTTTCTAAAGGTAAATGAGGTTCATCAGGTGCCGTTCGCTGAGCTTTTGAGGACTGAAATGGGAATCATGCAGGCTTGTCTTGTCACTATAAAGCATATTACCTGCTTTCCACTACATCTCTCCAGGTTACAAATTTAAAAAAAGCCTTGCTTTCATTCTGTGCCTGGTTCATTAAGCTCAAGTGCTACCTGGACTGGGTTCAAGATCTTTTGTGCAAGGCCACATTTAACTGAATACTCATAAACAGAGACGACAACCATGAGTTCATCCTATAGAGACAGCCGTTTGTCATTTAGTAAAGAGGATAATTCACTCGTAGTAAATTCTAATGTACTTTCTTTAATAAGGTTCTAGCGTTTATTGGCAGAGGGGCTATATATTTGTTATATTGCTTTCTTTAGTGGATATTCATATGCACATAAAAATTGAGCTTTTTCTCAACCTCAGTGATTTTGAGATTGTATTATAGCTGTTTTATTGCACCCTTTTCAGCTCGCTGCAGAAAATATTTTACCTGCATGTGACCAAAAACAGCTCAAACGACTAGAGAGACTAGAACACTTTAACCTTTTGTTACTATACATCTGATCTTGTATGTATATGTTGAATAAAACTATTCAGAAATCCATTTACAGATACTGAAGGCATATCTGGGCCCTGCCTAGAAATAGTCTGGCACGCTGATGATGCTACAGGCTGTTTCCAAGCTTGACACTAAGCTAGGCTAACCACCATCTGGCTGTAGCTCCACAATGAATAATCACCGGTAAAAATGGCAACAGTTGATAAAATTCTATTGATTTTACACACTTTATGTAAATATAAACCTAACTGTTCCTTTTGTGCAAATATCTGGCAACAATATGGAGGAAAAGTCCAGTTTAAACGAGAGAAACTTCTGACTGAACCAGAGTCAATCAGCTTAGCAAAAACAAACCGAACAGATTGAGAGAGAAAGTGATAACTCTCATTAGTTAAGTCCTTGTAATCTGTAAGGTCTTAGATTAATATGTGAACAAAATGCTAAATATAAAGATTTGAAACAGATATTCTGCAAATCCTTCAAGCTTATCCGAGCTGGGATTGGGGAAGACACAGGACAGGTCACCCGTCTGTCCAACTGAATTTACATGCATGAAGGAAAACCCATGAAGGCATGAGGAGGAACATGCAAACTCAGCCCCAAAAAGACCCAAGACGATGATGTTTGTGTTTAGAACCTTTCTTCTGGTTCTTTATAAATCTAGTGTCTCTGTAGGAAGTCACCTGAAGGCTGAGATGCGACCATAGGTCAAAAAGTGACTGCAGTGTTGTCGTGTTTTGCCCCAAACAAATAAAACACCGTACTGGCAGCATTTCAAAGGCTCCTGCTCTACACTCTGGATCTGACCTCACTCTGATCTCGTGTCAAACCCCTGTGGCTAAAACACCGGCTGAAGCTCAACCGACACCGGGAGAGGCAGCGTGGAGTACAGGAGAGCAGCAGAATTCCTCTGGAGACAAACAGTGGGTGTTGGTTATGTGGGGTAATCCCATTCACAATAACAAGGCCCAACCCCCATCTCTCTCACACACACACACACACACACACACACACACACACACACACACACACACACACACACACACACACACACACACACACACACACACACACACGGGCAATGCTTGTGTGTGATGGAGGGTAGGTGAACAGCAGATTTGTGAGTCTGCACATAGAAATGGGGTGAAACTATAATCCGGCACACGACTAACCTGCTTTCGCCTCACTCAGTCTACCCACCCCATCTGTCCCTCCTCCTCCTCCCTATCCTCCACTCTGCCTCTCCATCTCTCCCTGCTTTTTCTTCTCTCCATCCTCCTCCCTCCTTCCCCTCTCCTCCTCCGCATCCAGGCAACAACACAAACAGACCTCTACCTCCCTTTTAGTGCCACCTCCCCATCTCCCTCTTTTGTTTTTTTTAATCATTCTGGTTATCGGTGTACTTACATGTCACCTCCATGGTTCCAAGTGTCGTACGATGCTCTCCACAATGGCTGATAAATTCTTATGCTCTCGCCAGACAATGACTTTGTAGCTCTCGACGGGAGACGGGGACAGTCGGAAAGATGGAGGGAACAGATGGTTCCTCAGAAGCAGTCTGGCTGATTGTGGACAGTTAGCTTTAGCCACAAAAAGGGAAAACTCATCTGTCAACACGGCTCGTGCACCACCTCCTTTTTTGCCTTTCCCCTTCTTCTCCGTTGTGGATTTTGCTCCTGCACTTGTCCAGCTTGACTCACACTTGAAGCATATTATATTTAAGTCAGTCTACTCACCTCTCGTGTATCAAACTTTGGAGATCTATCTGATATTTTAATTTTGCTTGCCTTTTTTGTTTGCCTTCCTCCCTCCCTCTGTGACTCTAAGAGCATCAGCCAGGCTGCTCTGCTTCACTTATGTTGATCTCTGAGCTTATGCACTGATTGGATGCACGCCACAATCGGATGCACCAATAGCAATACAGCAAGTCTATCACATGATAAATATAGGTGTGTGTGTGTGTTAAGAAGGAGAGAGAGGTTTAGCCGTAGAGGGAGGGATGAGAGAAGAAAAGAGGAGGAGGATTGTGAGTGGCTGCAAGCCGCTACATCAGTGAGGGATTTTTTTCAAGGTCCTGAGCAGAGAGAGATGAAGGCTTTTTTCATCCGCCTGTGGGGAGAAAGAGGAGGAGGAGGAGGAGAAGAAGCTTGAAGCTCAGCTGTTTGAATGAAGCGACGATCCTTACAAGACGGGAGTCTCTGATAGACGCGCTTGCACTCAAGCTTCAAAACACAAACCGTGCAGAGAGCATGGCTCCATTTTATCGAAACAGAACCAGAGTAGTGCAAAACAGCACACTCAATTGGACAGGAGTTGCTATGGAAACAGTGGAAACGGCTGCTGACGGACAAAGCAGTGCCCTGGGAGCATCAGACTTACCTCCATTAAACACACTGCACACAAACCTCTTGTTTTTTTCACTCAACACAAAATAAAAGAAAGCATCAGTGCAGCTGCAACAACCTTTCAGCTTCATTTGACCTTTTCTAGTTTTGTGCTAAATTCAAACAAACGTACATGTGTGTGTTTAAGATGCTAAGTCAGCCATAGAGAGTCAGACATTACGAGGCATCAGCGCTCAAAATCGTGAAACTGCTAAAACCCCAAATGTTTTAGAATTCCACACATCAATGCTCTCAGCAGCAAACGTAGAAGCTGCAGGGAAGCCATACATATTATGAAGTGGATGCCCTCCGAATAATCCTTTATCGCTCTTATCCTCCACCCACAGGAGAATACATCCTCTCTAAAGAGGAAATAATGCTTGAACATGAAATGCTGAATGACAGAACGCATACAAATATAGACTCTAGACTTTACCATTATAAGCTAAAGAGAGCAGACCTGCACAGGCATCTTAAAGAAACCATTACAGAAACTTTCTTCCCCCTTATACTGTTTAACATTAACAAAATATTGCCACATCATCAATTATCCCAACAACTAATGAAAAAAAGACTTCCATCTCAGAGAGAGGATGTGTAGAGAAGGGATCGGTATTTAAGATTTCCTGTCACAGCATCTGTGTTACATTCGGTTTGAACCATGCAGATGTGAACAGAGAATGAGGTAATTCATCAACGCTCATTAAGGCCGGTCGCATCGCTCCTGATGAGTCCGATGATAAACGGAGCAAAACTTTCTGTTTATTAGAGCAGCATTAAAGAAACATCAGACTCAAAGACAAACGTCCAGAAGCCTTCTGTAGTTCTGAAAATAGCTTCTGTTTTCAGGAGTGAATTTACAAAAACGACGATGCAAACATGGAGCTGAGGTATTCCACTCTACTTGTTAAACAGATGGAGGGTTTTATAGTGTCCATCTGGTGGGTTCCCCAAGTCCTCCTCCCACCTTTTCTAGTATTTTCAGACACTTAGTAAAATCTTGCTTCCAGGTTTCTTAAACTTGTCGTTTATGAGAATTTTAAATGTTTATAGTTGGGTCATTTTCTTTTACTGCTCACGTCTAATTTACCTGGGAAGAAGGACAAGGGATGATGGCATCTTATCCTCTTTACTTTTTTCTTGTAAAATATGTCACATCAAGGTCAAATAACCATAATTCCAATGAGATCAAGGTGGCATAAATGTCTACAACCTTAAGGGACAGGACACATTCATTTTTAAACAATAGTTCAAATAAATAAAACTAAAAGAGAAGCTGCAGTCTTTGGTTGACTCATAGTCGGTGCAATCCAAGACATTTTATGTTAAACTAAAACAGGAAGCAACTCTTGAAAGCTTGAAGCTGCTACTGTAAGGAGTGCTGTTGCTGTGTGGAGGGAGGATGTGATCGGTTAGCAGGTAGGTGAGAATCAAAGTAACACTGATATGAATGCAGGTTCCTGCAGAAGAAAAATGCATTGTAATAAAAAGAGCAGCATTATCTTTCTATCAGTGGTCTTAGTGTTATAGCAGAGTAGTGAATCTGTCATTGTTAAAAGCATAGTGTTGTATGTTTTATATTCCCATGTCTGTGTTGGTGCATTTTTAAATTTAGTTTGTGGACATCCTAAAAGACTTTGGTTCTGTTACCAGTGACTCATCCAGCTCATGAGCTATTCACCCTCCTTCCCTCAGGCAGGAGGTCGAGCTGCTTCAAACCCTAGGCGAACAGTTTCCTCTCTGAGGCTGCGAGGGTCATGAGCTCTGACCCTTAAGCTGTCCTCTGCAGTTTGTTTACTACTGTATTACTTTAGGCTCTTCCTCTCCACAACGTGTACTTTCAGGACTAGGAAGTGAACTAAATAGACTAATTAATGCAATGTTAGGTTACATTTTACTAACCGTCTACTCCTAAACGCAAAAACACAAAATTGCATGGATGGTTTTTAAATTAGATGGAAATAGGATGAAAATTAAGCTAAACTTCTTTGTGTTTTGTAAAAATGCCCCAAAAGGACTCTTGCTGTAAACTGGCACAGCATAAATAAAAGTGAAATGAATCCTCATAGACTTGGACAGCGTGTGGCTTGTAGCTCGTCTGTTTGGTGTTCGACACCATGAGAAGATCATAATTTGTTTGACAAATCAGGGAAACAGCACAAAGCATCTGCTGCCTCTTACAACCGATGCCCAATTGACTACACAACATACAATATTTGTCATAAACACCTCATTACTATCGCCATCTGGCCACAAACAAAGACACACTTCCTGTGTGAGCTGACTCAACATGAGCCAGCACAAAGGAAGTTAACTATCTTCATCCAAACTCTGCTGAGCTTTCAGTGTGAAATCGATGGTCTAAGCAACGAAAGGAAACCAATAGTTTATGTCAGAGCAAAAAGAAAACAACCCAGAAAAAATAGGAACTATTATATATATATATATATATATATATATATATATATATATATATATATATATATATATATATATATATATATATATATATATATACATGTTCTGAAATAGAAAATTTAAATGACTTTATGTATTTATTAACTGTATTTGGAGGTCATACTAATAAGAGATATCTACTTTTATAACATGAAAAATGATGCATCTAGTGACAATAAAACAATAAACGGAACAATCAGAGATTTTCCAGCAAGACACTCAACTTTAAACACCAGTTTTATTTTAAAAAAAGTTATTTTTTCCCAAAAATAAAAGAATGTTCAATAAAAGGATCGTGAACTATGAGCAGTGATGGATTAGTTTGTGTTTTTATGGACTCTTGAATCAAACTTCATTTCTATTTATTTTATGACTCTAAAATAGTATTTTATCTTCATTAATGATTTAAATGGGTTATTTTAGCATAAAGAAATGCTCTCTATAAGCAAATCTTTACTTACTTATTCCATTTTTTTAACCAGCTAAGTTACACTTAACATAAAATGAAAACAACAGCTTTTATCTTCTTGTTTTCCCCCACCTGGCTCAGGTTAGCTCACCTTGTTGAAGTCTTCACTCGTGGCTCTCATCTCCTTCCAGGTCTTGTTGAGCAGCTGGATGCAGATGCAGAAAAACTCCTCAAAGAAGCGATCGTGGGTGAAGAACATGGGATGAAAGTCGTGGCAGTTTTCGCTGGCTGTGGAGCAAACAGATGTCAATAGTAACCCACAGCAGCTAATTCAAGATATATAGCTGCTTTTTGCTCCGAGTTGAAATAAAGAACGGGACACGACTATTGTCTAACAAACACACCCAGTCAAGTTTGGTTTGAAAACTCTAATCGGCTTATAAATACTATTTGAATTAACAGCTATGAAGCTATAAAATGATTAGAATATTAAGACTATACGAGGTAAAATCGTTACCCAGAATTGAGCTACTCAGTGAATTAAATCATCCCTTTGAGACAGTGTGAGCAGAAACCAGTTCCAGCTTAATTGAAATGAGACTTTTCCTCTCTTCCAAAGCCAGCGGTAGTTTTCATTTGTTTATTAGCAAAGCACTGAACCAATTCAATCCACCCATTTGTGTTGGAGTGTGTTTGACATACGAATGAGCGAGGAGAGGGGACGACTCGGCTCTCGAGAACCCAAACTATATTAACCTGCAGGTACGATAACAAGGCTTGACATTCATTTGAACTGCATTCGTCTCCCTCTCGCCTCGCAGGGACGAGTGGAGGCCTGGAGCCAAAGGTTGGTTCATTTAAAGAGTTTCAGAGTGGAACGGCGGGGGCACTGGCCGCCATGAGGAGCCAAGAAATTGGATGGAAGAGGTCAGGCAGCAATTGAGACTTCACGGTGTAATGAGTGATGCCATCAGCCCACGGGCGCGCCGGTGCAGCAACCTGGGCCTTGATTCAGAGTGATGAATTGAAGATTACAGACGGACGAGGTGGAGAACAGGGGGGGATTTGCTGTAGGCATCCGTAGTCAATCAGAAAACTAATGGAGGTGAGCCAAAACAGATGCTGACTCGCTTCTTAAATAGTGCTTTTGTCACCGGTAGGACAAAAAAACAACAACAAAACAACAGAAACTGAAAGGGTGGATTAAAACGAAAAACTTTGTTTTTAGCCAAACTTGAAGGAGGACTGAAATTTGGAGAGACCTCTAGGCATACAGGTGTGTTTACTGATGAAACCACTACAGCTCTGAGGTGGCCTGAAGAGGGAAATAACATGTCAAGGTTCACTTGGGAGACGCACACTATCTCAGCTGCCTCAGACATTTCTCCCTCTTGAGGTTTTGCAAGACATGCCGAGTCTTAAGACAGTTTTATTACCTCTCCTAGAGCTAAGGAAGTCCTCAAGCAACAAAAGTCTAAAAAACGTCTGAAATATGAAATAAATGGTTCTGCTCTAGTGCTTTGGTTTAAAATGTAGCAGCTGCTTCCTGTCAAGTTGAAAATATTCCATTAAACCTCTAGGAATTGACAGTTACTTAAATGGAAAGTTTCAGCAGCCCATGAGGAGAGGAAGCCTGAACAAATTAAACAAATTAGGACTGCCTTTATTTAGAGTTAGAGTTGCTTCCCAAGCGCACCAAAATGCCAGAGCTGAATCACCCTCACCACTGCACAAAAGCTCTTAAAATTATCCACCTGAATGGAGATGGAGCAGTATGAGTGCAAAAGCATGTTAGCATGATTAGATAACTATAGCTTAAAGGCTTCCTGTGCTTAACCAGCCTTCATATTTTGGTTTTTACCAGAGCTATGCTTCGGTATTATTCTGAAGATGCAGAGCGTGATGAAACAAAAACATGCAATGCTGCTCTCCCTTTTGGGGCTTTGGAGTTAAACAGTGTTCTGAAGGAAAAAAGTTTTTGTTGGTTATTTCTAACTCCCAGTGTGCACTAGACCTCAAGTTGAGGCTGCTAGATTTCTGGGAACCTGCAGGAAACTTTACTGTGCCTTTAAGTATCACTGTTGACTTCATATTAGGGGCTACTGATGAGTCCACCATCAATCATGCAAGATTTGAAGGCACATCTGAGCATCAAGGGAGCTCAAAACAGCAAATATGATCTAACTCAATATCACAATGTATGACTCTCTTTGGCAAAGCATATGGGTCACCAGCAAACCATACAGATGGATAGCTCATAAACAAATGAATTTTCTTTGTCCATCATCGTGTTATCCATCTGCTGAGCCAGATGTTCTAATTTTTCACCTCATAAAGTCCGTAACTGGACACCATGATGGCCAGTTTAGGTTATTCTCAACCAGATGTCCACATGGGTCAGCAGAACCTGATGTTTTGAGACTTTCCATTATATCTGACTAAAAAATGATCAGTCATTGAATGGTATAAATGCATGACTTAATAAATGCATGCAAAATGTAATCCAACTGGTGCTCTAAAATAAATGTTTTGTGACAACTGTTTTGGGATACCATTAGAACTAAAATCCCCCAAAATAGGAGTAAACACTCCTTCCACATGAGACCCTCTAACGATGATTTATTCATGCAGCGTCAGTGGAAAAAATGTTGACTCTTGTTACAAGAATTAAATAATTTAGCTTTGCTGCTATGATTTTGGCTGACTTGTCACAAGATTGAATTAAATTTAAATAAAAGACAAAGCATTCTTTGAAGGAATGGATATCAGATAAGCTTGAGAAATTATGAAGTTAGGAATGTTTTGTTCTAATCTTAGGGGAAATGCAGTATCACGAGACCTTGCACGATCTCTGACTCTGGGCTGTGAATGACTCTCATCTGCTACCATATGAAATTATAGTTCAGTACATGTAAAATTGACTCGTGTTTGCTGAGGTTGATTAGATTCTATGTGTGACACCTTTCATATTCAGTGCCAGGGTTCTGAGAACTCCGTGGCATAAGCTAATTATTCAGCTAATAACTCAGCCAGGGCCCAAACCAGAGATCCTGGACATGACGGATGTTAGTGAGCACGTGTGCAGCAGCGTGACTGTGTGTTTCTGCATGAGTGGGAAAAAGAGAAATGCACATGTGGGCTGAATGCCACTGTGACATCTGTCAAGGTCCACTGTGTATTTCTCTAAGTGTGTGTGTGTGCGCAAAATAAGTGGGCGAAAGCAGCCCTCAGAGTCACCTTGCAGCCATGCCACATGATGAATATGTGGAGAAAAAGTGCCATCGTCACTCTAATTACAATATCAGCATGCACTCATATCCAACAAGGAGTGTGTGTGTGTGTGTGTGTGTGTGTGTGTGTGTGTGCGTGCGTGTGTGTGAACAGAGCAGTGTCAGCAGCATTTTTCTGCTCCAGTCACTGTTTGTGAGTATAAACAGGATGCCAAGGCAGCAGGTACACAGAGACGCAAACCAGAGCGATCTGGATGACTTGGCAGCCTGACTCTGTGCTTCTCGAGCTACAAGCAACAACACGACGTCACTAAGCAGGAAAGTAATAGGAATTAGGTTTATCTTAGTTATAATAAAATGTTATTCAAGCAAAGTGATGTTCTGCTGCTTCTTAAGACGATCTATGAGAGAACAAGTCACATTTTGTTGACTGTTTTTTAAATAAAAACATATATTTCCTGTGTGAAATAAACAACAAGAGCTTCAATGTGTATTCATTGAACTAAAACATAAAAACTGCAGAGTCCAGAAACAGGATTTAGCCTCGTAATAAATCAGCTATGAAACTGATGTGCAACTTTAAATGAAGGGTCTTCAAAAAAAACCTCTGAAGATGGGGGAAAACGCTAATGATGAAAATTTCATCTCCCAAACTACTGAGGCGGATGTTGTTCTCGTACGTCTAATCTCAGCATTTCCACCACGGAGCTAATGATAATTAAAGGAGGCAGAAAGAGGTCAGCACAGTGATCACAGTCTCATTTTAAGAAAGGGAGATGCATGCAAGAGAAGAACAAAGAAGAAAATGCTTGTAAAAAACACTTGTGATCTGATATATTATAAATACGTTGAGTGAGTACATTCAGTGACAAACGAGGAGCTTGTAACAAACATGGCTCAGATAAGAATAAAAACAAGTCAAAGCCTGGCTTCCTCTGTGCTTCTAATTACATAATTAAACAAAATTAGCCTGCAGAATCCCTCATAATGGTCAAGATGCATTAGAGAGCAGCGGAGGAGCAACGAATAACAGAGTGACAGATGGAAAGAACGTAAAATGAGACTGGGTGCATGTAGGGAATTTGTAAGTGCTGCAGACTGGCACGACTAAACAAATTCATCTGCATCTGCTCCCTTCTTTTCTAAGATACAATAAATCTTTGGCGACTGGCACGTAACTGGGAGTTATGTGGGCCCGAGTCGCTTCAGGTTGTAGCTATTTAATATACTAACTCACATTTTAATATATCAGATGTGAGGCCTCGCCATATTAAATCTCATTCCTGAGGAAGTCTGTGAAAACCTCAGGTGGCGTGACTCATTCTTATGCTCACAAACACACAATCTGTCTAAAGCCTGCCCAAATGCAGAACTGTTTGATCATCACAAATCAACAGGAATCCCTCCAGCCAACATGCACAGGTACCAATGTTACAAAAGACAAAAGATGCTCCACATCCTTTAGATGTCATCACATATGTTGTGCAACAGAGCAGATACTTGGGTTTTGCACTTCTATTACATGCACAGACTTTGATTTTAATGCTCACAGTTTTTGCAAAATAGGATAAAATGCCATTCTGGAGCTTCAATGTAACTAGATGACTCAACAGTAAAGATTAACCACAGTATTTGCCTCTTTAATTTATGGCTGCACTATTTAAGTCTGTCGTGTCATGCTGAGAGTTGGAAAGAATATTTAGAAAACTCCACAGACAGCAAAACCTGAACATTTAAATCAGCCAATCTATAAAATTTAGCATTTGTGCACTTTCATTTAAAAACCTTCATCTGGTTCCTGCCTGAAGTGCCAGCCTTGTACCTTTAACACAAGACGGCAGCTACTAACTCTGAGAAGTGGTTGCCGAGTGTCAAATTGATGCTTGTGTCACAACTTGAGGGATCCTCTGGAGTTCTGTGCTTGTCTGTCTCTCCACTCACCATCATCTACTTTGCTCATGATTAATCAAAAGAGACTTTCAACGGGGACTCACGGCTCTAACCTTGATGAAGTCACTTCACAAAGAATCAGCTTCAGAGCTGCTGAGCGTTAAAAGTTTCATATTAATTCGTAGGTTTGGATACAATGCTGCACAAATATTACTTAATCAAACCCATAAGTACTACCAGTAAGTTTTTATCTTTTTAAAAATGTCTAAAGTAACTTTTCATGAAATATTGGAAAATTGAATAACTTGTTCATATTTTCAAGTCCCTGCACAGGTTTATCATCCTTGCAGAAAGTGTTATTTGATTGGATGTATTGTTTTACAGGGGGGAAAAAAATCCCGCAAATTTTGCAAGTTACTGAAGAGTGCACCAAGTGTTCCAATATAAAATAAAGAATTTAGGTCAAAATATATTTCAAAACAGATTTTAACAGTTCAATTTTACAATAAGCAATGGCTAGAATGAGCCATCATCACGCTCTAATGGTCTAATATTGTATCGCCCTTCCCTAATTTAGTGCTTCAGAACATGACAAAATCTATAGAATAAAGAGTTGAGTAGTAGATGTGATCACAGAAACCTCAGAGTTGATAGGAAATCGTGATCAGATACGGTTAATTTAAGATGTCAGCAGCAGGATGATGTAATGCAGAAATATGTTTTTTACACTGTTAGATTAAATTTCTAAGAAACCCACCTTACACATTAGATTATGTGACATTTCAGGATGATATTTACTTCTCAGTCTCTGTGTTTGGGTGCATGACCAGACATGAAATGTCATTTTAACCAAACAGTGTGTGAACAGTGCATGTTTGTTGTGTAGTTTAAGTCCAACACAGCAGACCTGTCCAAACAGTGCTTCCATTTTACACTTTGGCCTTTATGAAGGTGTGTGTGTGTGTGTGTGTGTGTGTGTGTGTGTGTGTGTGTGTGTGTGTGTGTGTGTGTGTGTGAGTGTGAGTGTGAGTGTGAGTGTGAGTGTGAGTGTGAGTGTGAGTGTGAGTGTGAGTGTGAGTGTGAGTGTGAGTGTGAGTGTGAGTGTGAGTGTGAGTGTGAGTGTGTGTGTGTGAGAGAGAGAGAGAGAGAGAGAGAGAGAGAGAGAGAGAGAGAGAGAGAGAGAGAGAGAGAGAGAGAGAGAGAGAGAGAGAGAGAGAGAGAGAGAGAGAGAGAGAGAGAGAGAGAGAGGTTTCTGGTTTTAAAGGACAACAGCAGGCAGCCCAGTATTCTGATTACAGTGAGCGTTGTCGGACTCAGTGTTGAGAATTTGGATAGTTCTGAGTCACCTGGTAGGTTTGGATCCACTGCACACTGATGCTTCTAAAGCTTTTTTAGCTGAGCTTTTAGTACCAATAAGAACTACAACAAGAATAAACTAAAAATGGTTCAATCAAAAACTTTTTTAGGATCATTTTAAAGGCACGCTAGGCAGTTTTGTGTTGTTTTTAGCACCCCCTAGTGTCCGTTTTAAATCATTGTTGTAAAAACGAACTGTAGACCCCTCCCCCTGCTGTGTGTTCATGATTTCAATCATCAGATAAAAGTTTTCTATGTTTCTTTGGAGGCTCTGCCTTGATGAACACAATACAATAGATCTCTTAGCTCATCTCTTTGATGTCTGTGTCTTCAGCTCGTCTGTCCTGAGCAGGTTCTGAAGTGGAAACATAAATTTCCATAAAGCGTTACTGCTTCTCGCGAGATATCACTTTGTGAGACTTCAGGGGCACCGGACTAAAGACTAAGAAGTTGAAAACGTTGTATTCTGGACATAAGCAGCAGATGGAGCTGAGTGACTTTTCATTAACATTGTAAAGGGTCAGATTAGCACACACTGGCTCAAGAAAAAAGATTTAAAAATATGACAAAGTTACATAGTGTGCCTTTAATATAATTATTGAGACATTCTTTTAGGATAAACACAGGTTTAGATTTGTTTCTTATCTATAATATGTTCTATATTCTAAGACATAAATAAATGGTTAAAAAAAAACTGAGGTGAGACACTGATGATCTGATTTTGGGGGACATCTGTTTTGCCTCATGTTTCTAAAAACCTCCATCATCGTCATCTGTGGTGTCCAATCCTGGTCCTCCAGGACCACTAACCTGCATGTTTTGGTTGTTCCAAAACACCTGACTGAACGGTTGAATTTTCCTCTTCAGCATGTCCTCGAGTTCTACATAAACCTGTTAATCACCTATGAATCAAATACAGAGAAGCGTTTGTGTACATTTGGACAGGTAATTAATTATAAATAATCTATTAAAGTATTTTGACAGTTTTTATGAGAATAAAATGTAATGATGAGATAAGTTCAACAAAGGTAATCAGAAAACTTTCAACAGGAGACGAGGCTTTACAATCCCAACTCAAGGTCTTGTCTGTGATGCTGAACATGTATTTCTCTGACCTTGTCTAATGGTTTTCTATAGGAAGACATTAAAAATCTAATAACATCTGACATGCATGACTCTCAGTCTGACCTGACTGAGTGGTTTCATGTGAACCTGCAGGGTCAGATCTTTTTGGATTTTTATTTGCTGAGCTTTGTGTGTGTGTGTTCATGCCTGGACCTGCCGTGCCTCACCAACCCAGTTCCCCCCCATCTCAGCAGTGAGGCGGCACACCGTGAATCACCGAGCAAGGCCATTACTCATTCTGCCTGACCCTTTCAAAATAACTTCATAAATATTCCATAGGCCGGCTTAAACACGGGCGACGGAGACGACACGGCCCGGCGACTTGCAGATTCCATTAAGCCCCGTGTTGCAGCAGAAACATGGTGGGACAATTAATCTTTTAGGGATCTGAAACAGGATGTCAGCAAATGGGAGAGAGGAGGAAAAGGTATAATTTAAGAGAGGAGGGTTAGAGCGACACCTGCAGAGGGCTATGAATTATTTAGTCTCAGAGCTCAGACACATAATTCAATTATAAAAACTTAGCTCATTTCACTCAACCCATCTGGAAATAAACTGTTTTAAAGGGGAAAAAATAAAATGTATGGACTCCAATAAAGAAAAATGAACAATGGTGGAAGGATCTTCACAGAGAGAAAATAAAGAATAAAGATAAAGAGCTAATGAGGTGATATCCGTTTAACTCAACAGAGAGCACAAAGAGGAAAATATGAGAAAGAGTAAATCCAGAATCTCTTTACATTTTTATTCTCATGAAACACAAACTCACTGACTGAGCTGAACGAGCAACTCACAAAGCAAATGAGGCTAAAAAACGTCTCCGCAGTAACCTTCCTCTGCCTCAATCCAAAAACTGATACAAAACATAAAGAGACTGAGAGCTACTCCTCACAACCAGGAGCTTGTTTTTTTAATAGAAACCATTACTTTTAAATAATCTGCATTAATGAAATCTTAAGTGTCCTCTAGAAGCTTTAGGTCAGTGTTTTACTGTAAAAGCTTTAGCCTCCATCAGTATCTCTTCACGCTATAACTGTCTGACAGACGATTATTGACTTTTTAATTGAATTTACTGAGTGGATGGAGCCATTCAAGCGCCTCGAAGGCTCTTCTTACAGCTGCTAAAGTGGGGCTTTGATTTGAAATATAGAATCATCTTGTTAGCTTTATGTAGATGTTAAAGAGCATATATTAAGTTCTTTTTTTTTTTAAATTCTGATAAAACTCTGTCCAAAAATACTATTTGAAATGTTTATTGAGGGTATTTTGTTTTACAATACATTTTTTTAAACCATTTTTCTAGTCAAAAGTGCCGCTTTTTGCAAAGCTTCTAAAAACGCTTTTTTTTTCATATGTGGACCTGTGACGTCAGCTAAGGGAGCTCCTAGCTAGGTGGCGCTGCTTACAGTGTTGCCAGATGTAGATAAATAAAGTATTTGTAGGGTAATTTAACACTCTGTACGATCAATAATCCCATAAATATGATCATTTGAGCCCTTTGTTGTGTGGAGTTTGTGTAACAGATGCTTGTTTTAATCATTGTGTAGATTTTTTAAAGCTAATCTACTTTAACATCTCAGACTGGCACCGCTCTAGTCTGCCAGCTGCCTGCTCGCTGTCGGCGATGAGTTGTTAGTTTTAGGTTAGAGCGCTCTTTAATCGAGTCGGTGTGAATTCATTTTAATAAAAAATGCTAAATTATTATGTTTATGAATGCCAATCGCCAGTCTGTCAGGACACTGAGTCAACAACGGGACGGCTTCCTTACCGGTACGGTGACTTCTGTTTGGAGACGAAAAACCCCGGCGGTCCTGGTCTAGTCCAGGACTGGATGTGATGGAGTCCCACATAACGACGAAAAACATTCAGTGTGACTCTAAACATGCGCCGTTACTTCGATCCATTCACCGGAACCGCTGTTAGCACGCAGCAGCTAACAAGAGCTAACCGCTGTTAGCATGCAGCAGCTAACAGGAGCTAAGGGGAGACTTGAGTCTCGTTTCCATGCCAGGTTTGGTACGGTTCGTGGTGGGTTGTAGTTCGGTACCGATCAGCGATTTCATGAGAGCATTTCCTTCAGGTGTCTGACCCTCACCTGGCTGGCGGGGTACAGTAAATCCATGCGGCGATGCTCTCCAGAGGGGCTTTCCGTTCCCAGCGGCTCCCAAGAGGGGATTCCCAGCGGGGTTTCCAGCCTGACCCGACACTGTTTCGGTCAGCCTCGAACCGTTTAGCTGCATCCTGTGAAACTTTTTATAAACTCTTTCATTTCTTAACAATCCACCTAAACGCAGCTCAATGTTTGGAGCTCTGATGATCAAAACCTGGTGCTAAACGCTGGTATTTTATCCAGACCCAAGTGAGGAGGTGGGTCACGGTCTACAGCTGGACCGACAGGGTACAGCCTTACAGGACTGATTGTTTTTATCTTTTTTTTTTTTTTATCTTAATAAAATAACTTCTCACTATAGTAATAAAGTAATAAAATAACG
>SSNR01000058.1:783689-803371 GCA_006937965.1 Callopanchax toddi | reverse complement strand
TAAGCTGAATTTGTGTAAATTTTTATTCAGAAAAAGTTTCTATTATATTTCTCTAAACATTTGTTTAAGGGAGTGTCTAACTTAAAATATGCTCTTTAATGTCTTTTAGAAATAACAAAAGAAACAAGCACTAAAACAATTAAGAAATGAAAATATTTACAATAATCTTGTCTTTTAGAGCTATAATTTACTCACAATTATGATTTAGACCAAGCTAAGATTATCAGAAGTTTTCTAACAATTCTCAAACTCCTTTTCCCTTAATGTCTAACATGTGAAAAGCAATAAAATGTGTATTTTTTTGCATTTTTAAAAACTTTTTTTGAGGCAATAAAATATAATTTATTGTAAGGCGATAATCTTTACCGTTTTATTGAAACATCTTCACATTCTTTTTGCTTTTTTTGGTCGTTTATTAGCACAACTTTGTTTCTAACACACAAAGAAAACTACTGCAAAGAGTTTTCATGCAGCTGCTTACGCAGTTTCCTAATTTAAGTCCAAATAAAACATTTTAAGGAAAAATCCTAAATATAAGGGTAACTTACGGATTAGAAAATACTTCTACTATAGTAGCTAATGAGCCACAGAATCCTCAATAAGTTCACTGGGTTTCAACAGGCGTTACTTTAATAGAAAAATACATCTTTTTACGACTCATCTCCTCAGGGAACATTTTCCCTCCAAACACTTTAGTAAATTGCTGTAAATTTGCACCACTTTACCTGCATTATCACTGAAAACTGATTTAGCACTAAATGTGCTTTTTACAGGCTTTCACTGCACTCAAGCATCAGTTTTGTTCCTTATTTATGACTTATATTTAAAAAATGCTAAGTAAATTAATGAAAATGCTACAAAACGAAAAGCTGGTGATAAACAAGTTTTCCTAATAAAGTGAAAAATCTGGAACTCCACAACAGGACAGAATTAAAACTAAAGAGAGAAAAACAACCCGACATCCTCATTAGTGTCAGGTGTTTCCCCACGGAAAGGTCAACAGAGCAATGACAGAGTCAGCTGAGACTCATTCCTGTGTCATTCTCCCTCTGGGGAAAACACACTGTAAATTATTATAGAGAGAGAGACACACAGATATAGAAGTAGAAGCAATAATGTTCCTGTTACTCCCTCAGCACCTGCTTGGCCCACGTTAGCCCTCAAACATTCATTAGTGTGTGTTAACATAAACAAGACTAATGGGCCGTGCAAGAAAATCCACTTAACTCTGCATGAGAAACAACTCTGGAACAAAGAAGCAGCTTCTTCTAATACGAATGCAGATGCATAAAATGCTGCAAGAATGCAAATATTTCTTAAGAAAAACATAAATACGTGATCTTTTCTTTTATTCTCCTCCTGCTGATGGTTATTTCTTGCAAATGATTAAGCTTTATTTCACTCATTTAGCTTTATTCCTAAATTTAGAACTCATGCATGAACCCCCAAAATAAATCCCTGGCATGTCTGTGCTGTTATTAAAGGGGCACAGCTTAGTTCGTGATTCTTTGGAGGTTATGGGCTCACCTTACCTATTTTTATCTCTGCACACGTTTTATAAATACATACATAAAAGCACTAAACCACACCATAAATATTAATGATGGGTTCACTCTCCCGGGCTAACAGGCGCAGTAAAGAGGACAATATTCAGCCACCGGGGAAGACTCCAAACAACAAGTCAAGGTCAGTGCTTCATTTTAGCTGCTGCATCCTCTCATGATGGGGGAGGACTTCAGGTTCAACGGCTTAATAAAGAGAAGAAAACGCAATTTATAGCTTTCTGGGTGAATTGCTTGTCTTTATGTGGTTTTAGTAAATTTAGTAAGAACAAAAAAGTCTTTCCAAAACAATAGCTTTTATTAATAACAGCCTGGCGCTCCTCATGGGGTTCGTTTTGCCTGTATAAGCTTTCAACAACATGCTAAGAAAAGCCTTGAAGAACGAGAATGTTTCCCTGTGGAGAAGTCTGTTTGTTTCTTCTGCTTTCTGACATAAATGAGGTCAAACTGAGATTTCAAAGAGACTAAACTATTTCAGTCTGTGAGGAGAGAAGGTCAAAAGAGCATCCGGACAAAAACTAAAGCAGCACGCCGAATTAAAAACAATCCCCAGAGACTCTCTGCAAAGACTAACAAGCACCATAACAAGTAGTATTAAACTGAACGTTCCTTGAGATGATTCAAAGAACAAAAATCTCAGTGAGTGTTCAAAGTTCTCACCAGAAAATCCCAGGTAGCACATTTCTAAATCCAGTCTGTGTGCACTGAATTTGATCAAGACAAAAAAAGTTTGAATCCCCTAAAAAAGAAGAACTCAAGTAGAGAAGAGGACATGTCAGCTTAAAAAGAGCTAGAGATGCCAGTCTCTCCCTACAGGGAGCAGCAGGGGTCGGTCTGGGGAGGAACTGAAACCTGGTTCCCCTTTAAAGACAAGACTAATGGAAATGGGACGTGGATTTAAAGTGAACACCAGCATCTCTGGCCTGAATCACCGAGGTGATGTATGAGGCTGGGAGGGACCGGATGATGGTGAGGTGCATCACTTTATAATGAGCTCCCTGCAGCACAATCACCGAGCATTGTGACTTCATTCATCTTATAAGAAAGGAATTGTGTTCATGTTTGGATGCTTTTTACACACGTGACAATGTGTTTGTCTATGATTTAGTTTCATTTCAGATTATAAACTCTGTCTAATGAGTGTAACAGCTGAGGAGCATCAATGTTGCACTAAGCCGAGTGTGTCCTGTGTGTGCGCTGATGAAGACTTACGCAGCTCTCCGACTTTCAGAATCTCACAGAGCATCTTGGTCAGCTCGATGCTGCTGCGGCCAAATGGACACTCATGCTTGTCTTCTCTGCTGCTGTTCTCCAGAACGATCTAGATGCACACACACCAAAATAAACCAGGTGAGAAATCACAGAAAAAGACTTGACATTTTGAAGATGCTCAGAGTCGACTGGCCTTTATTAAAGCCTCTCAGATCGGTTTTGTTTTTTCTTTTGCTTTCAAAATGTCAGATTGAAGAACGGACTTGTTGCTTTTTCTTTCCCGTTTCTTGACAGGCGTCACATCACACATTCAGAAAATATATCTTTTCCTCAACACGGTTTTTTATTATAAACACTTTTATTTTTAAAGATTTTAGAAATTATTCAACCTCGTCTGAACTCTTTAAATTATTTTCTCATAAATCAAAAAGAACTCAAATTAAATATTTTAATTATAAAGCTGGTGACAGAAAATGAGCTAGAAAATCTCTTTAGTTAATTAAAATTTAGTTTGGGAAATTGTTGTCATCGTCTAGTCGACTGATTCGGGTCGACCTGACAGGACAAGGACTTCTTAGTTTATCACTCAAGTCAGAAAATAGAAGGTCACACCATCAGTATAATAAAAACTGTTTAAATAGTGCAAACAGACATGCAGGAGTGGCAATACTATAAGCAATATGCAGTAAAACCAAACCACAAAAACCAGAAAAATACTATTTTAATGCAGCCTTAAAACAAAATAAATGTAACAGTTTTATGGTCTTGACTTTAAAAGCTTCCATTTAGTTGAAAAAATGATTTAAAAAAAATCAAAGCAGGCAAAGAAGAAAAAAAAGAAGAAATGAGAGACTAAGTTGGAGGTATAAAGGTTAGGTCTGAAGTGGAGGTGATGAGCAGAGACATGACACCACAGGAATAACTCAGCAGTGTATGAGAAGTGCATCTACATGACTTGACTGCATGTCAAAATGCTTTGTGTGTGTGTGTGTGCTCACCCTGATGTAAGCGTCTTGGTGGTGTTTGGCAAAGTAGAGCATGTTATCCAGAGCCAACATGCCTGGAGGAATCTGGGTGAAATCCATAGCTGGATTGACATGGTTCTAAGAAAAACAGAAGAGCAGGGTGAGATTAAAAAACACACACGACCAAAATCTGCTTTTAAACCTTCATTCTGAAAGGTCTAGTCGACTGAATAGTAAACCAACAGTCACCACTCTGCACTGACGTGCAATCTATCGTTTTGTCAATTAAATGCCATGATCAAATTAATCAACCCCAAAAAACTGTTTAAATACATTTTTCAAAATATTTTTAACATAAAAACATCTGGTTGTACAGAATAAACCCACTGGGTGAAATTAACGCGCGCTGGTCCAGAAGCAACACTTACTAGTTTTTAACCTTTAAAACTTTCTGAAATCTAAACACATTTTCTACAGTTTCATTGTTTTAAAGATGTGTGATCTTTTTTTTTTCCTTCTTAAATATTGATGCTCTCAGCATTTAATAAGTAATGGGACTTCTGACATGTTGTATAAAAATCCTTTGCTAGGTTTTTTTCTTCAGTAAATTTACATTTTTAGATTAGTTCTTTTAATTTAGTCCAAGTTTTTAACTTATTTATTATTTTATTCTTATTTATAGTTTGTTTATGCACTGGCAATTTTTGCACTTTAATTTCATTGTACATGTGACAATGACACTAAAGATTCATTAATTCATTCAAGGCTTCTTTTGGTATTTTAACATTATTATCGTGCAACATTTAAACCCTTGTCATAGTGTTTTGCAGTGATTTGTACCTCTCTTCACAGATCATGAGACTTTGCTTTCATTCTATCAAAAGCTCAAATATACAACCTCAGAGGTAAAATCTCCCTGAAGGGTCATGACTGACTAATCTAATCCAAATGTTCACCTGTGAGTTCATATTTTCATTTATATGCATTTATCGGACTTGTCTCAATTGCCAGTAGTAAAATATTTTGATTAGAAATAATCAGTAAAAAAAAGTTGAGAAAGGAAAACATGAAAAGTGCTACTTAATTTATACTTTATCTTATTCAAACACTACTAATAAAGAAACCCACTAAATTATAGTTGTTCTGAAAACATAGCTTGAAAAAGGTTCAAAGATCTGTATAAATATAATGACATCAGGCATTTATATTAACTTGGACCAAGTGAATTTGAGTTTGATCCCCTCGAATTATCTGACTCTTAGCTGTCAACAACGCTAAAGTCTCATTTTTCTTTTTGTTTCCTCTTAGTCAGTTTTGAAATAAACAATTTTCTGCTAAAACCTAAAATCACTTCAATAAAAAGTTAATATTTAAGAAAATATGAAAAAAAAAAATCATATCTGAACTGTGATACTTCCTTTCTCTCAGATAATATGAAACTAATCTTGAGCTGAACAGGTGACCTGGGATATTTGGAGGGGAAAGAGATGAAAAGAGGAGTAAAGGATAAAAGAGGACTGGAGGAGCTGAGAACCATCTCATCAGACTTGTAAATGTTTCTGACAGGAAGCTGATTTAAAGGCTTGAAACAGAAAAAGACTCCCAGGTTGAAGCTTATATTAAAAATATGAGCTAATATTAACACAAGTATTACTTATTACTGATATAAAAGAAGCTGAAGGCAAACACATTATGTGATAAGGACTGCAGAGATTTCCAGCCTGAGTGTGCTGTCAGAGACAGAAAGGCTCTTAGGCTGGGTTGACTCCACACACACAGTGAGACAAGGCAGTCCAACTGGCCTTATCTTCACTGAACACACAGCAGAGGGAGTGAGAAAGGGAAGCTCCCTGAAATAACTCCAGGCTCACACCAAGTCACAGCAGCCTGAACTACAGCCACAACACAGCAGGCAGCTTCAGTCGCACCACTGTGACACAGATATTTAATTTACTGAAGCATAAGGAGGCAAAATCATGAGAACCATTAGGAAAGAGCTTCATAATTATCTCTGAAACGTGGCTTACAATAAAGCCGAGCTTCTTGTAGTCGCGAGTGTACATGGACTTGCGTTTCTCGGTGCTGCCGCTGTTGTTGGGCTCACACTCCACGTCGAAGGCGATTCTCCTGAGCTCAAAGATGATGTCCCTCTGAGCCTGCACACACACACAGAGGAATATTAAAATCCACAGATGGCTTTTCTTTAATTCACTATTCCATAATTTAAGACTCCGTCAGCCTCGTCTGAACCGTGTGGGATCAGACGGTGCCCAAGGCAAAGGTGGCCAACAGCCATCCAGAAGAACTGTTTTTATTACATGACAAAATCTACGAGAATGTACTGCTTCAGGATCTTAAAACAGATGATTAATTTAATGAGCAAAAGTCAGTTTGAGAGGACAGAATGTCTGAATGGAGCTTTAAAACACTAACAGTCTATAAGCCACTTCACACTTTGTTTAATTTTCCTTAAAGGTTGCTGTCCTCTCTATGATTCTTCAGCATATCTCAGAGCCAACCTGGTCCTGAGGGTCCATCTTGGTCATCATGCGGTCCTCAAACAGGTTGAAGGTGAGAACCTGCAGGACGTACAGCTGATGAGCCATCTCGTCATTGATGGGCGTCGGGCTCCGGATTACGTTCTGGATGAAGAGAGGTAAATAAAAGGCAAAAATGTGAACATTTTAGAAAGATGGATAAAAAATGTGTTTAGGAGTAAATGACAAAGAGGAGGAAGAAAAAGAGATGAAGAAACAAGAGACATGGGGGAACAAATTACATAAAAGTAGAGGAAGCAGGTGTTAGGATAACAGTCATTTTCACTGATAATTGGAGCAGATAAAGACAGAAAAAGATCAACTGAGTGGGGTGTAAAATCATACGAGTGTGGCTAAACTTACAGTGAGAATGATGGAGCGCAGCTGCTTCTGGGCGAGAATGTGGGCCATCTCCTGCAGAGAGAAAAATACAAAAAGGAGGAGATAGAGAGAAAGAACAAGGAGAGGGTGAGAAGGATAAAAGTGAGATAACAATATATCAAGGCAACAATCAAGTCCTAACAGGTTTTCGATGCCAAAGTGAAAAATTAAAGTGGGCAAACGAGAAAAAAATGAAAAAGAAAATCGGCCATGGCATACTGCAAAGTGTGCAGCGACAGGCTATTAAGAAAAAGTAAATAAATAGGAAGCTGCTCAAGAAAGAAACTTAAAAGAAGGGAGACTAGATGCACTAAGTGATGTCTTCTACAGTGCAAACTACAAAGTGTGCTAATCAAGGGTGCACTTACTGTCAGGGGACAATTTAGGATGTCCACAATGTGCTCATCAAACTACCGTGTCGTGTGCAGTGAGGAGACAAGGTCAGAGACAGAGACAGAGAGGGTGAGCGAGTGTGGTGGGATTGAAAAGAAAAATGTGAGGAGGCTTGAAAATCATTTCTGTAAGTGGTGCAGTTTGTGGTGGTGCTGAAGATGGAGGGAGGCACAGTCAGCAGAACAAAGACAGATCAGGGGGCTCATAATGATAGCTGTTCTGATGGTTAAACGTACACACTTTCTGTTCTCTCAAAAACACACACACACCAAACACTAAAGCTGTAAAATGGTGCTACTAGGCCCTCACGTGCCCTGAAATGTGCTAGAAAAGTGCTTCTGTTATCATCCAATTCTGAACCTGCCACTCAACAGGAACAGAGAAGGGTTTCCATGGATGTAAATTACTACACATGAGCTAAGGGAGGCAGCAAATACCACAAATTTGAAGCGCTGCAGCATCAGAATGTGCTTGTTTTCTAATGCACGAGTTCGGTGAAGCTCATTTCAGCCGAGCGTGCCTTCAGCTTCGTGCTCTGCACAAGAGAACAGCTGTGGGCTCCAGTTATTCATTATTAATGTTAAAGAGCATCACTGCACCCAGTGGTGCTGATGCAAGGATCACATGAGCAGCTACAAGAGAATGTTTGACATATGTGAGAGGCAGGGATGGATGCCAAAAAAAAAACATCACTTCAGCTGAGAGGAATGGAAAGAAAAAGTTGTGCTTTTAACTTCCTCGACTAGATTTTATTTGCTGGACTTTACTGCAGATGAGGCCAAGATTCTACATTCTAATAATGTTAACATGAAGTGACGTAGGCATCCTCACCTGTCTCTTCTCCTCAGGAGCTTTCAGGAACAGAGCATTGATGACAGCAATGGTGTAAGTCTGGATGTCTTGATCTGTCCTACAAAACAGTCCAAACAGGAGATTTAAATATCAACATAATAATGCACTCTAGTGATCTAAAATGTATTTCTCACTGTGGAGCTTTCCAAAACAAGTCAGCATTATTCCATTTTCACACATTCTGATTCGTCCACTCACCCCTGAAGATGTGGGATGAGCTGTCCGATGGTGATCTCTTGAGCCACCTTGTGGTAAAGATCCTGACTGTTGAGGACCATGGACTCCAGGATGGCCAGAGAGCGCTGCAACACCGCCGTGTCCATGGCGGACTTATTCACATAGCTGGCAATCTTTAAGGAAATAAAACACACAAAATAAGACGACCTAAAAATGTAAAGCTCTGCAGACACGAGCATTAAAAAATAGGGAACAGTTGTTTTTAATTATTTAAAGCAGTCAGAGGAATGAACATTCTTCAGAATTTTACTTAAAATGTTAAAATCTAAATACTTTCATCAACCTAAATAGAATCTATAATGCAAATACAAAACCTACAGTGCTGTAAAAAAGCTTTGGGTATCTGTAAAAATGTTTTAGGAAATGAAAACTATATTTAAACCTAAATTTAATGAAAAGCTGATCCGACCACCCTTTAGAAGAGCATCGGTCCTTCTACTTGAACGCAGATTTTAAAGGAGCCCAGCAGGTATTTTGTTCTAAACATCTTGGAGAACTAATCACAGAACTCCTGTGGATGTTTTTTGGCTTAGATTCTTGTTTCTTAGTGTAATTCGATCTGGATTGAATTGGTTTGTTATAGCCCTTCCAGGACTCTTTGTCCTTGTTGACATTGAATTATGGTTCTTACTGATGCTGGCTGGATGTTTGGGATAGTTGTCCAGCTGTGATGTCACTGCTTGATGCATACCAACATGCACCATTAATTCTGACTGAATCACCAACTTTATTTGCAGAAATGCAAACACAGACTTGCAGAGAGCCTCTACTGTGAGCTTCACTTATTACTGTACAACTCTCCAACCTTAAAAAACTGCTTTCTGCTGTAGAGCTGTTGACTTATCAGTCCACAGTACCCTTTCTGCCCTCCAGTTTTTATGTTTTCATGTAAAGTTACTTGACCACTTCACTTGACCTCGTTTTCAGGTCAAATATTTGGCTTTTTGGCCTCAATTATTCCATGATGACAATTTATGACCCAATTTTCCAAGTCAGTAGATGGTTATACTTGTGTTTCAGAGGGTTCTGCAAGTTCTGAGCTGATAGCTACAAATGATGTTTGATGTGTATTTGATGTGCCACACTAAACCTGACCTATAACAGGAAACCTTCTCTTTGGTAGCAGATTGGCTGTTCTTCACTTGGTTTTAGGACGCCTGCAGCTGTTTCTTTTTCAGGTAATGAATGTGCTTCAATAAAAACACGGTGCTGTTCTCAAGGTAGAGCGTGGTCGCATCAAACATCGATTTGATTTCATTTTTCCAAACAAGAATAGCACATATAAAACCTAAAGGTTGCCAGTATTTTAAAGGTTGTGAAAGTCAGAATGGTTCTGTTGAATAAAAAACGTTTTCCTGCCACTGCACAGCAGGACAGCATTAAGTGCATTCTGCTGTTAAGTTCTGGGTCTGCTTAATGTGACATTTTCCTGGCTGACCTTCTTGATGAAGGCCACAGAGAAAGTGTCCCAGGAGACGATCCCATGATCCATCAGCTCCACAAAGGCCGTCAGAGTGAAGGACAGCAGGTCACCGAAACTACAGGACAACAAACACACACACAAACCATAGCAAACTTCTTTTGTACCAGATGGCTCGTATTGGTGTAAAGCTGCAAAGCCCAGATGGCTGGGAACGCGACAAGGAGTGAGCAGTCAGCGGAGAAGACAAGAGAGGGAAAAAAAAGTGGCAGAGAGGAGAAAGGACGCAGGAAGAACATAAGTTCAATGCTGCAACCCAGCTTGCTGCAGAAGGACAGAAAAAAAGCAGACAATGACAGAGGGAGGAACAAGAAAAGAGGTTTGGGATGCAGCACTGATAGAACGGAGGTCAGCAAACAGCAGGGAGCCGTCAGGAGGTCAGCAGGAGCCGGGCGATGTTCAGTCAGGACCAGAGAGCTACATAAAGTCATGCAGTTACACAAATATCAGGAGAAATAAATCACTGAGGGCTGCAGGAGGCTGAAGCAAGAAACAGTAAACAGCTGCTTTTTAGGAAACTATCCAGGGATTAGCTGCTTCCTGCGCACAACTCATAAAACTACTGGGATTACTCTATTCTAATAAACTGTTACATAAGGTTTAAAATTTAAAAATACGATTTTACAAATAGATTTGGCAATACTGACCCCTACTGGCTATAAGCGGCACTGGAAACCTGTTCTGCAGTGTTCACATTTTACGTTTGTCTATGTGGTGGGGATGTGTTCATTCTAGGTTTACTAAAGAAATAAAATATCAAAGATAATAAATGTATGAAACTGGAATAAAATTTGAAACGATAATAGTGTGTCCTAAAATGGTTAACTGGAGATAAGAAATGCTTCTCTCATGATTTGCTGGGCTGAGAAACTCATCAGATCAGCAAATAAATCTAATGATAAAACCTTCAGCACCCTAACAGATATTCTGTAACAGCTTCTGCAGATGGGCATTTAGACAAACTACCAGTATATACTCAAACATTAAAATACAGCAGGAATTACATGATAGACAAGTTCAGACAACAAAAACAAAGCCTTGTTGGAATGGAGGATGCTGATCCTGCTGTAATAAATGTAAAAAAAAAAAAAAAAAAAAAAAGCTTAATAAAGCAAGCCAAACCTCTCACCATTTAGTAAAGAACACCAAGATTTAAATCAAAGTAAGAAGTGACAATTCTCAAGAAGTACTAATATAACCGCTTTGAACTGTGTGGGTTTCCGATCATGTTTAGCCTGCACATTTGTAGAAATAAATCTTGGTTTTCTTTCACTCTGCTGTGAAGAATTAGAAAGTTTTGCTTAATTAAATCAGTTGCCCAAAACCACATGCAAGAATTTAAGATGGAAATTTAAACAGAAGCTTATAAAAGTCAGTGAGAATATTCCCTGAAGCCACTGAAGGCCTGAGTCTTCATCATGCAGACTCGACCAGAAAGGTTAGGAAGAGCAAAGAGCCGGTGACGTTACCCGGTCGAGAGGGGAGGGGCTTACCATGGCTTCATAATCTTTTGTAGTTTCTGGTAGCGCCTGCAAAGATTTGAGAAACTTTGGTGTCAAAAAGGGGAAACAACATAAAAATAATGTCTCATCCAGAACAGAGCAGCTAAAATCCTAAAAAGGGATAAAACCTATCCGTGTTAAATGACCTCAACTTTATCCTAAACTCCCCCCAAAACAGCAGTAAACCTGGTAAGACACTGAATGTTTCTAAAGCTGAATCAGTTGATGTCATTTGATGCAAACTTAATATAAAAGCAAACTCAAGCAGACACTGGAATCAAGCTCAAACCTCAAAAGTGTCACCTAAAAGGCTCAGTTCCACTTATTAGACCATCTGCAGCACAAAAATGGACTGTAGTTAAATATTAAAAAACTAACTAAATAAATTTAGCAAGATCTTATTCTAGAAGTAAGTCTAGCTTTAGGAATAGTGTCTACTTTAATCTGAAAAATAGAGATTTTACTGTACAGCCGTGGCCAAAGGTTTTGACAATGATACAAATATTAACCATCACAAAGTTTGACGCTTCATGAAAAGAACTGCAATTCTTCTGATCACTCTTTAGTTTATACAAAGTTCTCCTTTGTTATGAAACTGAACTTAGTCCTAAAAACATTTTCCACTGCATTAAAGGCTTCTGACGCCCAGGAAAGTCCAGCAGCACCAGAACGTCTTGTAAAGTTAATCCAGCTGCTCTTCGTCACCAGCATAGAGCTTGTTCAGGAATGGCAGCAGGCCAGTGTGAGTGCATCTGCAGCACAGTCAGAAGACTGTAGGACGATAGCCTGTTGTTAAGAAGGGCAGCAGAGAAGCCACGTCTCTCCACGTAAAACATTAGGAGCAGGCTGATATTCTGCTAAAGGTCCAGGGATTGTACTGCTGAGGACTGGGAAAAGTCTTTTTCTCTGATAAATTCCATTTCCAATTGAACCATGTGGAAATAGGATTGCCTGAAGAATATAAGGTGAGTGCTCACGTCACAGTAAAGCATCCCGAGTCCATTCATGGGGTTGCTTCTTAGCCATGGGAGGCAGTTCAGCCTCAGAACAAATCCTAAGGATAGTACCTTAAAATCCTCCAAGAGGAATTCCACACAACCATCCTGGAACATTTTGGTGATGAACAATGCCTTTTCCAGCATAATGGAGCGTCATGCCATGAGGCTTCTGATCAACCATCAAGAGATGAGTCATCAAGCAAAAATCCACAAACTCTGACAAACTCCAGCAAGGATTCTGTTAGACTGGGATGCAATCAGGCAGGGATGCAATCAGGCAGGAGTTGGCCCAGAAGCTGACTGACAACATGCCAAGATGAATCTCACAGATCATAGACAAAAGAACCAACACTGCACAGATCAACTCTGTGCAAAAACCTAATTGTTAAAAAAAGCTTTTAAAACCTATGAAATGGTTGGTATTATATTTCTGTAACCACAGAAACATTTAACAAAAATATCTAAACTAAAAGCCTTTGTGAAAACCGATATTTGTGTCTCTAAATTTTTGGCCACAAGCGTACCTAAACATCATAAAATCTGCCTGTTCAGTAGAGAGCAATTCCACAGAAAATAAAAGTGTTTGCCGTCTGTTTTGTAGATTTGTCAGCAATGTCTGTAACTGATGGCAAGAAGAAAGAAACAAAAACAGAGCAGACAAATAAAAGTCTCTGTCCTCAAGGACAGTGTTGTGAAGTTACAGTGCTTCAATCAATATCAAATCTGGAACAATAAAACCCAACTTTGATGAAGGGCTACCTCTCAAAATCTGTAGAAATAATACGTCTTGTAAAATAAACAAATAGGGACTGACAGTAAATCAAAGCAAGGTCTGCTCTTAATGTGAAGTGCAATTTGTCTGTGGAAACTAAAGATTTAGTTTGGTCTCAATATGTGATTTAGAACACTTTAATTTTGAAATACAACATCAGATTTACTTCAGACCCTTGAGTGGTCATAATCTACTATTAATTATTGATTTTATTTTATTGGCCTTCCTATCTTGTGTATTATTTGTCTGTTCTGATGGAACATAAACCAGAAGTCTGCTAAGTCACATCAAACCTGGCTGTATTGACAGTAGGTCAATTAAATATTATAATTTAATTTAATTAGGTCAGCCTTTTCATACTTTTGATTGGAAACTAAAATTAATGTATGAAAAATATGACCTTTTGGTTTATTGGTATCAGAAATCTTTATTTGCAACTGTTAATTTAATGCCAACTTAAACTAAATTTAAGCAGTTCCCTGTTTAACCAGTAGAGGGCATTGTACACTTTTAAGTGGTCAGCTCTTGTGGAGAGCAGCAGCACAGCAGACAGATTTCCACATGAATACAACACATCATTACCAAGAGTTAGATCAGAGAGCAGCTCTGCCCTCGGGAGTGTCGTACACCGAGCCTCTTGAATAATTACAGTTCAACAACTTGGCTGGCAGGAGCATTAACAAGTGTGTGTGTCTGATACTTATCTACATGTCTGTGTTTAATAAGCTGCTTTTATTGAGATGAAAATGCAGCTTCACACACATACACACACTCAACTCAGCTGAATATCTGAAGTGATGATCATTTACATAAAAAACTATACAAAATTAAGGAGCCAAGAGCTGAGTGGAGCCAACATCTGTGTTGATGTAGCAGCTCGGTGCAGTTATACGGGGTCAACTACTGTATTAGATCGTTTAAAAAGAGAAGAGCTTCAGTGATTTCCTGTGTAACAGATCAGAGTGTGAGGCGCTGGAGGCTAAAACCTGGAAAACATCAAGGTGTTTCTGCAGAACGGTGGACAAAACGTTTAAACCTCTATGCACCGACACAGGTGAAACTAAGGCTCAGGTTAAGAATATATAGTTCTATCCTCAGAGCCAACGTATGAGTTTTCACTGAGCATTTTACAAAGTACATTTACTCAACAAGGTGCCAGCAAACTGTTTTTGATCATAAAAGAACAAAATGACATGCATGTTGGGTTGAATCGTCCAAAACCTTTTCAAAAGAAGGAACATTTAAAAAGCTTGCAAGGATTTTTCAGTTCAGAAAGATGTTTTTCTCCTGGTAAAACATTTCTACAAAATTTAATTCCACTGATTATTTTGGTTGCAGCAATCATTTGCATTTATGATTTATTGGTTTCTAGTTATTGCATGACAGTAATTTTTTCTAGTGATTTAAAACTATTATTCATGTTAGCCACCTTTTCTGTAAATGGGGTCTTAGTGATCCAGATTTAAAATTAAACAAGTTAAAGTGACAACAGAAAGGTAAAAGAATACATTTTGAATTAAACACCAGCAAAAACAAGAGAGAAGACTCATTTAGATGATGAACTCTAATTTATGCTGCTGGTAAAAAACACAAAAATGTAATACATTTGAGACAAATGCATAAATCATTTCAGTAATTGCAAGCTATTTAGAGTTTAAGAAAATGCAGTTAAGTCTGTTGATCAGGCAGCTGTAGCCACAATATCCATTTAAATCAGTCAAATAAACACTGCAACTCCTAAAATCTGTTTTATTCAGATCCATGTTGAGTTCCACCAGGATACTGAGCTGTGTGAAAGTACTCGCCCTCTTGGATGTTTTACCTTTTTATAAATCAGTCATGACCAACATAATTTCGCTTCTTTGACTAAAGATTTTACTACAAAAAAAAACCTTTAATGGCAAATGCAATCACTTACTTTATGTTGTATATTTTTATTAAATTGTCATTTTTTTGTAGAAATCAGTTTTCACTTTGATATTAAAGTTTAAAAAAAAGATTTTTGTCAAAGAAACCAAATTATGTTGCTCATTACTGATTTGTAAAAGCAATAAAAGAGTAAAACATCCATGAGGGTGAATACATTTTACAGACACTGTAAATCTGCAGTTTTAAACCACATCACTGTTCACTGAGAGACACTGCAGCTACAAACTAAAGATATTAAACTACAGAGCTGCAGGGTTTCATTTACATTTCAACACTCAGATTTAATTTAAGAATATAACATTTGGATGGATCACTTAGATGGAGTCAGAATCTAAGATAAACACATAAACTCATCCCACTGACAGGATGAGTTGTTTAGGAAAAAGGAAAATATTTCATGAGCTGAGCAAACAAGGACAGACTTACTCAGTCCCACTCTCCACCATCTGAGTGAGCAGCGAGATGCCGTCCAGGTTGATGAACTCCTGTGCGAAGGTGATGTCTCGTGACGCATTGGCCAGGTCTTTCAGCGCCTCCAGCTTGGCATCCATACTAGACGACTGGATCCTTTCATGAAGCTGCACAGCTGTCTGGTACTGCAGGGGTAAAGAGGAAAAACAAACAGAAACATGCTTACATAACTAGAAAGGCTACATTCGAGTTTCCTTGTGTATCTATGAGCTAAAGCTTACAGGAGAAGTGGTGAGGCGCAGAATGGAGCCATTCTTGATGTCATTGCGATTCTGTGGAGGTTTTCAATGACACAAGCAGACATTATGATTTAAACTCGGATCATTGTTCTCCCATCAAATCTGCTGTTTTTAATTGAAATAAAACAAACCTTTTCTGTGATGTAGAAATTTGTTGTGTCTGCAAGCTGCAGAGCAAAGTTTTCATGGTTCCCCAAAGACCACCTACAGGGAACCAAACAGAAAAAAACACTTTACTAATTGGTATTAAAAACTGCACAACAACTTAAATGAATCTAATAGGATTAAAGTGTGAAGATGAGAGGAGGGAGGGCTTTTAAAAAGCACTTTTAAATTACAGAAGAGGGGGAATGCGTTTGTGCAGACTTACCCCTCACACACTTCTTTAATGATGGCCGAGAGAGGTTTTTTCTGTGGATAAAAGCAAAACTGCATTTAGTTCAGAGTCCAGATTTAAATTCCTGAAACAACACTCCGTTTCAGAGTGGGCTACAATTATTTTATACTGCAGGACTGGAACAATGAGGGACTGTTCGTCTTGTTTATTTATCCTTCTCCTGGTGTTGCTGGCTGTGTCTATTGCAGCAGTTTTTCATCATTACAGCGTGTTAAAGTGCCTGCAGGGCAGCAGCAGACAGAATCTGCCTCTAAACTGATAAAAAGGACATTAACTCATTGTTTTAGTTTTAACGATTTAATAGTTTTGATTTTACTTAGAGGTCTAATAAAATATGATGAAACGTTAACACCTTAGTGAGCTTTTGATGGCTAAATATTGAACACATTTCTTGATTTAGATCAGAAAAACAACAGTGAGAAGAAAATTACCAGAAACTCAGTGGTCACATCAAGCATTAAATGTTGATTTCTGATAACATTAATGTATTGACACATATTGGCTGTAAGTAAAAAAAAAAACTTGAACTCCTGAAGTGTGTTTCAGGCCACTTTAAAACACTGAAGGTTATTCTGTCAAACCAAAACGCTGCACTATCAGACGTCAACATGGTGTGATTTCTGCAAAAAACATGTCAAACGTCTGCAAACATTTATTTAACATGTTGTAACTGAGATGTCAAAAGACCGCCTCGATAAAAGTCCTTAACCTTGTTTACATAACTCAGATTTATAATTCTGCTGAACAGTTTGCAGATGAAATGCACTTTTATTCTCTGTAACACTGATTCAACGTCTGAGCTTTTAGTTAATAGAAGGCTGAGATACCAAACCTGCCAGTGTGAAGGTAACTGGGTCTATGCAACAATGGGGACTATTTAATAGCTGCTGGAGATGAAAAGAGGAAAGTGAGAGTTCATGTTGAAGTTACTTTTTAAATTAAAATCATACAAGATGTTTAATAAATGAATGCAGAATCTCACAAACAGTTAACCGCCTCTATTAAATCACACCTTGTTTTTCTTCAAATTAAGTTGTGCACACTTACTTAAAGTGTTTTAGGAACTTACAAAAATCAGACAACGATCTGATTAATATGCATGCTAACTAAACACACGGAGACTAGGCTGAGCAGCAGAGAGGGCCTGCAGCGACGAAGACTTACACAGCGAACGTAGAGGTGGAAGAATGGTGGGCATGTTTGACAAGTAGAGAAAAACAGGGAGGTGACAGAAGAAAAGGAACAAAAGAGAAAAAAATAACAAAATAAAAGTGGAACAAAGGCTAAGTTAATAAGAGAAATAAAAATAAAATACTTAGAGGGAATGAAAGAAAAACTGAAGGAGAGACAAGCCAAAAATAAAGGAAATGACGAGTTCAGAAGGGTGGTGCGTGTTTGCACAAACAACAGGAGTATTAACTGGAAAATAATTAATTAAGAGATGTTTGACATAAAGTAGTTTTCCATTCAGCTCTGCAGCAGTAAGACATCCTTTTTGGTTCAGTCAAACTAAACTTGCAGCTCTATGATTTGGGTGAGCAGTTTGACTTTATTAAAACGGAATTAAAAGTATTAGTTGAACTTAAATGTCTGAAGCATTTTAAACATCGTTGTTGTCAAACAAACTCTAAAATCAAGTTAACACACTCACTCAAACAGACAAGTACCGCCATGCAAAGGTGTTAACACATAAACCATTAAAAATTAATGTTATCATGCAAAAACACCCACATAAAATAAAAACAAGTCATGTATAAAGACTTGTACCCACATAAACAACAAAAAGTATCAACACACACACATATTTGTATTCATGCACACCCACACACAAATAAACACTCTTTCTCTGGGTCTCAAGACAACTGGAGCAGCAGAAGCCCACTCCTCAACGCATGACTCAGACAGCCATATGCTACTGCAGGGCCCATTGTACAGAGGAGACGCAGCAGGAGGAGGAGGAGGGGGCTGGTGGTGGAGGACAAGAGAAGAAGAGGCAGTTTCACAGTCACAACACAATGAAGGGAGGAGGAGTGAGAATGAATGAGTTAAAGCAAAGGAGGAGGAGAAAACAGATAGGTGGAACAAAAGAAAGATGACAGATAAAAGCGGAGGAGGGGGGACATGAGGACAGGTGTTGTGAAGAAGATTCAATATAGATTAATCAATTAAGAAAATAAAATAGCATTTAATAAATCACATCCCTAAAATCTGCCCTGAATTGCTCAAAGGGAGTCGTAGAAGAACCAGGAACACATGTAGCTCAACGCTCCATTCACTGAGTTATCCAATGAGAAGGGCAATTTGTAGCTCCAGTTTGCCTCAGTGACTCATAGCTTGTACAGTAATTAGCCCATCTGTGAGTCACTCACACTCTCTCACACACACACACACACACACACACACAGAAAAAGGCCATTTTACACACTGTATGTGCAATCGCACATCAAACATGTCGCCCCGTACGCGGGGTCGTGATTATTTGGGCTAATTATTTTATTAGCGTGTTATTCAGGGTTTTTGGAGACACCAACCATCTGCTGATGTACTGTGAGTCGTGTGCAGGCAACTCGCAAAAAACTCTCATCTGTCATCCTTTTTTTTTTTTTACAAATTAATAAACCTACACCCCAATAAATCTTTAAAAAATCAACAATAGCTAGTGCGAAAGTGCATTTATTTGTTTAATCAAATTCCCCCTCGAGTGAAGATTAAAGAACAAAATGCTTGTTGATTGAATATTTATTAAAATAACTTTAAATTTGATTAGCAGATTGTGCTGCAGGATGTCACTTTATAAAGTCTACAAAATAATTTGTAGAATCGAGATTGTAAATACATTTATTTATGCAATAATAATTAACTGGTTAATTCTCGACTTCTTTAGTCTTTATCTGAATGTGTCCTTGGCCACAATTACTACACATGCTCACAATGTGCATGAGAAAGAAATGTAAGTGAATGGATTAATTGAGTGATCAACAATACCTGATAGGTGCTACACAGATTAAACACTAAACTCCTAAATAATAGTAATCTGCTGGGTTCTGATGGTGTTTTTTTTTTTTTTTATCAATTCTGTTAGAAATCTCTACCTGAATCATAACCAGGAAATATGACAAATAACTCTACATGTTTACCATGTTTGAAGGAAAAAACAAAGAAGGAACCTAAAGAATTCTGAAACCTGAAGAATTTACACAATCCCTCTTCATAATGCTGTTAGTTGATTTAAAAGCCTTTCTCTGTTAAAGCTGCGGCTGTTTGTGTAATTGCGTTAAACATCTTTAATTAAGGGCACTTCCTTTAGGCTAATTAGATTAATTGTTAGGAACAATGCAAAACCAGCATCCTACCCCGATCACATCCGCCCAGCTCCTCAGAGCTTCTTCATTATTTACACATCAGATTAATCTGCACTAAATGTGTACAGACTAAATATATATTGTGTTTATGGTGTCTGCTAGATCTCCGTTTTGGTGGATTTAAAGAGGAGCCATGATATAAATGTGTTAGATCTACCTGGTCTATCTCCATGAGTTTGGGGAATGCCCCCGGCCACTCGATGGCCACCTTCACGATGTCTGCCGGCGGCGGCATGGCTGCTGAGGAGGTGGTTGGTGTGAGTCTCGCTGCCTCACACCTCTGTCTTCACTACTGACGAGGGCTCATTCAAACCTGAAGAACAAGAGCAAAGACAAAGAGAGTGGTTCAAAAATAATGTACAAAAAAAAAAAAAAAAAAAAAAAAAAAAAAAA
>SSNR01000058.1:724753-783679 GCA_006937965.1 Callopanchax toddi | reverse complement strand
AAAAAAAAAAAAAAAAAAAAAAAACACGCAATCAGTGAACAGATCTTAGAAATAAAACGATTCTCTTGTACAGCTCTGACCTGCAGGTTCTAATTTATATCAAAGAATTTCATTTAACAGAATGATCAACTTGAAATTTATGAATCTTGAAGCAAAAGAAAATTCACGAGGAAAATCTGTAATTGCTGGTGTGAATGACCACTCAAGGGTGGTGAGCTCAAAAACTGAGTAAAATGGAGCAAAAAAAGAGAAAAGAAAAATAAATCAATTTTTGAAGGTGCAGATTGGCCAATTAAGCCAGTCATGCTGAACATTGGCCGATTTGGGATCAGCATACAGCTTTTTGGTGCATTTCTCACAGAACTGAAACACACATTAAAAATAGCTGCTGCACATTAAAGGAAGCGTGAGGAGAATACTCAGAATTTATCTGAAACTCATTTCTTATGATGCACATTATCTGCTATAACCAATACATCACCTTCCTATTAAAATACATTTTATTTATTCTTATTTGGGTTCATTCTGACACTAAATATAGAGCAAAAACCACAACAGACAACTTCATTTGTTACGTTTTCTTAATTTATCAGCAGTTATGGACGCTCAAAGAGCATTAGCACCTCTCTGTGAAGTGCTAAATCTTTATCCATCCATTAAACTACTAAAAAGGCCAGTTATATGAATGAGGTAAAAAGTTACAACATCCTGTGACAAATCCGTCATTTCACTGGAGCCTCGACTTCATTTATTCCTTCACATATAGCAAAAAAAAGGGCAAAATTCTCAGCACCGTGTGTGTTTAAGTTAAATGAATAAAAAGTTGATTTTAAAAGCATTTTCTGTTCTTGTTTAGAGTGGTAAAGGTGTTCCAGTATTTCCAAAGAGGAAGCAACACATTAGATACAATAATGAAACCTGAAACAAACGTTTACCAATTTCCCATTTTTTACTTTCAGTGTGATTAAATGACTCGATGAGGCTGTTAATATTTGAGTTTATATTAACTGACTACACGGCATTACTTCAGGTAAATATCTCAGCAGATCTGAGAAAAGAAACGCCTAATAGGTTTAGAGTCATTTAGAAACTGTGTCCATTATTTAAGCCCCATAATCAGGTGGAAGTCCCCCTGTTTGTTACTCTGTTTTTGTCTCCAACTGCACTCAATTAAAACATCAGAATAAGTTGATAAATGTCACAAGAAGACATCATCTGTGGATAGAAGCAAAAAAGGTGTTTCAGACTATAAACTTTAGAGGTCATCACTGACAAAAATTAGCATATTTGTTGCTTTTTAAGTCTAAATAACTGCAGAATAATCCAAAACCTAAAGGACGAGTGACCTGTTCTGGGTTACCCTCTCACCCTGATATAGGTACCAGCTCCCTGCAACCCTCACTAAAGGATAAACCGATTTAGAGGATGGATGAAATAATCCAACATCACTCAGATTGTTGGTGCATATGTAGATACAGTAAAGCCAAATTCTGTGTAGAAAGTTAAAGCTGGGGTAAAGCTTAAAAAGTAGTATAAAACAAGTTACTTGAGTTGATATTCACAATAAAGGACAAAACGGGAGGAAGTGACCCAATCTGATAGAATGTTTTGTAAAAAAGAGAAAGAACATTTGGGAGTTTTTTTTAAACATTGTCCACAAAAACATTTGACTTCTCAGGCTAAACTATGAACAAAATTAAAAGCAATCCGAGTTAAAACTCCAATATTTAATACAGATGTTTAATATTAACAAATATAAAAGTCTTATCATTAAGTAAAACGTGTATCATGTGTTTTTGTTGGGTCAGATCTCAACTATAAAGCAGAAAGACGGTTGTCTCTAAATTTATTTGCAAAAGAGAAGAAGAGCCCAACAAAAACCTCTTAAAAGCAATTACTCTACTCCATCATCCTGGGTTACTCTAGCCTGATTTGGACTCTGGAGAGGATATAAAGGAGCACAATGTTTGACCTGAGAAATCACGATAAGCCAGTTAGAGGACCCAGAAATGGTCAAATCACAGTCATCCTGAGGAGGATGTGGGGTTGAAGCCACCTCTGTGTGTTTGCAGGTGGTCTAATGTAAACCTGCACACAGCTATTTAGTGGAAAAATTCCATAGATTTACAAACAGTCCCACAGAAGACGGCATCAATAATTTACTTTCTCAGCCTGTCTAGAAAGCTTAGATCATCCTGATTTCTGCAGGAGAGGTTTGTTTACATATTTCATCTCAATCTATAATACATACAACCGTCTCAGACCGATTCCTGAGAGGACACTATTCAGCAGGATATGGTGAATGTTGACATACACATCATCACACAGAATGAGGGGTGAAATATGTATTTAAACACACACACACATTACAGTAGAATAATAAACTTCTACCATAAAGATAGTATACGTATTGCATGTGAGTCACCCCATAATAATCCACACAGCCTTAATTCTAGGGGCCGTTGCCATGGCAGCTGCTGCATCAATGGCTTGAGATGTAGATGCATTTCTTTCCAAAATGAGTGGCGTACTCAAGTCACATCTGTCACAACTCTACAAAAAGTGAGTCATTCAAGCCTTCTGCTTTGAGTTTCACCAGCGAGATGTGAATGAGCACAGCCATTAAAACGCAGATTGGTTTCATAACACGTTGGATACTTCCTGAGACTCGCTGCCTCTGAGCTATGTTCAACACAAGGATTGCATTTCCCCCTTTCCTCTCCTTTTATTAAACTTCTGCAGGAAAAAATAATGTTTCAAGTTCTTCTCCACACCTCATACTTTAAACACACACCGACTAGAAAAGAACCACGAGTACCACCATGCATACATTCTGCTGTGATTCACCAACTCATCTTCTATCATCCATCAAAACAAACGAAAGCATAAAAATGCTGCAGCTGGAAATGTGAACACTCCAGAGACATCCTGAGGCGAAGCTTGCAGCAACATGGTTCCAGGGATTTCATCTGTCTCGTTGGATCGTTGAGCCGCTGCTTGGTTCACCACTTAGGTCCACATTGAAATGGATGGACTGCTGAGAATTTCCCAACACATATTTACAGCGTCAAGAAGATAAATCTGAGTGACTGGAGGGAAATTTGATTTGTGGTTTTGGAAATGTCTCCACAGCTAATGGAAAGACTGCTACAAAACTAGGGAAAAGACATTAAAGCTCCTCCCAGACTGAACTGTCTGTACTGTATTATATAATAGTATAATACTGACTGAATACATCAATCTTAGTATTGGAGCTAAGTTTCTAGGATATTGAACTGGTCAGTTTAGTATCAGAGGGGCTTGTTAATCAGTGTCTGCTGTTTTGGTGTTAATGAAATGAAAACAGGGACAACAATGAGACAAACCCCAAAACAGGAATTATTTTGCAGGTAGAGGCTACAGATAATATTCCCTCCTTATCTCTTTTAACTGCTATTCAGTATTTGACTAGGGTCAGTATCACTACTGGTAGAATGAGGTGATACCTGGAGCCTACAAAAGTTAGACAGGCAGTCCAACTCCACCAGGATGGCACATCACTAACTGCCAAAGCCAGAAGGTTTGCGGTGTCTCCCAGCACAGTCTCAAGAGCATGGAGGAGATTCATCCTTAACCCATCAGCAGGACTGCTTTCTGCTCCTTTGTACAAGGAGGAACAGGATGAGTACTACCAGAGTCCTAAAAGTGAACTCCAGCAGGTCACTGGTGTGAATGTCTCTGACTAAACCATTAGAAAACAACTTGATGAGGGTGACCTGAGAGCCTGCTGTCCTCTAGTGTGTTCTGTGCCAGGCACCATGGAGCTCCACTGGTATTTACCAGAAAACACCAGGTCCAGCACTGGCTTCCTGTGTTTTTCACAGATGAGAGCAGGTTCACTTTGAGCTCATGTGACAGACGTCTGGAGAAGCTGTGGCGAGCGTTATGCTGCAACATTGTTTAGCATGATGGGTTTGTCAAAACCATGAAAGCATGGATCCATCCTGCCTTTTATCAATAGTTCAGGCTGCAGGTGGTTGATGTGTAGGGGAGATGTTCTTGACCCACTTTGTGCCCCTTAGTATCAACTGAGCATGGTTTAAACTCCACAGGCAAAAATATAAAAAGGCAAAATAATACAATAAATTTATTTTCCTAAAAAAAAAAAAAAAATGGTTAAAAAGTAACTTGGTCCTTTTTCTTAACAAATACCACTGGCTATACTGTTAGAATGTAAAGAAAAAGTCAATATTGTTGTTTTTATTCTAGCGGAATAGGAATGAAAACATCAACTTTCTGAAACTGTTCAGTCTCTAGATGCAGTAGAAAAATAAACATGACTTCTATTCAACCTTTTCTGTATGAACCAGAAAGCAACTTGGTAAAATAACACTACAGTCAGTTTTCATAATGTACCCTTGTACAGAATAAACAGAAAGAGAAAAGGACATTTTAAATGGACTTTGATGTAGCTGAAAAGAGAACGTTGAACAGAGAGGTCTCCTAAAAATACACTGTTTAAAGTAAACATGGCAACAATAGGAGAGGGCAGCTGCTTTAACTGAGGCCCGTTTTACACTGATTAGTCAAAGACTAAGACGTGACAAACATGCATTTACAGGTAGTTCGAGTTATGAACACACTGTTGCACGTATTTGTAAATCGTGTAATAAAAAGTCATGCATATTTGATAAGTAAAAACAAATTTGCAGCAGGAAAAATAGTAAAGATGGCAAAGAGGACGTGCTTATGCTAATATTTCATCTCATTTTTGTTTGGGCTGTTTGTTTATTCAGTTGAAACTCACAGGCATCTCTTTCAGACAGAAGATCGACTTCAATAAAAACAGCGAGGCTGAGTGTGTGTTTACATCTGTAAGCATATTCCCAGCACTTTTCATCTAACAGACTAGAGATGACTCAAACGGAGACAGACTTGAAGATTATTGATTGGAAGCACACACACGCACGCACGCACGCACACACACACACACACACACACACACACACACACACACACACACACACACACACACACACACACGCACACACACACCAGAGTCTAGACTTGTAGCTTGCTGCCAGCTGGGGTTCATCTCTTAAAAACAGGCTTAGATGTAATTGGGAGACAAAGCGGCTCAACACACCAGCAGCACACCATGCATGTTTACAAGTGATTCATTTGATCAGCATGTTTTTCCTGTAGCCGACACACTGGACACAACACAAATCAGGATTTTCTTCTCATGTGTTTATATATATATTCTCATGTCTACGGTAAACCTGGGGGTCTGTGTGTCAATTCTCATTTTGTCACTGACATCTCATCACAGCCAATTTACTGTAAATGGATGCGTGTTATGGAGCCAGCTGCTGTCAAAGCTCATCATGTCAGAGCTGGTGATTTATTCTGAACCGGGTTCAGCGGAGAATGAAATAAAAGTTTATTTTTTGCTCTGCCTGAAGGTTAAACGTGCTCACAAAGAAAAACAATCCCTGGACTGGACCCCACTTCCATGCACTATTTCTACTCTATTCTTTAATTATTCTTAGGCTTCCATCAGGCTATTGTGGGGTTGTCGTCTGTAATAATGAACACGGTAATATGCCACCAACAGACATGGGTCGGTTAACAGTTTCAAGGTATACTATGGTCTTAAAAAGTTATAATAAACTTCTCTCCAGTCCTCCTACTCCTATTAGTGATGCTAACAGTTACACAGATACTCCTCATGTCAGCAGGAGATGAGCCTCCAGAAGTTTTACCCCCATTTAAAATGACAAAGTCAAATATTTAATTCATTAGATATTGAAAAACCTAAAGTTAGCAGGACCTAAACGAGAAGAGTTGTTGTTTAACGAGGGAAAACTTTAAATTTCATCACATACTAATGAGAGTACAGCCTCTTCAACAAATTCAGGGTTATGATATCTTGAAAAGAACCTCTGCAACAAGCTGTGAGAACTGGCACCAAAACAGCTTCTGAATGCGCTCATAGCTGCTAGGTTTAGTCACTTAAATCAACACATTAACCATAGAGGCTATTTCACAAAGAAGAGACATGAACTCTTTTAAAAAGTAAATGACACTTAGCAGTTATGTTTACCTTATATCATACCAGTCCATGTGAAGCCTTCAAAAACTTTCAATTATAAATAAACTATAAATCAGGATGTGTGAATCTAGACTCCTGCTGTAACCGTGCTCCTGAGTCGTTATGAACATGCTTCCTCAGGATTAAAGGGGAAAAAAATGCTATCTTGTGCTGAAATCTGGTAATCTGATTCAATGCCAGAGGTTTGACTTAAAAACAAAATCCATCAGTATAAAGAGTAGAGAGGAGAGAAGTCCGATGATTTGTTAGACAGGGTTTGGTTTCACCTTAATAATTCATGACATGCCATGTGAGGGTCACATCCTGTAATAAGAGGAGAGAGGGAAAGAGAAAGGGTGAGAAATCTGAGGAAATAGAGGAAACAAGACGAAGGGAGTAAAAGGTAATAAGGATTAAAGGGAGGTTCACACGTTACATGGCATTCAAGGAGAATGAAAAGAAAAAGCAAAAGTGACTGAAAATGGATTAAACGGATAAAAAACAGCAGGAACATGAAGATGAAATTTAAAGAGAACAAGTGCTAATGAAAGACGCTGCAGATTTTAGAAAATATTTGAAGGTAAATTAAAGAAGTTATGAAAATTAAAAGGACTTTTTTTTTTACTCGGTGTCCCTCATAACAAACAGCTTTTTATATATCTGTGAAGCTGTTGATGGAGATGAAAAGAGATGGATTAAAATTATCCAGTGACCTTTTAGTGAGAGGAAACCTGAGGAAGCTGTTTCACAACCAGCACCCGGTCCGGATAAAGAACTGAGAACTCAGTTAACACTTTTATTAAGTGTCATTCTTTTCTCTAGACTATAAATGGGTTGACCTTAATTCAACCTGCGACATTTAAGTTGTTTCAGTCTTAGACAAGCAAAACCTCCCATTCAAAATAACCCTAAAATAATATTTAAATTCTAAATATTTTTGCTAATTTTGTCTTCTTAACATTCTTTCTTTCTGACAAGATTTAATCTCTCCTAATTATTACAATTTTTCTCATTTTAAATGTGCAAACACTCATTTTGTCCTCAAGGTTTTATCTTAGAGCACGTTTCAATCACACATAATAAAATGTTTTACATTTTCTACTGACATTTTACCACATATATCACTTAAAGTATTGTCTTTAAACTAAAATGTCAACTCCAACCAAAAACATTTAAAATACAGAAATGTCAAAACACCAAACTTTAATAATATTCAACTTTTAACAACCAAAACAGTGGACTTTAAATCCACTTTTATTGCTTGAAGTTTTGGTTTCTACTATTCAGTTCTGCTTTTTATGCCAGATATGAAATAAATGTGCACAAAAAAGATCAAAGGCTGGTTTTGAATAGAATAACAGGTGGTGTTTTTAAGGTGAAGCTTTACTTCATCCTGAAAAATTAACATGAGAAATTCAAAACTATTCATGCAGACTTCAGAATCTCTGCTGGGTGTGTCTGAGTTAGCGTCTGAGCTGGGTCGGTTTCAAAACAACCGCTTCCAGCTCTACATCTGATGCCTCTACAAAGGGTCCCACCTTGCTGCGGGGCTGGAGTGTGTGTGTGTGTGTGTGTGTGTGTGTGTGTGTGTATCATTTGTTAAGAGAGATTAAAGAGAAGGCCGGCAATATTTTACAGAGGACCAAAAGTTACCTTTGCTTTGATCTTGATCCCTTTAAACATCTACACACGTTTCAGACCTAAACTGATTATGTTACACTTTTGTGTGCTTGTGTCACCAACACACAACCTTTAGCTTTTGTTCAACACATCAGAGGTTCCCAGCTCCTTTAGTCAGAAACCTCCCAGTCCTGCTAAATGATCATAAGCTCATCTCATTTCTGACAGTCCTTTAAGAGTGGATCTTAATAATGTTTATAAGCAAAATGAACCATCAGTTTTACGGTATCGTAGCCTCACATTTGACAGTAGAATCCCAAATCATGCCTCACTGCTTATTTGAAACATTTGTAGTGAAATTATGTTTAATTCTCACCAAATGTTTGTTTTGCTCAATTCTGTCCAGCTGACTTTGTTTGAACAGTCTTGTGGTTTCCTCAAATGCAACTTTACAAACCCTCAAAGTGCCGTCATGCTATTTTTAGAGAGTATTTCTCCAACTAACCCAACAAACACACCATTTTTATTCGGTCTTTGTCTAATCGTACTGTCATAAACTTAAATATTTAAAACGCTAACTCAGGCCTTAGCAGTAGCTATCAGACATTTTGCAAAATCACTGTGCATTACGCAGTCTGACCTCTGGGTGAACTCGATGGGAATTCCACTCCTGTTTTTCAATGCTTTCAACTTGTAAATAATCTTTCTTGCTGTGGAATGATGGACCCTCAATTATTTGGAAATGATTCTTAAATCCCTTTTAGATTGATCAGTAGCAAGTCACTTCTCTAAGATCACTGTCTTTCTTTATTGTACATCATCCTAGAGCTCCAAATTTCTTCTGGCATTTCCTTCTTAAAAGTACAAACCTTAAAAAGCTGCAGCACTTGTGTGTGGTTTTCCCCCACAGACATAGACCCATCAACCAGAGCTGAGATAAAACCACTGGCACTAAGACAAAGGGTTGGTAAAGCAGCTATAAGTAAAGAATGGGATCACTTTAGACACACAGCTTTAAGTTTGTACCAAACAAAGTGAAATGCTCTGAAAGACACACAAAGGAGTAAATTATCCCCCCATTAATAACAGAAAAAAACAGAACAGACTCAGTCCTGAAAGTTGGATGGATGATGACATCCTGGTAACTCTTGCCAGGTACATGTTCCTCTCAGCAGGCGTGTTTGTGTGTGAAACCAGCCCTTCTCCTCACAACTATCACAGCCAGGATATCCTGTCAAACGTCTGCCAGCACCATATTACAGCTCTCAGCACTCAGCCGACCTCTTGCAAAAGTTTCAACCGCAGCAAGGGTGACATGAAGTCAAGTTTTGCACCTAGTCTCCAGTGTCACAAAGTTGAAGAACGTAGACTACAGAGCAAAAAGACGGACAAAACCTAAATATGACTCTGGGATCAGGCTGAGAAAGGAAACGAAGGTAAACAAGTGAGTCAGAAACAATTAGAGGAACTTGGATGATGTTGTGCAAAACTGAGCTAATCATAACATTGGAACGTTTAAGGCCGAGGACACCCGTAGGAAAAAGAAGCCATGCAGAAAATATAAAAGGCAAAAATGTATCTCAAAGGCAAACATCTAATGTGTATTTGTGGGGATACCCATATTGCCAAAGTGTTAGCGTCTTCTCCTGCTGTTCCAAACCTACACACACCACATTTCCAACCTCCAAATCATAAGACATCTATCCTCACATTTCCTAGAACTCATATTTATCTGACATGATCATTTTTCTCTGATTAAAATCAAGAAAACCCAATTCGTCCCCATTTTGAGTCAGGCAAAAAGCATGTTGAATTCTTACGAAGACTTAACCACTCCAGTCTGCAAACATCTGACCACAATGTTAGTGCTCACTGGTGACACACTGGAGAAGAAAGTAGACAGGGGAGCAAGCTGAGCCACACCCTGAGGCCTACTGCATCCTGTTTAACGTGAAGTAAGAGTAAAAACACTATGAGGACACGAGGACTCACCCAGAAAACTTCACAACCAGCAGAACCTTTAGCTTTCTTCCAAATCAACCTGCTTCCAAAGGATGCAATTTGAAAAACGGAGAAAGCAGCGTTCTCTAAGCAGCTTCAGTCCTGCAAGCAGCTTCCAGCATCATAAGCAATGGACATAAATGTAACAGTTTGAGCAGTGCTTCGCCTGAGGCTAAAATGCAACCGAGTTCTGAGTGAAACAGAAGGAGGAAGTAGGCGTTTGTCAAGAAAGCAGGAAACAAATTCGTCAGTGAAAAGGCGGCAAAATTCAAAGATGAAGTGGCTGCAAGCAAGGAAAGGTACTGAAGAACTACGAAGTTTGAAATGACAATCACCTATAGCAAAAAAATAAAAAACTAAAACCCATCCATGTGAGTGTCTGCAGGCAGAATTTCCCATCAGAATGCTGCTTTGCAATAAAAACAGTGTTACTGAAAGGCTGCTTTCATTTATGAATCCAGTGTCGCTGCTCAAAAATGACCTTAGACATAACCAGAAATTATCAGCTGGCGTAGCGCACACTTCCACCTCTAAAGCCCTCTAATTACTACAGAGTCAGAGCAGACTCCAGCAGGCAGCAACAGAGTGACTCAGATACTGTCACAATCATCACAAAGCTAAAAGGCCAAATTAAACATTCACAGTTTGCCAGGATCCTTTCAGACTGAATGCTCAACAATCCATCTGTGAAACGGACACAAAAAAACAGATGTTTACTCCACCCAGGTTGAAGTCAACTTCAGTTCACATCAAGTATTTATTTGTTACTCTAATTCCCAGAGAATTTAGAAAAAGGAACAGTCCAAGACATTATTTCAACACAGCAACAGCAGGCCAGGGGAAATATGACGGATCCATACGGAGGTTTGGTTTCTAAATCAAGAAACAAAAATGCCAAAAAGATGGAATGCAATGTGAGCGGTCCTGTGGTTTGTAAACCGAGTAAAGTTAAATACGATCAAATAGTCCGTGAGATGAACAGAAAATACAATGTGATTTCTACAAATCAGAGGCTAAAAACAAAGTGAGAGACATTTTTAATAAGAGGCTGCACAGCTCCACGCCGTCTCACAAACTACGGTACTTCAACTAGCTCTTGAACACTCTGCCTTTAACACGTTTCAGCATGGCGCAGCACTCCTTTACCCGAGTGCTGAGATCAAAACAGACCCTGTAAGATTTTACCAGTGATGTAAAAATGAATTTATATCATGTTCTCGCTTAAAATTAAGAGTCCAGCCTGCTGTAGTTTCTGCAAATTTCATCAATATAAATTTAAGAGCTTTTAAAATGTTTTTGCTTCATATTTAATTTTAAAAATGACAAGAAATAATGAGTCTTGTTAGAAACAAACTTTCCTGTGACAATGTTGCCAACCCCTAATAAGAAAGTCTTTATTTTAGTTACCTAAACAAACTACAACAAACCAGTTTCAGGAGCAGAGCAACCACAGTCTCACAGGGAATGACCTCCTTCCTACAGGCCGGGCTGCCACCCTGCTGCTTCATCATGGGTCTTGTAGTTTGTCACAGTGTAATATTTAACATCCAAATCCTCTAACAGAACTACAACGCATGGGGGGAAAAGAATTTTGCCATAACGTTTTTCAATAAATAAGTAAATATTCTGAACATTTACAGAGAAACAATGAAGAAATGTGCATATTTAAGACAAATAGTCATTTAAGCACTAGTATAAAAAATCTGGGCCTATTTAAGGCTCACATTGAGATTTTTTGACTTTTGAGGACCTTGAGGAACCTTGGAGGCTGTGGTTCAGTGTGAGCTTGTAGCTTGTGTTGTCTCTGTGCTCATATTGGTTCTTTGTTTAGTTGTGTTAAATATAGCCTTGATGACTGTTAGTCATTAAAACTTAGTTTAATAGTGTTGCGTTTTATCGTTTACTCCTGGAGGCTGGGCCGGCCAAAGTTTAGGTTATTTAGTTTTCACTCAATGGCATTCTCTCACATGTTGGCTTACCTTTCAGTTTAGTGATGTTACTTTGAACCCAAACCAAAACAAAACATTTTCTGCTGTTGATTCATTTTAAATTTTAGTCAATGAGATCCAAAACCTGTTAGTTAGTTTCCTTCTGTTTATTTACTTAATTCCAATGCTGTTATTTTTTATTATCACTTAAAGTCCAATTCATCCTCCACGAGAAGCAAGAACTTAGTTCTTGCTGGGGGAGCTCCGAGAACGAGACAAAAGTTTGTGTCGGCGGGGATCATTCATCCTCCCTGAGAACTGATGTGTCATACAGGTGTGCGTATCAGGTGTGTGTGTGTGTGTGCAGATCAAAACTATGCGTCCTTGCTGGTCCTGGACCAGTCGATCCAAACCCGTATGCTTCCCCAGGTCCGTCCGTGCAAAGCAGCACAGCAAGCGCCGGAGAAAAAGTTACATCAACGTGCAACGTCAACTGCTACCTGCACTAATCACGCTCATTCTCCCTTCTGACCAATCACAGCAGTTGTTCTCGGACACCCTGCAGAAAAAAGTTTGGCTCAGCCGATGTGCACAAAAACAAGTCGTTAGCGCTGCCAAACTGGGTCTCCGAGAACAAAATGACGTCATTTATGTTCTCGCTGAACCCCAGTGAGAACAAAGTTCTTGCTTCTCGTGGAGTTTGAATTGGCCTTTAGTTGTTTTTTTTTATTCCACATCCTTACTAAGTAAAATCAAAATAACAAGTGAGACTAATCAAGTATTTAGACAGAAATAAACATACCTAAAATTAAATTTAAAAGGTGCCAAGTAAAAGTAAAATATGTATCTTGAATATTAAGCAAAAAAAACAAAGAGAAGTGGGAAAATAGTGATGTGCTAGAAATTTGAGATGATCTGAAGCAAGGATTTAGCAAGTAGTAATGTTATTTTTGAAAATAATATAAACAACAATGAACTTATTGGGTAAATTCTGTGTTTACAGGTAACAGATTTAGTGATCATTTCATTTACATGTAATACAATGTGGTGCAGCTGAAAAACAGTAAAAGCCCAGACTAAGTACAACCTGCAGTAGAATGTTAGTGAATTACATCTTGAGCAAATGCTTAAACCTTGTTGAGGTCATTGTCGTTTCCTCATTTCAACTATTTTGAGCTTGTAACATAAACTAAACATGTTATGATAAACAATGATTTGTTCTGGTTAATTACAGCTGCGAATGGGAAAGTAAAACCTGACTAATAATCAAAATAATTGTCTGTTATTTTTGTTTGGGCTGTTTGAGCGAGGCTATTATCAGCGAGCTGTGGCTCTGACTGTGGCACGCATTATGACTGCCTGCTTGGTATTTCAGGAATGCAAGCTGATGGTTACACTCATCCCTAAATTGGTCAGGATGAAAAGTGTCAGCTGAAAGACTAAAACGCACAAAGCAAATGCAGGATTAAAAAAGTCGGGCAGATGCTGACATCAGGGTTGCAGTTTCATAATCCCTTTTACCTTATTTCTAGGTTTTCTTTGTTATCTTTTTCCTCCCCCCAAACCTGAAACGAATCGGCATACTCCCACAGCCTTCCTCTAGCTCAGTGGTTCCCAAACTGGGGGGGGGAGGGCGCGGTGTAATTGCAGGAGGGGAGCAGGATGACTTTTTTAAAAAATGGACAGATTTTTGACAGGCCTAACACAAAAACACAAACATTTGCAGCAACATGCAGGCTTACACTAGTCATTGAGAAGATGAGAGAATAAATTTGTAATTTTTGTGAAAATAAAATGTGTAAAATCAAGGGGGGCCCAGAAGAAAAAAGTTTGGGAACCACTGCTCTAGCTGGAGTTGTCAGGCAAACAGAATTCATCTTCACCTCAGGAGATCATCTATTATTTAAAATCACATCTAAATCTATTCCACTTAAAAGAGACTAAGCTTTACTTGTAAGCAGCACTCGAGTGATTAACATCCAGGGATTCAACATACAGACGTCAGCAAAGTGATTATTGAGAAGAACAGAACGCTGAGCCACATTTTTGTTTTGAAGCAGACCATCTAAAAAAAAACATCTCTAAATATTAACGTGTGAACCCACAAAGCCCAAAGCAAACAGGTTTCCAGTGAGAGCCATGGTCATTCACAGAAACTGTTTTCCAAAAGAACATTTTCTAATTTGTCATTTCTAAAAATATTCCATTAAAGGCCGCCATTTTTCTAAGAGGAAGAAAAAACATCTTTATCGGCATAAAAAAAAATCATAAAACAAAAGACATTATTAACACAACAAGTGGACAAAAATGGTCGCAAGTTAGGTTAGAAGTGGACCTATGACATCATCGTTTTCAAAATGTTAGGTTCTGGCCGTCTACAACAAAACAGAAAATATCCGTTCAGAGCTCCTAAAACAGCATTTCTCTACTAGATGCAAGGCTGAAATGGAAAGGAAAAAAATTTGCATATTCATAAAACACCTTTCTCAAGTGAATGGCACCTTAATTGCACTCAGACAAATGAACAAACACATTCTTTACGTGCAAAAAAACAAAGTTCCATGACTACTAATTTAAACTGAATCCTGGGAAATAAAGAAGTCTCACGTTTGAGTTGTCAAAAACAAGCTAAGGTTTATAGAAACAAGCTTTTAAAAAATGACCCACATATAAAATCAGATCACTGAATTAGATTTGGTCAGTAAAGCCAGCTCACTATCACTATCAAACATTACCCATTTACAGGTCTGCAAACTATCAAACATTCAAACAGCAAAGAATGATTGTATTACAGGAATGTAAATTCAAAACAGTTTCACGAGGAACAACCTCATTACTTTCCCAGAAACCGTCCACATTCACAACATAATTGTGTTTTTGTATTTTCTACATGCAAAAGAAAAACAGAGCAAAATATCATCCAAATGCCACCTTTCATATGGTGTTGACAGTCACACTTGTGAAGAGAAAACTGCAGAGAAAGTGGTAACGGGAACACACAACCTGCAAAGCTACAGCATCTGCTTAATTGGACCAAACACTCCTGGGTGAATCTTACTGCATGAAATGTCAAGCGCACTGTTTTACTTGGGTTTCTCTGCCCACGAACTGCACAAGTATCCTCTTATTATCCTGTAATAATGACTAGAATGTGGTCACGCAGGCTAATGTGCAGCTGACTCCTCGCTCGTCGAACACTGATATGCTACAAAAGAGGGTTGATGAGAAATGGATGGAGTGTGTGTGTCAACCAACAAACCTACAATCAGCTGTTCTGTGCCAACGCTGGTGCTACAACTGTCCTGTTTAGCACCTACTTGCTACCGTTTTCTGACATTTTATACCTTTGTTTTCCTAGTTTGCCATTTCAAAGGGAGTTAATTACCTATAACGATCTGCTCATAGCAACAGCCTGCTCCACTTAGTTCAGTCACCCAGACATTTTCCTATTCTTGTTTCCTTGTCTGCAATATATGAAGAGACTGATATCTAAATTATGCAAATAACAGGTCAGTGGAAAATAAAAGAAAGGTAATGTCTATATTTCAGTGTGTGACTCATTAATGTCAACATACAGTTACAAGCATGGAGAATAATGACACTCTCCAGTCAGTCAGTGTGCTAATGAACTGGAGCTTGATGGAAATAGGGATATTGTCCGAAGCACAGAACAAATACAAAATCCTTAAGATTTAAAACAAATTTATTTCAAAAGAACCTGTAAGTTAATAACAAAAACAGTATAAAACAGGGAAAAGCCTTTTATATAAAACTGTTATCTGGGTAGACAAAATAACTTTAAATAAAAATGGAAAAACAGATCAAGAGGTCATTTTATTTGAAATTCTGCTGATATGGTTTTATTGTTTTTAGGGAAAAGGAACTAAAATTAATATTTTGGAACAAGAACAAATATTTTCTTGATTTAATATGAAAGAACTATATATCAGAAGAACAGTATCAGAGCCCTTAGGTATTATAAGTAGGTTCTAATGTGAGGAAAGTGTCATTTTCAGTCATTAAAGACAATAAAAAAGTCAAAATAATAATTATAAAAATAATAGACTGGTTGCTTATCATTAATATACTGCTTTACGCCAGTTTAATTGCGCTTTATTTTAGTTTAATCTTGTCAAAAAATATAAAATATATATTTGAATGTGGTCTGTCACTGAGTTTTCCTCCCTAGTGGATTTATTTAGTTAGATTATCAGTCATTTGGATTTGTCGAGTGGTGTTTTCTAAAACTGAAACAACTGATCAAAATCTATATGTTCACTCAGTGTGCAGTTCAATAAACTACAGGCTATAGCAGGACTGTATTAGTAACCCATCATTACAATATTGATCTGAATACTTGGATGACAATATTGGTTGTGAAAAACTGGCATTTTCTTACTCCTGTCGTGCTTTATCAATATGACACTCACATTTATTGGCCAGGATCATCTAAACCAGTGGTTTCCAATGTTGGGGATGGGATCCAACTTAGGGTCACAACATCCAGATCATGGTCTAAAATGATCTCCAGTTGTATTTAAAAAGGGTTGCTTGTAAGACATTTTTGTCACATATTACAACTGCAGTTATAAATGGACACAAATAGTAAAACAATGGTTAAAGCTCTGTGTTTTTATTCTGCTTTGCTTCATAATAATATTTCTACTCGTCAATGAGTGACAATTAGGGTCTTATGTTTAATTAATTGCCATTTTGTGGGTTGTAAGCTGAAATGTTAGGGAACCACTGAACCAGGTGTGGTCATTGAGAGCAGAGAAAGTCCATCAGGCTGCTTTTCATTTAAAATAAAACAGCCTACGATTTACTGCAGCCCAAGCGGTGCTTTTCAATACTTATACTGAGATAGCAATAAATTTTAAGTGTACTGTGCTGCCCTACTATAGGCTAAGTGCCATATATTCATAATCTGCACATCAATAATATATTTGGTGAGTTGGATGGACTCTGTCTGCCCTAATAACTACATCTGATTTAGATTATAGAGGAAAGATGTTAAAGAACACAGAGAGTGTTGGGATGAAATATATCAGATGTTCTCAGTATAGTTCTGCTTTAGTCTACTTTGAAATTTTCTACAACTTCAGGTATTCTAGAGGATCTGCTGATTAGTGATCTTCATGCAACACAGATAATGACAACAGGTTGAACAACCAACCAAACACCTAAAGATGGATGGACTGACACAGAACTCATGAATGAACAATGTGACCCCGTATCTCATGGCTTGTCTCTGATCTCCCATCACATGGTATTTTTGGATCTTTAAGTACTCATAAACCATTATCCGCACCATTAAAAAACCCCTGAATGTGTATATTTAAATCTGCTGCACTTCCAGTGTGTGTATTCAAGAGCGTTGCATAATGTGACTATTATACATGTTGTTTTTTCCTCTCTAACGGAAAAACAATAGGCAATGTGCTTTGTTCAAACAATCTCCTTTTTCTCTCTAGATTTAAAAATAACATGCCATCCTCCCACATTACATAACTCAATATCAGTCAGCGTTAAGGTCGGCAATAAGAGCTTTAAAACTGAAAAGAGGCGCGCAATTAGGTGTTTACCCTGGAAGCCTTTTTCACTGTCAGTTATGGAAAGAGCGAACGAGCGAGAGTGTGAAACAGTAGGAGAGCCTACAGGCTTAGTGAGTCACTGACAGTATGACCTTGTGCTCTCGGGCTTCTCAGCCTTTTTGGAAGCAGCCTAATCAGGTCAAACACCCACTCTTCTCGGTGTATTTCTGACAAGGAGAAGAATGTAGTAGACCTGGATATCATGTCTGAATCGATGTCGTCTGGAGAAGCTGATCTGAACTTGGGGGGAAAAAAACTTTTACAGGGATTTCATGGGTGATGCTCCATTAATGAGAATTTACAATTTGATTAAAGTTTGCATTAAAAATGATGACATCATTGAGAGATTCTGCACATTAAACCACAGGCCAACTCTGATCTTCGTCATAAGGTTTTTATAAACCTCTGATTAAATTCAGAGGCAGATAAGAGCCTGTTTTCCAAGCCTCAGTTACACAATAATTAAAGTTGGGAGATAAATATGTCAGTTATGCTATGTGCATCTGAAGACTCCACTGTGGCTGGTTTGGCTGCAGGCCTGTGAGGTCTCACATAGCTGGTCCTTTAGAACCAAGCTGGGAAAAGATGCATGAATGCAAAACACTCAAATTTAACTGAAAACAAAACAGGTTTATGGTAAATTCTTCTATGTTGTGTGCCGACTCTGAATTCTAACTCAATCCTCCTTATCTTTACAAAACAAGCAAAAGTTTAATTCATAATGGGATGAAAATATGTGGCTTGAGAGAGTTTAGGAAACAAGTGTGTTTTGTCTCACTTTTTGTTGCAGAAAACATTAAAGTTCAATGCTTCAAAAGCAGCCGAGTAGGGGGAGAAGTGTCAAATGTTCTGACCACATCTCCCACCCCTTCGACTGATCACTGAAGACAAAGATTGGAGCCTCTGAGGCCTCGCTTCAGAGGACAAATCACCCTGAAAAAGTTCATTGGATCCCTTTCTGTGTGTGGTATTAGGGGTAAGTATGAAGGGGATGGCTGGGACCACACAAAACCCTGTCAGGTCATGTGACAAAGGCGGAGATAAATGGTGCATTTTGGTTGGTTAGAGAAGGAAGTCATGGAAACAAGTCTGTAGATCCATTGTCTAACCATGAGGCCTGTACGTATATGTGTGTGTGTGGTTGTGTTGGGAGGAGGCGGAGGGCGTTGCACCCAGAGGAAGAACCAGCACAGCGTTCTTCATTCACAAGCAGGCAGGAATACGCCTCCATCATAAAGTGACCTTGACTACTCGCACAGAACAGCTAGTGCATCCGAGCATCTCTCTCACACCGCCTCTCTGTCAGAGTGGGTGGATTTCAGGAAAGAAAGCAAACAACTATATAAACATAACCTGCCCTTTGTGTATTTTAAAACACTGATATAGCTCAGATTACAAAACTGGACCTTCACTGGCAGAGGAGGACATTAGAACAGACACTGGTTTGTGCTCTGGTTCTATACCACAGTGTGTAACAAATCAAAATAGATCCCCTGCAGGGTGAATCAATAAATCCCCTCTTCCACATGCCTGGCTCAAAAAAAAAAAAAAAAAAAACCCACAAAGTAGCAATGGTGTAATTACACTGCTTTCTGGTGAGATTTTGTTTTTCTAGATAAAAATCCCTAAAAATACCAAACAAATTTACTCTGTTTTAACTGACACTGATCACTCAATTCAGCAAGGTCACATACAACCCTCTTCCAAAGCTCTGAAACAAAAAAAGTCCTGAAATTTCACTTCCTCAAATTGATAAAATTACACCACAGATGTCAAAAGGAGAAGAAAGTACCAGACAAAAGGAAAAGATGAACACAAGCAGAGGGCAGACTATTTTTGAGTTTAAAGTGAGTTAATAGGGGTATTCCACTCCATAACTGGATTAGCGCTGCTTAGGAGGAAGGTAATGTTGGCACAGTTCCTATGATTTCTATAAAAACAAAAAGACAGGTGCTATGGGAAATTATACAGGCAGAATCCAACAAGCTGCAAAAACAGCTGTGCATACTGCTGAGCAGGAAGTCTCAGGATAAAGAGGTGGAGATTATACATGAACAATACTGGAACTAAAGGTTTAGTTTCACTCATTACAGAGAGAAACGATAACTGCTCATTGTATGAATGTATAGGCAACATGGTAATTATTACATTCTGCTCTTATAGGAACATACGAGTGCCACTTCATAAATTCGTATTACACAGTAGAGGCACGGTTTGTATCAAAATGACAGGACCATGAAAGCAACAAGTTTTTCCCCAACTGACTCAGTTACCAGCTTGATGAGTCCCACGAGGCGAGGGTTGGAGATTTTACACGGACCTCAGTTAAACTCTGATGAACTTCCCTCCTTTGAACAGATCAAAGTAAAAACAGCCTTTTAGGATCAAACTCTGCAAGGAAGCTCACACATTCAATTCATAAACATCTGAGTAAACTTTAAATACAATAATGCGAGAAGTCAGTGATTCTCAGCCTGGAGTCCATGCAACCCCTAAGGCCATACTTTACTACGATGTAACTGTTTATGGAAAAACTGCTTCGTCTTTTAAGGGTTTCAGGGCTTTGCTTTGGTGTCACTGGAATTCAAACATTAGTGTACAATCAATTTTTGCTCAAAATCATTACAATAATGGGCATCTGACTGAAACCCTTCACTTTATACTTTCAATAAGTCACAAAGTGGAAAAATTGTGAGACAACTTTTAGAGGGAGGTTTATAAAACTAAGATGTTATAGTTGTGTAAATGTTCTTGATCAAATTTAGAGTATTTGTTTGAAATTTACTCCAATTTTTTTTCACAATTTTGTTGCTAACCCCAGCTAAGTTTCCTAACATTTCTTGCACATCTGAAACAAAACTAAAAGTTAGAAGGGCTCCCAAATAAAAGGTAAAGAATTACCTCAACAGGCTCCCGCAATTAGGTAACCGTCCTATTTGGTTTTAAGCTATTAGAAAAACTGATTTACATAATAGTTGTGGCTAAATTTATCATCTTTCACCAAGGTGAGTTATATGAAACATTAACAGTCTGCAAGAAAAACCTTGACAATTATGGCTACACAGCTAAAAGGTTACTGGTGAGAATATGATCAGATGGCTTTTATGGGAGCTTACCTCCCTCTGCTCACAGCACTGAGAAGTGTGGTGTGTGCTGCAGTGATTTAAATGGGATTTGAAGGATTGGCCATCTCAGGTCAGGGAATTTCCATTGCAAATTACTGTTGAACCACTGGGGCGAAGCTATCATTTTGTTCAGTGTTTAGACAAACATACACAACCAGGATGGCTTTCAGATGCAATCACTCCAAAACAAACCCTCAGCATCACAATGGTGTGCTTTTGATTGTTTTGCTTGAGAAGTTTCACATGAAACTTCAATGAAAACATTTTCTGGGGTTTTTTGAAATAGAAAACGCTGCTACTGCAACGATTTGGACTGAAAATTTGAAATTACATTTTCATGCAAAGTTTGTGACAGCATTCCATTAAACATCTGAATGCCCTGGGTTAGGCACCGCATATACCGGTAAATGTTGTTGCTCCCTATCAACATGGCACAAATAATGAGACAATATATCACAAAAAGTATGTACCTGAATAAATCACATGTTTTAGACTGAAATATTTTGGAAAGTTTAAATTTTTGGAGAAAAAACCCCCCATAAACATACAATAAATACTAATGAGGATGACCAAAATTGGCTGACCAATTCAAATTCTCAATGTTTCAACAGCACAGTGATTTTACTGAAAACTATTTTTTGTCTTAGATTTAGAAAAATAAAACTTTCACTGCCTTTTACCTCTTGTTGCAGTGCATTACGAGTCACGTCTGTCTCTAAATGGAAAACATGGTCTCCACTTAGCTAAATTCAATAGCTCAGAGGATTACCATCTCCATCCACGCATGTAATACCCGAAAGGTCATGTCATCATCGTAACTCAACAAATTATAATCCTTTATTGCTTGCCTCTTTAACGGCTTTAAAATGTGTCAAGGCCCCCCAAAACCGCTGCCACTGGTCAGGGTTTTGATTCTTAAGTGCCAGTTATCCCCTGTTGGGCTGAGATAGCCTAGATTGAGATGCGCACAGAGCCCGAGAACATTTGGGATTGATTTGTGGCTATTTTTACTTGTCCTACTTGAACTTAATACAGTAGTTCAGGCAATCAAAAGATGTCAAGTGCTGGAAAGGCTTATTAAACTCAAAAAATTATATATCTATATTTGAAAGCTAATCGGTGGTGTGAGCCGGGATGCTTAAAGGTTAAATTTCAACAGGAATGAATAAAAAAACTTGTAGAGGAATAATTTTTAAATAAAAAAAAAGATAATGATAAATTCTCGCATAAACATACCTACAACAGACATTTTTTTAATAAAAGAGAGTATAATAGATCTCAAGTGACACTGCACTCAGTTTAGTGAAGATGCATAAAACTGATGCAGATACAGAGCTTCTCTCCACCACAGCACCTACAAAAAAACTCCTCATATTAAGCCATAACTCTAGAGACAGCCCAAACAGCACTCATTATCTTAGCATAGCAAACAGACGAGTGGTGCTACAATTATGTTAGCGCTGATGACTATCATCACAAGCGTAATATGTGCTCCATGGGAGCACTGACATCGCAAAAATGGTTATTGGCTCTCTGTTATCTTCTGCTGCTGCCGTTGGAAACTCTTCGTGCTACATGTGAACACACACACACCTCAAGGAAGAAGCTAGTTGGACTCTGTGTCGGGTTTAAGGTGGAATGAAAGGATTCAGTCACTTCACAGATCAGCCATCTACTCGCTGTGACTGGCACAAGTGAGTGGGAACAAAGAAGTCACTGTGGCCATCACACACTCCTCGTTACACACACCCTTTGGCCTGCCAGCTGTCTCTTCGGCCCTTCCACACCCACCCTCCACCCCACACCCTCAGCTGTGGTTATACATCAAGCAACCTTTAATTCTGTGTGTGTGTGTGTGTGTGTGTGTGTGTGTGTAGAATTAAACACACCAACTGGGGGAGTTGCCCTTGGTGGTTTGGAGACCTGGATGCACCATAACACCACTCTACCCCCTGCTGCTGTGTGCCTGTATCTGCTGCGCTGACTGACGGCTCTGTTGGAGGTATGATGTTCTCACCAACCACCTCATAGCACACAGCCACAACACATGAGCTCATGTGAATAATATGGTAGAGCTGGTTTTCAAATATTTTCCATGCTTGCTGCTTTTTCTTCCCTTTCTGAATACTGCCTCTAAAATGCGATTTTGCTTTTTTGTTTTTGTCTGCTTGGTTTATTTTCTCAACCTCCACGTCATGCATGCTACATCGACTCTCCACACAGCCCTCCCCTCGCCTGACAGATGCCCCGTCTTTGGGCTCGCCCTTTAATTTACTAACCCCACGCTCTGCCCTCAGCTTCCTCCTCTCTGCTGCTTTTCTATTAATTTTTATCTTCGGAGAAACTTTTCTCTTTAAACCACATGCTACACCCCTTCCTATATTTACCCGCGGACAGGCCTCGGTCCTGCATGGTCAGTCACAAGCAGGTGCCAGCTCTCCTCCGCCCTAACAGCACGGTGACTGGCCACTGCTAAAAACACTTTCATCCGTTCTGCGTGGCTAAAGCTCGAGTCCTAGAAAAACCACTCATTGGGGCTTTGCTTGTGGCTGCCTTGTTATTGGTAATTTGAAGAGTAAAGATGTGGGTGGGGGCTTTGCTCATGGCAGGGAGCTGAAACGAGGCTGAAGACCAGCTATTTTTGGACTAGGACAGACGATTCAAAGAACTTTATTTTTGCCTTTTATGGGTTAATTACATGTAACCCACATTTATGTGCAACTGAGAAATAGACGGGATGAAGGAGGGAAAGGAAAACAGCAGTGGTGGTGGGCATTCCTCAAATCAGGCTTTCATTGTTGTGGGTACATTGTCACTGGAATTATGTAATTGGGGCAGATCAGCTGCCCTATACGTTTATTAAATGGATTAATGGACAGAGGAACAAGTTGTTCTCCATTCCAGCTATTTTAAATCTTGTTAAAAACACAACTTATTTAGTAACTTCGGGTTGTGCTTAAACCTCTTGACCTTTCTGCACACACATTTTCTAAACAGGAAATGAAACGATTATGCAGATATTGACAGGAAGTGTGTCACCTTCCTCTCACAGCTTTTCACAAAAGCTAAAACCAACTTTTGGTGCAAAACAAACTTTAACAATGTTTAGAGAAGCCCCACGCATCCATTATTTCTGCCATCATTTTAAAACTTCCCTCGGTATTTCCTGTGCTGCGCTATCTGTGTGTGCTGGAAAGATGCTGCCAAACAAGTCAGACAGTCACACAAAAATACAAACACAGGGTGCTAAGCTTCCCCTCCAGACAACAAAAGAACAGACGCAGCAACAAGCCCTGAAGGCAACATTAAACCCAGCTTGTCTGCAGTTACAAAACCCTTCTTCTCTCAGCATTAAGCCACGCTGGGCACAACCGAGCTGAGCTGTACCCACGTTATTCTTCAGTTCAACATAGCGGGAAATAAGATAAGAGCTAAGCTCAGTGACAATGTGTAGCCTCCACAGGAAGTGGGAAAAACTCTGATGTGTGGCCAGGGCCGACCAGCCGGGGTGTCACGAGGGTAAGGCAGGTGGTTCACAGATGGAGAATCTTCTCAGGCCATGAACAACAAAACACTTCAACTGAGTCTGAGACACTCAAAGCAATCATTGTTTGGTCTCAGATGGCAGGAAAAACCAGTATCTCTGTTCCCAACAACATAGCTGGGAAAAAAACAAACACTGATACCGTTTCCTCTACTGGAGCCTTCATAAAAACACTTGTCGCTCTGATGAACCGATTGACCTGACAAACAACTGCAACCTCCAACTTGATTAGCAAGGAATCCAACTTAAATTTACTGGCTGTTTTATTATGTACACCTATTAAATACTTGTAACAGAATTGGCTAACCAGCTCCTAGCATTACACTCTGACATTGTATATTGTGGCTGCTTGGGAGGCATTTGTGAACTCTGCTGCATTCATCACCATGAGCTGAAAGTTTGCTTCATAACTTTGCCTCAGTTGCTGGTTCACTTCCCAACTTTTGAACCACTCTGTTAACATACTCCTCGGTGAATGTGCACAGCTAAATTTGGGTATCAAGTGAGCATCGGCTTGCTTGACAACAGTATCAGACAATCGTTGCAAGCCAATTTAGTCAAGTGATGCGATCATTATTGACATGGGAAGGTCTAGAGCTCCAATATAAGAAACTAGCTTTTCAACATGGTTTTGTATTTTGAGCATGCATCAAAAAGAAAATGACACACAAACATATTTAAAATGTATTTTTTCATTAAAAACAAGCATTGTAAAAAAAAATTTAACAAAAAGAACACCAGAAATTGACTGAAGTGCAAGTTGAAACATCCACTGACACCCTGCTCTGGGTAAATATAAACTGCATATAAGCCTATTGGTTAAAGGTGATATAAGGAATTTGGTAAACAACGTTCTTTTCATGCCTCTTAACAATCTAACATTGTATAGCTATAAATATATTGTGGCGAAAAAAAACAATGAAAGAAATTAATAAGGTAGTTCCCTCGCAGTTCTCTAAAATCCTCAGCCAATCATATGTTTTCGACTGAAAGTAACTACTGGACAATCCAGTTGTCTGTCTCGCCAAAGCGCGGCATTTCCGCACTGCTTGGATCCTTCATTAATGCGTGATGCTGGTGCATTTTAAAGCAGAACATCCCGGAAGTGAGAGAAGGACAGAAACAACTGGCTGTTACTGCTTCAATTTTAGGAAAAAATACCAGAATCCCAAAAAGAAAAACACAGTTTCAGCTAGCAGAAAATAAAGACGTTTGGACGTAGAAAGAAGAAAAACCTGGGTGAACATTAGCATAGCGTTTCAACGACTGGTGTTTTGCATTCTATTGTTACTGTGGCAATGCGTGGTCCCATGTTCGGGGGAGGCGCGGCTTAGGGATTATATCTGACGGGAGGGGTGAGAGCTCTGAGACGTGTTTGTGTAAAATAGCTAGCTATACCTAGCTTGTTTGAAAATTACACAGTGCAGCTTTAAGTTTCTCAACGACTTTAGATTGTTGACCTTTTGCTTCATGATGGTCAGAGAAAAACATTACTATTTGGTAAGAAAACTTCTCCAGGATGTGGACGTTTTCTAGATAAAAACCCAAACTTTAGATAATGTTTTCTTGTAGCTCACAAGTGACAACAGGCACCATAAGGGGGATCATGGCTTCCTTTAACTGGCTGTTTAGAGTCAACAGAAGCTCACCTCAGGCTGTTACTAAGCTTCACAGTGGCAACAAGAGAGATAAACCATGAAGCTTTGAGCAAGTGGATCAATCCCTGATGCCCTGACTAATGCTGCTGCCGCTGGTGGTCAGTGTGTGGGCAGTGAAGATCAGAAACGGTGCAATATGCATTAGCAGTATTTTTTAACAAAAAATATAAGGGAAAAGGCAGCAACAGTGAAGTAACTAGAGAAGAAAGATGATTAGATATAGATATCAATGTTCTTTAGATGTCCTGCGTTTTGATTTATTTAGACTTGCAAGCAGCTCCAGCATAATGCAACACATCTTTAGTCCAAGGCTTGCAGTTTCCTAGCATGAGGGAACATGTGAGATGTGACCTTGGCATGTTGTGAGAGGCACTCTACTCCTCCTCAGTCTCCTCTCTTGAGGTAGCCTTGACTAGTCTAATGGAAAACACTGCTGCAGCATCCACGTCGCAAGCTTCGAGTTGTGACAGAATGGGTTCAAATCCCTTATCTCAGCCTATACATTCATTATAAAGTACATCAAGATGTGTGGTGTCACACCTTTCCTGGCAACTCTCTTTTTGAAAGAAAAAAAAAACAAAAAGCTTGTTGCAGCTACAAGCAAACAAGTGGGGAATCCTCCAGAGAACAGTAGCACCATCTGAAAATGTATTCAGGTTTTCTTACTGAGGCTTTTTTGGCAAAATCAAGATCAAACAAATGATATTCAGGGAGAAAGAAAGGCACAAAGGAAGGACTCTTGCCTTCTGAGCACTGCAGTTTAGATTTATTTCCTATCGCAGCAAGGAGTACAATCAGTCAGAGTCATTTTTAAACATAAAATCAAATAAAGACTCTAAAATATCATGGATATTAAAAAGCCAAAAAGAAAATTTTAACTGATTGATGGTAGATGGGTGAGGTGAAGGGTAAGACAAAACAAACAGGCTTCCTAGATACAGTATCTGCAGATTTTTTTTGTGTATATAAAAAAGTCAAACTTAACAAGCAGACCTTCAAGCATGTTGTTGATCTCTCCATGACTCAGGTGTTATTCTTCCTTTTCAAAGATCTGGAATGTGCTTTTATTCACTGGAGTAAAAAAAAACCCACAAGTTCACCTGTTTGACAGAGCCTTAGTTGAAAAAACACACACACACACACACACACACACACACACACACACACACACACACACACACTGAATAGAAGATAATAAATTGCATGACAAACAGAGTGACTGTGCACTATGAAAACAGCTAATATAAAAATGTAACTCTATGATGGATTTGGCTTCAAATTTCATGCTAAACATACCCCCCAGCAGTCAATTAAAATTCTTTATCTGCAGTTTTTGTGACAAACAAATTAAATTCTAACTTGCAAGGCTTTATGCTTAAAGTTTGAGATAAAAAAAAGAATGCTCAGAGTAACGATCATCCTGTACGTGCAGCCAGGGACAGACTTACGTGTGACGACAGTCAACAATAGGAGCTTCTGACTCACTCTGCTTGAATAACTCCATTATCTAAAGTTTGCTCTTTATTTGTGGTGTTAACAGATGTTTTATTCAATCAGGTTTGTAGTACTTTTTGAAGGTGCCTGCTATTTTCTGATGGCTTTTCCCCCCCACAGAGGACCTCCTGTTTTCTAGGAAACCAAGACAATGAGTCCTGGCCCTCCTACAGCAGACACAAAACATGAAGCAGGAACAAAAAGAGAACCAACTAAAATACACTACTTCCAACATTTTGCTGGATTTTCCCCTCCAGATACACCAATAAAAACATTTGCTTCCTGATGATTTTGTGAATGTAGGAAGTCATTCCAATCAATTCTGCAGCATTTGAAATAAATGGTAAAAAAAAAAAAAAAAAAAAATCCCAAAGTCAGTCACTGAGCCCTGAAGTACATGTTAATTTTACTGGAGGAAATCCTTTAAACCTTGAGAATGTTTCAGGATTTTGCTACCCTTCAATCTAATCCAATAATCACTCAGTCTAAAACACAGAAGTGAAGGTTGACAGAATACCAGAAACCTCTGATGGCTGCTGCCAGCAAGAGAATCTCCTTTATTGTGTTTTACTTGCATGATCAGGCTGCATGGTGGTGCAGGTGGTAACACTGTTGCTTTGCACCAAAAAGGTCACAGGTTTGATTCCAGGCTGTGGCCTATCCACGTGCAGTTTGCATGTTCTCCCCATGCATGTGTGGGTACTCCAGTTCTTCTCACATACCACATGCCTTATAGGTCAAACATTGTACCTCTCTTTAGACAAAAGCATCTGCCAAGTAAACAAACTTCTATGTGGCAACAAGGCTTTGCATGGTTCAAACAGAAACCTGAATTTATGATTCTATGAAAACTTAAGCACAGCTAACAAGAAGATAGAGAAAGGCTAGGAGGTGTTGTTCTGAGTTCAGACTTTAATTTGGTCATATTCACACCAGCCTGCATTGACCCATATTGATTTATCAGATGTCTTCCAGACTTCTCAGAAGCTGTGAGGCTTTAATTTACATTTTTTCCACTCCTTTTTAATGTCAGAAATCTCTATTTAAAATTATTGGAATGGTGCACATTTTTTGTGTTTACATCAAATACAGAGATTCAAATCTAGTCCTCTGACCCCTTTCAGACAGAGATCAAGAAGGACTCATCAATAAACTGTGTGCTTGACTGAGCATTTGAAAATCTGATTTTCATGAACCGAAAGAAAATAAAAAGACAACCAGGCTACAGATGTGTGGACTGATGAATGGGAGTACAGATGCTGTGATGGACACATGAGGAAAGTGACTGTCCATATGTGAAGAGAAAAACAGAGATCAAGCACTGACCCACAGTATTGAACAGCACTCAGAGAGGGCTCGGAGAAACACAAACACACAATGGAAATGTACAAATGCACACTCAGAAACGCACAGCTATAATTGAGTTCCGGCTGCAGAAAACCTGGGTTTAGCACTTTGGTCATACACACACATCAGCATGCAGCTTCTGTGAAAGTGACGCAGACCGGCCCTAGAAAATGATAAAAACTGACACAGCAGCACAGCGCTGAAATTCTGCAACCCTCTGCAGCACAGAAACACACGTGTCGTAAATCATCCAATGTGCAATGTTTACTAGTGTGACACAAATGAACAATCTTATAACAGCAAAGCGTAGTGTGTAATAGACCCTAATGCCCACTTAGAACTTGTCTATCCCTATAAACCCCTGGACTCCCAAGTCATCTCAACCCTTTAGTCAACTAGGGAAATGATATACTTGTTGGACTGTTGAGGCTATCTAACAATTTATGATACTGGATCAGAAGGCTTTGAGACTGAGAGGCTTTTAGCTGGGAGATCCTGAGCAACACACACACAGACGTACACTGTTAGAGAGCTGGTAAGCTACCGGTCTGTATTTACTGAGCTCTGCAGCAGCACCACAGCTGGAATGCAGCAGGCAGAGTGAGCACACAAAAGGGATCTGTATCAGTTTCTGGGTCATTCAGGGCTTCTTCTCACTGCATGAAGTCTGGACAGAAAAAATAATAAAGCCCTCACTTCAGGATGCTCTCCGCTCCAAAATGATTCATGTTCTGAATGGACTCAGAGTCAGAGGAAGAAAACGTGTATAGTTACAGAAGCACAGGTCTAAAAGGTTCAAATGCTTTTATGGGTGTATCGCCTGATTTATGCAAGATCACTGTTGTGTCATAACACAATAAGTTAGTTGTTTTTTATAGATGCTATTTAACCAAAGAGTAAAACATGACAGCGACAGCTACGAGACCTCTCACTCACCAATGTGTTTGGTTATCTAGCACCTTCCCATTGCAGCTTTAGTACCTACATGCTGTTTTAATTAACTTCATACCACAAGGAGCAATTATGCAAGGCAACATTCATCTAATTTGAAACTGCAAATTAATCCACCTTCGAGCTACAAAGCGACAGGATCATCAGTGTCTGACAAGTGACGATACCAGAGATTTTAGGGGAAAATTTTTTTTTTCCCAAATAAGCATCTTCAAATGAATGCAGGAAAAACAAGATATGGGAATCTCAACTTTAGTAGATTTTTGAACATTTTAGGTAAAGAAAAAGAAGGAAATTAGTTCTCTATGTTGAACAGATAGCAAGACAGGCTATATGAAGGAGAAAACAATTTACATACCTCCGGTTCCCTTGAGGAGCAACAACTGAGATAGAAAGTGGAGAGAGGGAGGGCAATTGAGAGTAGAGCGCATGGAATGAGGAGAGAGAACATTTAAACTGATGGAGACTGTACGTTAGCAGGAGCGTAGGCTAATGAGAGAAAGATAACCTGCAAGGGTGGAGGGCTGACGGATGAGCAGAGTAAGAAACTGGCAGAGTTGCACTGCAGGAGGTGGTGAGAAGAGGCATCACACACATACACATTAAAATCTAACATGTGGTGCTACTCATTGAGCAAATCCACACAAATATACACTTTACGCTGACTGAAGTTCAAGCATTATACTTAAAAATCTCAAACAAAAAATCAAAGCACTTTCATTTATCTGACCTTTAACTTCATTTATATTGTCGGATTTGACAACCCTGTGTGGCCAATATAGCTTGTAATGACACGGGTGTGCGTTATTTTTGACAAACGTCTCTCATGTGGCTGTTAAATGGAAACATGATGCTTCTAAAGCTGGACAACTATGAGCCAGAGCTGAGAACGCTGACATTTAATTAAACGTCACCTACCTGTTCTATATTTTGTAAGAATGAGCTAAAGGAAGGTTTGTTCATTAATGTGACCGATGACACATCTAAAACCAACCACACATCCCCACAAAGTAGAAAATGCAAAGACAAAGGTGGAAACGTGACATTTCAGTGCCTATAAGCTCAGGGAAGCCTACAACTCCAGTCAGACATAATCAGCTTCACAACAGCTGTTAGCGACTCTTTGCTGAGGCAAGTATTCAGACTGTGTGCTCCCATTAAAATAGTGTTTGATGCATCATTTGGTGTTGTGGTGATATAATAAAGAGCTGTGAAAAATCTTTCAAAAAGTGGCAAAAATAAACACTGTAAGTAAGCCTGGAGAGGAATGCTGGCACAGTAAATGCTTAATTATGTACATCTGTATAATAATGTGTTTATTTTATGGCTCAGTGCACCCTTAATGTATGCCATGTGTATATAAATGTAACAGCAGCACTTTGGAGCTCTAAAACTTTAAACATGTTCCTCAAGAAGAATGAATGAATCCTATAATAAACAATACGTTGAAAACACTTCAGTTTTGGACTAATCAGAATCTAATTAGCATAACAGATTGATTTTTTATTTTTTTTTTGCCTGAAATTAACTTCCAAGTATCTGCAAATAAACTTGGCTACAATCAGGATCCATTTCCATTCTTGGTCCTGATCATGATCAGGACATCAGACATCGGGCTGCCCGATTATGGATTAAAAAATAGATTAAATAAAATCACAATTATGATAATTTTGGGTTTTGTTTAAATCATGATGTTTTAACATGATTACTGAAGTTGGGAATCATTGCATCCATTGCTCATCTTCAGGAAAAAGAAAACATACCAGGAAATACTGCAGTGCGGCACGTCAAAAAAGAGCATGAACAGCACCTCAAACACTCACAGTCATCAGTCAGTAGGACACACTGTAGGTTTATTTATGATCTGTAGTTTTTTTTTATTTTAGTTTACAGTCATTACAGGCTATAGCTGTATATTCTAAATGGATACATTCAGAAATGTATTATTTCATCACCAACAGCCTTGGGTATAAAAGCTCAAAGTTCTTATAGCAGTGATTTTCTGATTATATAGTCTCTAAAACATCCAGTTTTGGCTTGTTTTTGGCACCCCTAGTGTCCATTTTAAATCACTGTCGTAAGCACAAACTGTTGACCCCTTCCCTCGCTGTGAGCTTGTGTTTTCAATCATCAGATAAAGGTTTCTTTGTTTCTTTGGAGGCTCCGCCATGATGAACACAATACAACAGATCTCTTAGCTCATATATATGATGTCTATGTCTTCAGCTCGTCTGTCCTGAGCAGGTTCTGAAGTGTAAACATGGATTGTAAAGCGTTACTGCTTCTCGCGAGATACACAACTTTGTGAAACTTCAGGGAACCAGACTGGAGACTCAGAAGTTGCAAGTGCGGTATTCTAGACCAGGGGTATTCAATTACGAACCGGGATGGGCCACATGACACTCCGTGGAGACTCCGCAGGCCGGGGGGGTCTGGGCTGATTTGCGGTGGATCTTATTACACGACGACAGTTCGTCATGGGCATAGAACAAGATTTTAAAGGCAGAGAGCTGATTAAACATTTAAACTGTACAGATACTATTATTATCAGTCATATGAAGAAAACCTGGACAGACAGCACTGCTATAAAAGCAGAGAAGAGCTCCTATGAAAGCCTGGATGTCCAAACAGGAAGTCAGTACATGTGTGAGAGTTTTCATACTGGTTATAAAGCTCAAAGCTTCATGATAAACAATGTCCAGAGCAAGTTTGAAGCAACAAATTCAATTAATTGTACAGTCCTAAACTGAATACACATAAAATTTATGTTCAAAACCCATTGCTTCAGTAGTCACAAACACATGAGAACAATAGTGGAAAAATAAACGCCTACCTGACACTGAACAGAGTCAAAAGATAATAAATGGTGCTTTAGTGCACACCTCAGGGCCAAGTAGAAGTCAGATCAAATGACATTTCATCCTCATGGACTATTTACAATAAAGTGACTGACAACTTCTGAGTTTGATTATGTCCTTATCAATAAAAACTTCCCCTCCATACCCCCATGCATCTATCTACTGCTGTACAATTCTTAACTTGCTTGTTTGTTGGTGAGTTAATTTAATACTCGATAACATGCATAAGGTGGCATCATAATGGCATCATAATGGGAACAACTTCAGTATCCGACTCTATCAGACACAGATGAGCAGGACCAAAAAATAAGAATGCAATGCGAAGAGGAGAGAGCAGAGGCACACTGTGTACCACAGCCAGCTAATGTTATTCCTCCTGCATGTTCATTTCCCTTCCTAATAAAACTAACTAGTCATGTTGGGAGGTGCTGACAGGGCTCAGGTGGCTGTTACTTTATGTGTATTTAAAGTATGAAAATATGAAAATGACTGACTTTTCTTACATTAACAATGTTGAATAGATGCACTAAACCCATACTCGACTCGGCAAAACACTGCTGTGTCCATCACAAATATCTAAGAAATACTATTGCACACGTGGATAAATGTTTTACTTTAATGCACAAAAATTGACATTTTCACTTGAAATGTATAAGTTTTAGGACATAGATCATTTAGAAAATATGTACGTAGTTGTATAGTCATTTTTACCTTTAAAATTGTTGTTTTAACTACATCAGTGGAGGTTATAGAAGGCAACAAGGAAAACTAATATTCTACACTACATTTCATGCATGCAGGAGGCTTTAGACATTAAAAACAGATATTCTAGTAATGCTGTGCCAAATGATGCTGCACCACTGCACACAAGTAATTGAAACAATGATCTAATGTGCATAAACAGAAGTTAAAACTTAGGGGAACTTGTGGTGCAGAGATCTGGCGGAAGTGAACATGCACCAAATAAAACTGCAGTTAGATTTCTGCAGTATTATTAATTAAAATATCTGTAATATTCACCAGTTTTCCTGTGCTCTTGTCTATCTAACCACAGGCCCTCAGTGTGGCCAGCATTATGGGTTGGAGTTGCTCACCACCATTAAAAACAGCTATTGCTGCTTTATGAATCAAGAGCTCTTTTAACAATCGCAAGCATCAGCTTCCTCGATGCGTATCTGCTGCAAACTTCCAGGGTTATTGTGTGCACTTGTTTCAGAAAACAGAACTAAATCAGCGCAGACAGAGCGAAGCACTTTAATTCATTCACCGCAGCTGAAACGCCTGTGTGTGTGTGTGTGTGTGTGTGTGTGTGTGTGTGTGTGTGTGTGTGTGTGTGTGTGATGGGGTGAAAACAGCGATGCCTTCATCAGAAATGCATGTCAATAATAAAAGGAAACGGTGCCCAAAGCCGCCAAGAGGCCACTTCACAAAGTAACGACAGGCTGGAGATGAAAGCCACAGGAGGAAACTCGACAGGAAACACAACACAGAGCCGTTCCGACACAAAACACCGACAAGCCTCAACATTTTAGCGCAAAAACAGAAACGTGAGGCTGAATTCAACCAACAACTACAGGAGAAACATGCTTTTACAAACCTGTCGAGTCGAGGACGCTTCTTCCTCTACAGCGCTGATGTCCGGAGTTTGTGTGTGTGTGTGTGTGTGTGTGTGTTGTGACTGTGTGTGCGTGTGTGTGCCACTCATTGGTGTTTTCTTCCACCCTCTCTCCCCTGTCGTAGAGATAATGCTGATGTTTCCACTTCCTCCTTTCTTCTGCCGTCTGCTGGCTGGCTCCGTGATGCCAGAGAGCAGCGCTGTACGCAGCATATCACCAGATAAATACAATAAAATAAAAAGTAGAAAGGCTTACTGAGCTCTGAAGTTTAGTTCACAAGCTTATCTTGCCTTTAAAGCTTTTAAAGCCCTAAACTCGTTGAAAAATGTCTAAAGAAACCGTATCTTTTTATGATTCAGCGAAAGAGAAAAAGTATTTGGCTATTGGTGTTATCTCATCTGCCTGAGTAAAAAGAAAACTGAAAAATAATAAAAATATACTTTTTAAAATGATAGAAATTTAGTTATAATTTTATTTACAATATAATATGGTTTTCTTATCCAAGTTTGCTGTAAGTTACAGAATATTTTGTTTAAATATTCAACAAATTAGGACGGCAAAACCAAATAACTTCTCATGAAGGGCTAGTGAGAAAACAAAATGGCACTTCATTAGCTTAAACAAAAAAAACTTAATTAGCTTAAACAAAAAGGAAACAACAAACGTTAAAAATGCTGGTCTAAGTGAGAAACTATTTGTAGATAACATCAAAATACATATAAGACTTGTTTTGAAACTAGCATTAAAGGGATTTCTCGAATTTATTAGGTTAGAAATAATGCACAGGCTGCTAAAACTACATTTCTATTTGTTTTATTACGGTATATTTCATAATTTGAATTAAAGAGCTAGCATTTCTTGAAAAAATGCGTTTCACCTAGCTGTTACCATTCAAGTAATTATGAAATTTAGATCATGTTGACAATTCAGTCAGCCATTTTGGTCAAATCTTGACCTAACAATGCATAATGCATTCAGAGTTAGTGTTGGGAATGACACTGAGCTACTAACACAAAATTTCAGATTAGCATCTGGCGACCTTCTTGAATTGGGTTGACTCCAAAGGTTCATCAGCAGTAGCCTCCAATGAAGACCTGAGCATTTCATTAAAATCCTTCCAGTCTTATTTGATTTCTAACACAAAAACACATGCAGACATAAGCAAAACATTAGCATTTAAACATTTTATTGGCTGTGCGTATAAAAACATAACTATTATACATTATTCATAGATGTTTTACGATATAGAAGAATATTTGCAAGATTTATAAAAATAGTGTTTGGTTGACATTCTGGTAAATATAGCTAACAACAACTCTACTGTGACTGACACGATCAAAAATCACAGTCTGAATAAAAGGTTTACAATAGATGACATCTGAACAAACAATTCAAAACATTTTTTATTTATATATTTTTGCAGTGATGGATCAAACAAAAGCATATCCACATTCAGTCCTGCAGGGGAGGAAAGGCAAACCGGGACAATGGTTTCAATAATTCATGATTATTGAGCGTTCTCTGACCTCCTGTTTGAAGAGTGGGATTATGACCTTCTAATGTTACTTTATGATGGGAACGATTCAGCTCAGCAAGCAGCCTACACAACTTTGCGTTGCAGCTTCATCAGATTTCATTGGTAACAAACATAGAACTTCAGTATAGCACAGCAGCATGCAGGGGCCAGATGAGACCACTTGGTTCTAATTTTGTCATTAATTACCTGCTGTTTGGGATATTAAACCCTCAGTGAGTGTTGGTAAGGGTGATAAAAAATAGCAGTGAATTGCAGACAGCACTGGGGCTCATCTTTGCCTGCACTCAGCAAGAGCAGCAGGAGGAGGATTATACAGGAACCCTGCTCATCCTGCTAAATAATCTGGAGCGTCACACCCTGCAGAGAGCTCCCAGACCCTCTTTCTGTCTGCATGTCTCTCTGTTAAAAAAAAAAAACAGGATGCAAAGCTCTGCTTATTTTAATGGCAGCCTGTGTCCCCAGCTAAACTGTTAATTTGGCTGCAGGCACAGGTTGTGAAAACAAGCAGGACTGATCTTGGAGGAGGAAAAGGTAATATCTGGTGAATTTTCAGGGCAAAACAAAATGTTAGTTTTGAGATTTTACAGCTAAATAGAAAATTATTCTCAACAATAGCGTCATTCATCTGATGTAATTCAAACAAAGACGAGATTATAATGAACAGACTCATGAAAATTAAAGTTATTTAAACAAAGCTGTTCATTTTTACTGTGACCTCAGCATTAGCGACAGTTTAATAGGGTTGACGAACAAATTTAAAAGCTTACAGACAAAAGTAATCCTTTTATCTGAGACTGTAAAAAGGCAGACGAGTCATTTGAAGCAAGCCTATAAAGTTAAAATGAATGAGATAATGCATCCAGTAAAAAAAAAAAAGGCTTACAATGCAAAGCAGCAATCTCTAAAACCCAAAAATACAGTCAAAGTATGTATTTCTCACCAATATGATGACATCATGTTGCACAGATTTGACCTCTTATATTTTTTGTATACTGCATTGTATTGTGTTGTGCACAAATGAGCTCAATCATGACTGGCGTAACTATTTTCTGTAAACTTGGAACTTAACCATGCTGTTCTTTACTGGAAGAACTTGCACAATCAGCACTGAGTGACTCCTGCAAACTGATACTTGTAGGATAAACTCTAGCTAAGAAAAAAAAAACGTTATTTTTTCTAAGAGGGCAGTACAATGGGGCCACTGGGAAGAAAAAGTTGGATTTTTTTGTGAATAAAGCCAAAATGTTGAGGAAAAACACAGTACTCCCATAAGAACATGGAAAGTAGGCTATTTCAAGAGAAAATAAAGTTTGACTTTTATCACAAAACAATAAAATATTTGTATAAACTTCAAATGTTTTGAGGAACAAGTTTATGTTTGAGACTTTTATTATGAAGGAATGAAATAAATTCTCCGGGTTCTGCTGTGGATGTCGCTGCAGGAGTAGCCAAAATGTTTCTTTATAATTTACTCAGAGAAACCACATGCAGAATCATCAGTTACAATCATTAAAACAGAACAACAGTCAGGTTCAGGAGCCCAACGGGGGGTCGTTTCTTTGGGCTATTCATAAATATGCCAACTTTTCTGGAAATAGTTTTTAAATCTTTTTTCTGAAAATAGTACTTAGACTGTCTCGTTCGTCTCTGTGTGGCCCTGCGATGGACTGGCGACCCGTCCAGGGTGTCCCCCGCCTCTCGCCCCTTGACCGCTGGAGATAGGCACCAGCTCCCCCCGCGACCCTCTGTGGAGGACTAAGCGGCTGCAGAAAATGGATGGATGGATGGATAGTACTTAGACTTTCCCCCTCAACATTTCAGCTTTAATCCTGACATCCCCTCCTCTTTTCCCCTTTTCATTGTCCCTAATATGCAGGTTAGGAGAGCTCTGTGGAGGCCGTGACATCTGAGGACTCCTGTGTTTGTGAGGGTTTGTAGCTGCAGCCTGGAGACAAACTATTAAAGACATCGCAGCATTTCTAACTTGTCTGTTTATCAGACATGTAAGGTGAATCTGAAATAAACATTATCTCTATGAGTGATGATTTCATGTCCTAATTGTAATGTCATATTTCTAAATTTATTCTAGTTAACAGAATTCAGTAAAAAAATTATGAGGCAACTGACCATTAAAAGTATTTGATTGCTTCAGAGGTTTGTTTGAGGTCATCCTGATGAATGAAGGAACAGAAAGTGGGAGTTTTGATGCATTTGGCTGAACTGGAGCAAACAGAAGGCTCCTCTATACCATCCTGTTACCATTCTGTCAGCAGTGAAACAATAAACACTGGTGTGCCAGTTCTATTATAGGACAGGCTCACCGAGGCCTCTATCTTTGAGAACTGTTGGTGAATCCTCTAAAGCAGTGTTTTTCAACCACTGTTCCGCGGCACACTAGTGTGCCGTGGGAGATCTTCAGGTGTGCCGCGGGAAATTATTCAATTCACCTATTGGTCTAAAAAACATTTTTTTAAACTAAATTATTATCTACAAATAATATTCCATTGTCGCGCGTCTGTGCCAGTCATCACCAAATGGCAGACTCAGGTTCTGTTTGGGGTCAGACGCGCAGCAGATCCAGGACCTGGACCGGGTCCAGCGACAGCACCCGGCAGCGAGCCGGTGCTGGGGGGGAGACGCGCGTCTGCCCCTGAGAGGCTCCCGCGGCCCGCAACACGCTCGGCATCTGGAACCCCTCCTCCCCCGAACTGGACCGCATCTAGTCTGTGGTTCGGACATGTTCGGCTGGGAGGGGCCGCCGCCAAGCGAGTCGTGGACCCACGGCAAAAACTTGGCAGCGTTTGGGCAGAGCACCGGCCACGCTCCGCGTCAGCAGATCTGGGTCTCTGGTGAACCGACGGTCCAGACGTTTTTAAATTTATACTTTGATCTGATTGCGTCATTAAACCAGGAGATCAGCGGGTCCACTGACACTGGGCTGGACCAACACCGTTTTACTTTGATCCTCCGAGCATTCAGCTAAATAAATAAATAAGTCAACGTAAAAAAAAAAACTCTTAGAAGTTAGCACAACAGTTTATTTTTGACGGTCTGAGCAGCCCGTTGGTTATTTTCTGCCATGTCTCCTCACTTTGGCTGAAGGATGGATGACGTCATCTGATCACCTCCAAACTCAGCGTGCACGCGCCTCTCAATAGAGTGAATGTGGCAGCGCGCGCCGCTCAAGCTGCGTTTCTCAGCATAATCACTGACAGCTTAAAATTCAACATATCAAACAATATCAACACTAAAAACACATTGATCTGTCAATGATTGTATCAGAGGTTTGTCTTTGTTTTCAGAGACTTACATTAATACTAATGTTCAATTCCTCCAAAAATAGTTTTATTAAACAAAAACATGATGAAAGAGTCCTATGACGTGGATATTGAAATTAACAGTAGGGAAATAAAATAAGTTTAAGGCAGATTACTGATAAACTGGATGCTACAGTCACTTTTTGACAGGTGAAATAAATCAGTTTAAAGTTATTTGATAGTAAAAAAGAGAGTTGATGATTTAATCAGGTCACCTGTAAACTAAATGTAATCCTTTCCTGTCAGGAGATGAGAAGGTTTCTACAGTAAAACTATTAAAACAGAGTGAGCCTGAGAAAACAGCTGTAAAGTTAAAGGAGACAGACCTCTGATGACAGATCAGTGTGTTTTAGTCTTAAAATGTTTAATTGGACAAAATTCATCCGATAACGTTATCAACCATCAATGAGCTCAGAGCTCATCTCATCTGATTTGTCTGGGCTTCTGAGGGAAGTTGTGACAGGCTTTAGTCATTCTTGTTAGGCTAGTAACCCCCCCCCCCCGGTGTGCCTTGTGATATTTTTCAATGACGAAGTGTACCTTGGCTCAAAAAAGGTTGAAAAACACTGCTCTAAAGTTCTTGGTATTAGATCGAAATAGTTACTTTTAGAAACTTTACTATTAGTTGTGTTGGTGTGATTACGTGTTTTAATTTCTCAACAAGGCAAATAAAATGAGAAAAGGTGTTAAAAAGTCCAAAAACCTTTCAAATCTGCATTGTGTTGAAACTCAGTGCTTCAATAACAAGATTCCACTGGTCGAACTCTATAGCAACGCGTCCCTCTGAGCTGCTTCTGTGACTCAGTCTGAGATTCATTCTGCTCAACAGGAGGGGAACTTTGCTGTTTTAGTCAAGTAGATTTATTTCAGAGAAATCAATCAGAGCACCAGAAACAACATAAAGCTGCCACAGAAAGTATACAAGATGAACGGATAAATTAAAACTCCGTGCATGAATCAGCAGCTGAATCGCTCTCCTGACTCCATTATCTGACATGCTTTGATGAAATTCTTTACTGAAATGCGTTTTGTTCAGTCCCCACAGCCGTTGGAACAAATCTGAAGGCCCCCAGACTCAAATCTAAATGGAAATCTGGTTTGGCCGTTCCCTGTAGGTCCACGGTAATTCTCTCTCTATCAGGGTCATTAGGAGGAGGGAATGTTTCCCATTTGTTTCCACGGGGACGCATGTTGCTTGGAAAGGGGAAAGACTCATCAGACGTCCTTACAAATTGTGATGTGGCTGGAAGACGAGGCACTAGTCTGTTCATGGTTGTTTTGTTGTTACGTCGTATAACTTTGGAGAAGAAGCTTCTTTATTTTCAGTTTACATGTTTTTATTCTCATTCTGTTCCTGTTTTTTCAGAACAGACATATTCCAACCTCAAATCCTTCCCAACATTTCTGTCGTTTACAATCATTTAAACATTCTGACTTGGGTGGAAAACGTTTTCCATCTGCAACCAAAACTTTTCACTTAGGATTTTCCTCTCCGTCTATGTTTTACAATCACTGTTTACCATGATGGGAAGGCTGTTATAGAATAATGGAAAGTACAATCTTAATGACGATGTATTTCCAGATGTACTCTTCTCATAAAAAGAATCAGTAGACTTGTTTCATTTCACTTTAGATTTTTGCTCATGCATGAAATACTCATTTCAAACCAGTATAGATCAAGGCACAGACACACCATGACTCAGACAGACCTGACCAAGTCGTCACCCTGGGGCGAAGAAAACACCTCAGAGAAGTCACGTGCAGTAAATAAACAGTTTGTAGAGTTCCAAGCTGCTGAAAATGGCTTGAGGGACTCCAGATTGCAGTCTGTTCGCTCTCTGCACACTATTAGTTACAGGCTTTAAATCTCCTCCTACATTTAAATGATACAGTCAGTCTGAATCTGAGCAGTCACTAGTTTTAGAAGACTTGTGCTTTTGCTTCCTTTTTTTCTTTCTCTTCTCTTTCTTCTTCTTGTCCTTTTTCTTTTTCCTCTTCTTTTTGTGACGTTGCTCTGAAGAGGACGAGGAGGAAGAGCTGTCTGAGTCAGAGGATGAAGAGGAGGAGGTGGTGTCCTGGAGCAGCTGCTGTAGCTGCTGAATCCTACAAATGAGCAGAAGAGGTGGCGTTAGAGTAGCGGATACTCCACTAAGGTCCCCATCTCGACAAGCGAGATTCTCTTATGTCCCAATTCTGTTACTTCAGACTGTGGTGCTAACCATGATAGCAGCATACTAGCAACGAATAACATGGATAGAAAGAAAAGTCAGGATCTGTGAGATCACACAAAAAACTAAATAATAAATTCAGCCAATATCTGTATGAGGTATTTATAAATCCGGCCTCTTTTCATCAAACAGTTGTTTATGTCAGTATTTTCTTAACCAAACAGAGATTGTGTTAGTGCTACTAGACCCCCAACAAGAACCCCTAATAGTATCCCATCTATCCTCTAAAAAAATTACTAGGCAGAAGAACATAACACATAAAAACAGGAAAAAAAACTAAAAGCCCCCTAGTGGCTGGATGTGGTATAGGTTTGAAGTCCCTTCTGTAAAGTAATGGAAAATGTTCCCAACTAAAAATTAAAAACACACCTCAGATCCAGGTAATGACTTGTAATGTAATGCATTACTTTAGAACAACTAACAGAAAATAACAGGTAAGTAGGTGCAGGTTCTGGCTTCTAAAACACAGCATGGCCGTCGTGACTGGGATATCATGGTTTTACTTTTCAACAGCAGAAGGTGGAAATGCTTTGTTCTTCATGGGCTTGTTGTAAATCAGACGTGAATCCACAAACAGTCAAATTAAATATAGAAGGTGGAAAATGTTTACTAGCCACAGTTAGCAAAGCAGCACAAAAGCTGTTCACTTGAGAAAACGGCAACAAACAGGTGAAACATCTATACATTCATTTGAAAAGACAGGAAAGGTTTAACTGATTCCATCTAGTAGAAAATGTGTTTGTTCTGTAGCAAAAAACCCTCCAATATGATCAATACAGAATCATCATGAGTAAAAAATGAAAGAAAGTTGAGTATCAAAGACAAGTAGAGCACAAGGCTTTTAATGGAAACATCAAGCACAAGAAGAACAGCAGTGTTTTTTTAAAAACGCTGACAGGAAGGAAGTGATCCTTCTGGTCTCTTTATACCAAAGAAAATCAATTTTACAGAAAAGCACCAGGATCGACACTGATAGAAGGAAGTGCTCATTAATGCACAAAGGACTACTGTCACATATTTGTGTATGTCTGACTAATCTTTGGACACATAATTAAAGATTAGTTTAAGATATTAATAGAAACCAACCTAGTGTTGTGAAAACCTTGAATTAACTGTACTTTTTAAACCAGTTGTAGGCATTAAAAACTGTACCTGCAGTTAAACAATGAGCCAAGACAGGTTGGCTCGTTTTACCTCCCGTTCAAAGTAAATGCCAAAATTCATGTGGCACAGACACGCAACCTAAACTTCAACAGTGCTCCTGGCCTTTAAATAACCTTTTTGTAATGCAAGCAGAAACGCACACACACACACACACACACACACACACACACACACACACACACACACACACACACACACACACACACACACACACACACACACACACACACACACACGTGTATGTGTGTGCGCGCAGTTGCTCTGCATGCACACAAACACCCCCACAGAGAGCCTTCATGGTGCACTGACCCCAGATTCAAACACCCTGGTGTCAAACAGTATTTGTTAGAAACCAGCACAGGGAGCAAGCCACCGTGAGATTGTTTCCAGGTCACCTGAGATCGTCAGACTCCGATTGAGGGGCAACAGTCAAAAACCGAACGTTCTCGAGCGGATGATGATTTTGACTGTTGAGCGCAGCCTCAAAAAGGTTGTTTCCTTTTTATACCACATGACAAATTTCCTTTTACTCAGTGATATTCCATCCATAAACACATACCTGGTTTCTTTTTCATTCCTTTTGTTTTCCCGTATTATGTCATACATCGGGTCTTCGTGAGCCTAAAAGATACAAAAAAAAGTGCTGTGACAAAAAGAGGGGGAAAAAAACGCTGCTATTCGCCTTATCTCCAGAAAACTGTCCTAACAGCATATTCCTAACAGTCCTGTGTAAGCACTTTTAAAGATACTCAGGAGGTACGAGAAATGTGGAAAAATGACAAAACTGCATTTATGGTAATCATTGCAGTGTTCTTTCCTTCCAAAAAATGACAAGTTGTGTTAAATCTTCTGCCCACAGGTGTAAACCCAGCACGTCCAAACCTCTGCTTTGGTTGTCTGACTCTTTAATGTGTTTTTTTTTTAAAAGAAACATTAGACACTTTTTGTAACATTTAACTAGCTCACCACTCTGAACTGCTCCAGTTTCTGGTTGCCTTTGATGAAAAAAGGGCACTCCTTGTCTCCTGTCCTGTGACCATAGCGCTTGCATCTCCAACCTGCAAAAAAAAAAAAACAGCGAAAAACATTTTTTGTCAACATGACAGATCAGCATTTTCACATAAAAGTCAGCAGGTTATTTTTAAACAGTTAAAATATTTTTTTAAAGTGCATTTTTAACATCTAAAATTTAGCTTGATAGCTTTCAATCGCACTAATAACTTCAAACACAAAAAATGGGATAAGATCAGTTGTTATGGTTACAGTCTGCTGTCATCATCATAAGAATAAATTGCTACATTTTCCTCCAACTGATCAAAAACAAATGAAGCATATGGACATAAAGCTAATGAGATGATTAGTGGTTAAAAACAAAAATATTTCTTTAACTACATGTAGTTCAAACAGATCCACAGACATTAAAACACTGCATTCATTTGGGAACTGAAATGAGTTTTCTTATGTTTATTTGGTCCACAGAATGCAAAAACCTCAAGTCACTGAAAACATGCTGCTAACAAGATGCCAGATCCATGGCTGATTATTGAAAAGTTGCCACTTCAAAGTTACTTTTCTTTTCACAGAAAACTGAGCTGTAGAGTTTCAATGTGCTACATTTTGTCTTCTCACAGAATCAGATAAATATTTTTTTTGTTTAGCAAAATTTTTTAAGGTTTTTTTCCTTAGGAGAAAAATAAGTAAACATTTGGTCAAAATAAATACGTAATGCCAGTCATGTTCAGATTCTTTGGAACACTTTGTGAAAATGCATGTTTTGTGCACTCTGACTTCTTTAAAGTCACTGACTGTTCAAGAAGCATGAAAGTGTGTGGGATGAATGGACACAAAGCAGTCTTTACTGTGTTGAAATACCCGGTGGTAATCTCAACAACTCTGTTATTAATCTGTCATGTTTGTCAAGAAAACAACACAATGAGTTTATATGGTTATTTTTAAAAGCTACAAACTTACAGATAGTTGTTTACTATGGCAAGGTATTAGGGTCAAAATTAAGACTATTGTGCCCCCTGCGGTGGCTACGTCCTTGTTGCGGGAGGCTATATCCATTCTGAAGGCAGCTACTGATTTGATCACCGGTGGGCCGGCACCAGTAACCGAGCGGCATCCTCTGGTAAATGAGAAGGAGACTACTCACTTGTGTTAGCATTGGTGAGGCTAGTGACTAGCATGCTTAGGCTAGTCACAGACTGGATTAGACACATACTTTTTTTTATTGAAAACTTTATCAATTAAAATAAAACTATTTTGTGTTTCTTGCACATATCAAACACAGAAAAGCAAGAGGGTATTAAATTAATGTCCTTCATATGGAATTAGATTGATTTATACTAGATGTCAGATGTATTGAATAAACATTTTTTTCATTGATTTTATCATTTCCCTTTGGGGATCAATAATGTATTTTTAATTTAATTCAACACCACTTCTTAAAGGAGCGTGCCTTTTCCTGAAGGTTAGGGATGTAAACAATTCTCTTCAGCTTATCATATTAGAGATAAATACAGTATGGATCAAGGGTCATTTTACATTCTGGACCCAGGACATCAAAACAGCTTTTGACACTATTCATACAATGAGTCTGTGAAACTGCTCAACCAGTTTGCTGATGTTTAACCTAAATCTAAATACAGAAAACCTCCTGTTAATCAAAATGTACTTATTTTATCCAAACACCTCAGACTTAAAAGTTACTAACCACATGTAACATTGCACTATAAAGACAACCCAAGATATTGTGACATGATAAAAACTCCACGTCATCATGCTATCTTCTCCATTTTTCATTGAGTTTTTTGCAGTGGGCTAGTTAAGGCTCAGTAAAGGACTGGGCTCTTCAGTCAATAGCTTGCATCCTATTGAAACCTCCAACTATGATAGCATGATAACTTTGGCCCTAATATTGCACCACAGTTTACTGCCATCTTCCAAACCTACAAGTTCTATTGATACTTTGTAAATAATCTTAAAGGATTTTAACATTTTAAAAGTGTTTAAATGCCATCTGCATTTATTAATCAATAAAATGCAAATATGATACCCTATGAACAAATGTTAAATTAGTAACAAATACAATTAAAAAAATGATCTGTTAACTTAAAAATGTGTCTTAATTTGAATGATTTTTAAATAATGTATTAGATCAAAATTTACCAGGATAGATGATTTGTCAACAATACAAAAAGACTAATCTGACCAAATATGATTAAACCATGCTTTTTAATTTGAAAAGAAAATAAAGTTTCCAAGTCAAGTTTGTGTAAAATGTCTAAATAAATGTATCTTATGAATGATCTGTCGATGAGAAGCAATATCTAATCAGGGTTAATAGACCTTTTTAATTAAAATTCAATTCATTCTTTCTTTTTTTACCAACTGTACCAGCCTACCTGAAATCACACAGACTTTTATCCACATATATAGTCTGGTTTACCAGGCTAGTGCAGACCTAGTAAAATATTTTGTTTTTAAAGATACAACAGCTGGAAAAATGTTTGTTTGTGTCAATAAAAACCTAAATGAATAAAACTGAAGGCAGATTAACTCACACTGCATGACTTTCACCTCCTTCCCCAGAGGCATCCAAAGGCCCCTGGTGGGGGCGTGTGCCAGGAAGTTTCTGGCTTCTTCATTTCCAGGATCAGCAGGGATACAGTCCTCTGGCTTCTCTTCATGCTCCTGCACCAAAAACTAGTGTCAGTAAATGCTAAACATAACTTAGAACTATGCATTTTCTGTCTACTCGTTTACATTTACTAGTTTGTTTTAGTATCTGCATACAAATTACCTTAATATACCCTGGTGGAGGTTTTTCATAGCTGCAAACAAGACACGGTTAATTATATGTTAATGTAAATTATTAAGTTTTTGTCTTAATGCATACACATTTAACACTGAAGTTACTCACAAAGTCTCGATGTGTTTCAGCTTTTGGACCTCTTGGCTTAGTTTCTTCGTTTGCGTGTCGAGTTTTTCCAGGTCATGTTTAGATGACTTGTGTTTCTTGTGGTCTCGTTTGTCCTCCTTCTCTTTTGTTCGCTTTCTTCCCGACATTTCTTTGATGGTAACAAACTACTCCACAAAATATTCATACACTTTTACTGTGTAAAGATGCCTTTTTGGTACTATTCTGGTAGACACAGCGGTAACAGGCTGCTACTCTTAGCAAACATCGCTGTAGAGCTGCTCCACTTCCGGTCCAGTCGGGTTGGTAAGTTAAAGTCCAGCGCCACCTGCAGGACTTAGGCGGAAGGACAGGAAGTGATGAGAGGCAACAGGTTTCTTCTGTGCAGGTTTTTGTTGTGATTATTTTTGCTCTAGTTCTAATCAGATATTTTATTTTGTGCATTTTCATGTTTGTTGAAAATCTAAATTTGAAGTTCACATTGTGTAGTATCTAGATTTTATTTACATCTCTTTTAGGTATTTTGCATTATTTCTAATTAGTATTTCTACGTGATACATTTACAACAGTTTGTGATCATCATGTGGCATGTTTAGGGCCCTTAATTATAAATATTTGCAAAAGTACACGTTACTCAATGTGCTAAACATTTTTTGAACTACAGATGTATTAATCCATATAATTGATTCTTCATTGTCCTCTTGAGGAAATGTTTTCGCTGCATTTAACCCATCCATGAGTAGTGGTCAGCCCTTTTGACAGCACCCAGGGGGCAAATTTGGGGTTCAGTATCTTGCCCTGCCAAGGATGCTTCAACATGTGATCTGCCAGAGCCTAGGATTGAGCTGCTCACCTTCTGATCAGCAGACAACCATCCTTACCTGCCGAGCCATGGCCAACCCATATATGAACCATATAGGGTGACAATCAACACAAATGCCTCTAAAAATAAAAAAAGCCAGAACAAGTTGTATTTTTCTTTTAAAACGGTTTTATTTGAGAATCACAAACGGCAAGTTGTATATAAAAGTGAGGTATTTCATAATTTAATCACACACTATTCACTGAACAGTATATTTACAACTGAGTTCCTATTCAGCCAGTACAAAACGACCTAGATATATTTATAACTTCTGCACTTAGAAACGTTCTCAAGAACAACTTTTCATATTAATATAGTAGGATGTTGTAGGAATAGGATGTTGTAAAACAATGAAGTTTTCAAGATCATTTGACAAAAACAAAATCTAACGTTTACACAGCTGAGATTGTCAAGTCTTTCTTACAGGTTTTAGGCAGATGTGCCTCTGTGATGTAAACAGCAACTTTAAATTATAACCACACTGTCATTGGTGAATTACAATTTGAAAATGTGTCTGAACAAAAAAAATCTCTGAAAAAATATTTCTACAGGATCAAAAGCTAAACAAATATAAAGGTGTCATTGTATATCATGATTACAGATTTATTATGTATTTTTATGCATAAAAATTCACGATTAAATGTAGAAAAACATCTGTAATCAAGGAAGATAAAGGTAGCAAATTGCTGCAACAGTTGTAGAAATATTGAAGGAAGTGTAAAAAAAATAAGCAAAACTCCAGTTTGGGAGTTAAATTAGACAGAAGAGAATTTATTCTCTTTTGCCAGAATCAAAAACCGACAGGGTGACTGATTAAAAGCTCAGTGCTCCCAGTGATTACTGTTGGGAAATCAGGAGCGCCTCCCCAATAGGCCCAGCAACAGAAACCGGCTCAGAAACCTCAGCTAGGTTCCCCCTCAGCCCTGGGTTTAAACAAGGTGGAACACAGATCTCCACATTTGTTTTAAGAGTAATAATAAAGATAAAGTGTATTTGTGAGATGTTCAAAGTGAGGAGAGGAAGTCCTTTAAGCCCCCTTTCTTGCTGCTCTGGTTGTCTTCTCGCATCAGAATCTTGCTGAGACGCTGGACCACCCAGTTTTTTGATTTGGAGGAAGACTTGGTGGAAGTAGAGCTTGATCCTGAAGTATTGGATGAGATGGAGGATCTGGAGGGACAAAGTGAAGAGGAGATTAAGCGTTTACAACACTCGCCATGCTTAGCTGAGGAGATATGAATAACTCACCTTGGAGTTTGAGATGGGGTTTTATCTTTGCCAGGAGTCCTGGGGGTCTTGGTGTCGGATCTGCTGCTGGATTGGGGAGTCTTTTGCTTGCCGGCACTCCTAGGTGTGCTGTGAGTTTTAGCGAAGGTGGAAAGAAAATCCCGGTCAACGCCTTTGTGTCTGGACGTCTTGCTGCAGGCATGGCAGGTCGCCATCTGGGATAACGAGAGGAAAAGAACATATTCATTATTAATGCTGCATCTATATTCCTCTCTGTCATAATGAGATTTTGAGGTGAAGGTGCCCCCTGCAGAAAAACTCGGCAGAAATATTCTGCAAAAAAATGTTCATAAAAGCCCTTGATACTCCTTTTGTTTCTTTCTGAAACACTCAGTATTTTCACAGCTTGCATTCTCAGGGACACGCAAGACTTTTTTGTGACCGACTGACTCCTGTAACGCAGAGATCAGGATCCTCCGAGGCAGGTCGGTGCTCTGTGATGTGTCTGAGGACAGCCAGTCCAAAGCTCTCACACATCAGCCATCACACAGCTGAGAAACAGTTTACAACCAGCCCAGGGTGAAAATTCCTGACGATTAACAGCGGAGGATTTCCTTTGCCTGTGCCAAAACTTTACATTACCTTTCAGCGTTTTCACAGACATGAAAATAGCAGCGAAAGGGTTAGATGAGGTCGTTGCTGTGCAGTTCCACCTATTCTCAGTGCAGATGTCAGCCAATTCAGAGTTAGACTCATTTAGGAATCATTTGTTCACTATATATATATATATATATATATATATATTACACATGCACACAAAACCTTTCACTCTGCACAAGTAAAAAACCTTGTAGCCACTTGTAAGAATAATGAGGTGCAACTCTTTCCTTATTAGATCCTCAGGATTCCAGGGAAAAACAAATTGGGATCCAAGATTCCTGCTTTCCACACTAAAACTTTGGCAGAACACTTAGAGCACAAACATGCTTTTGTTGACTGTTATTAGGTAATCTGTAATTAAATCAAATTTTTAAAAAGCACAATCCACAGTCTCATAACAGTGTGGTGATACAAAATTTATAAAATGACCCGAATCACAACCACTGATGAAATTTGGAGTTTTTACTCAATTTTATCCCCAATGATTAGATCGCTCTGTGGTGATGGTTGTTAGAATGAAAAGCTGCAACGTTTGTTTTCTGCTGTAAAAAAGAAGTGGGTTAAACTTTCCTCTCTTTCAGTAACTTAAATCCCTTTAGGATATCTAGACCTGATTAAAACCGGTCAGAACAGGTCATCACTTCACAGGTCATCAAAGCCAAGCTGCAGACAGATGCTGAGGAGATGGAAAACTCACCGACACAAACGTAGCCATTTCAGATTCTGACAGGTGGTTGTTTCGTCGACAACAGGAGCGTTGAGTTCGTTTAGTCTGACTGAGCCTGAAGTGTTTACTACACGAGCCTGAGAGTCCAGATTTATAAAGACCGAGCCCTGAGTCTGACCCGCCCATCTCCCCACAGGGGCGTGGCTCAAAGGAGGGCTGACTAATGCTCTGGAAAAAGAGCTGTGTACAAACACATGAGAATCTAATGAGGACTTTATGCCGTTTTTCTATTTTCATATACATTTAAGCATTTTATAAAGAAATTAAGTGTTAAATTTTGATCTCAGTTCAGAATGAATGATTAAAAGCTGTGAACCGGGCAGGGTATAAAACAGATTTATGCCTGATAAAATAACAAAATTAGGTCCCTTCATTTCAAAAGATTAAGCATTCCTCTGAAAGGAAACGCTCTGCAGTGAAATTCCTTCGATCCAACTCATCATCTAAAAAATGAAAAGCATTCTTCTTCAGTTGGGAAATAACATCGTGATCTGATCTCTGCATTTCAGGAAGCAGGTCAGAGAGGATGTGCTGATGATTCAGATAAAGATGGGACAATGTCTTCTATTCAAATCTATTTAGGGACAAAATATCTGGGCTGTCCTCAAGCAAAGAACCATTTCAAAATGTCAAAAACAAGGCAAAGAATGTCCTACTGGCACCTCTTACTTGTTGCATAACAGTTTACCTCAGAGAACCGTTAAGTGGAGTCATGTACGCTGTAAAGTGATGGATCAATCCTCCCTAAAACGCCCTGAAGCAAAACATTAAGGGTCAGTGAAGCATTCAGTCTTCTTAGTACATTAGAAGCAACAGAAAACTGAATTTGTTTGGATCTCTGCTCAGAAACGTTATGAAGATAACATAAATCACAAAACATTCATTCCATGCACCTGCATCATCAGAAAAAGAGAATATAATGACAAAAGTTTAATTATTTTAGATTTTCTTTTGCTTCTCTGAACATCTACAGCAATACTTATATATTTGAGGACAAAAAGGGATCAGTGATAACCCTAAAAGAGGGGAAACTTCACTTTTTGAAGAAGACTGGCGCTGAAACACACCATAAAATTAGTCTACTCTGATTATCGTTGCATCCAAAGTTATGCAACCCTTGTTATTTAGTTGCAGGATAGTTGTTACTGCAAAAATAAAAAGTTATACAACATCATTTAGAGAAAATGAATGATCTAGCATTCCTTTAAGGAACACATATCACCCATTGCACTTCATGCCAGAGTTTTAAACTAACATCATTTTATATTGAGAAATGATGAAGTTAAAGTCATTTTGGTCAAAATGAAAATATTGTTATATCAGTAGATCTTGTACAATCTGTCAGCACGTGTTATGGATGTCAACATATTATAAGAACAGAGGAATGTAAGGAGATAGCAAAAAGAAAAACACCCTCTGGTGGTTGGCTGCAGTATAGGTTTTAGGCCCCGCCCCCTCCGTTCAAACAAATGGGAAATTGTCATGATTACAAAACATGCTGACTTTTTTTGATTCACTGAGTTCTCACATTGCTGTTGTGTGTTTAAATATTCTAATTTACAATTAATTATTTGATGCTGAAGAAAACAAAAACACCTCAACACACTAGCAACAGGTCTGTCATGTGGAAGTTTATTTTACTACATATTAATTCCAAAAATCCTTTAGTTAAGACTTGGCCTTTTATGACTGCTTTATGTTTTGAATTTGGGTTTTAAGTTTTGTGCATTTAAGTAGCTTTTTGTGAAGCACTTTGTGATTTTTGTGACTTCTACTTTACTTATTTTACATCATATTTTTCAAATTAAACAGAAATGAAAAAATAAGTAATCTGGTAATAACGCTCTTTATGATCTATCCCTTATTTATTCACCTTTATAAAAACTTGAGTCTGCTGATAAAACAAACTGGTACACTCAAAAAACAGATTCAGGTCGTTCTTTCAAAGAATATATATAAATTTTGTCAGTTGTCCATAAATAAAATGAATAAACACCAAATTAATTAGATTTTCTTTGTATGGACTAAAAATTATTCTAAACCATCAGAGGCTGATTCTGAACACAAAATAAATGAGTTTGTTTGGGCACTGGGGGGAGGAGGAGCACACTTTTGCACATTCACATTTGTACACAAAGAAAAACAATTCAGTTAAGCTGAAACATTTTTTTTTATTTCACTCCATGTAAATGTAGCACTTTAGCTTTACAATAATTATTATTTGTCTGGTGAACCTAAAATATTTTCTTTCAAAATGGGATTTGTTACAATAACACAAAACTATTGAGTTGCACAACGGTCCACCCTCTTTGAACATTTTGCACTCTCACGACCTCCAAAGTCCTTATCCAATGTCTGTGTCACACAGAAGACAACAGATACAGACATCGGATAAGAGAGGCCATCAAAATAAGGAAGCAGGCCAGGTGGTCTATGAACCAGGACGAGGGGGCCTATGTCTCATTCTCACCTGGGACTCTCTTCTCCAGCGGCCAGCTGGTGGAGATGGGCGTGGCCATCCCTGCAGATATGACAGGTCTGGGTTGGTCACGCCCATCAGGACGAACAGCTGATAATGACATGTCACACCTACATCTGTGACACTTCTGATGAAAACCGCAGACGCGAGTCAAAACATGTCAAGAAGGTAGTTGAACTAAAAATCATCCATTCAATTCAATGACAATTTAGCTTCACTGAATTACATTGTAGTGAGTTGAACCAACTAAAAATGTTCACATCTTATTAATGTGATTTTTTTCCTTTTAAAGGTATTAAAGAAATTGTGTTTGACTGACTCAATATATTTACATTGTCATGATGTATATAGATTTGATTGAACCAACATATTTGTATTATGTGGAAAACCTGCCATCAATCAAATTGAGTTCATCCAATGACAATTTTTTTTGAGTGTATTTGATACAGTTAAAGAAATAAATTCAGTCCAGGAATAAACATGCATCCCTTCAAGTGTCACTGCATTCCTGGAACAATAACTTATTCTTTTCCCGTAGATCATTAGAGCTTCATCAAATCCAAACAAACAAAAAGGTCAAACAATAATGAGGTTTTCTTTTTTCTAATGCTGCAGCCTCCACTGTAACTCCCCCTGAAACTGATTAAAGCTGCAGAGATGAAGTTTTAGATTTTACTGGTTTGAGCTTGATGACTATCAAATGGTTGCTGGGAAATGTGTGTTGGCTCACGACGCAGTATGTGTGTGTGTGTGTGTGTGAATCAGATGCAGACTGATGTTTGCAGCCAACATGACCTCACACCGTTTCTCCTCTGCTGCTGGCAAAACAAAGAATCCTTTACCAGTCCGACTGCGCAAAACAATAACATCACAGCGTCAAAACTACAGCTGAATACTTGGTTTAGCTTTAGTAATAACCTGAAATCTAATCCAGAGCATCACGTGTACCCGTTTAATTTACGCTAATCCTCTGGCATGTTGTGAACGCTACTTGGAGGGACACACGTGCGCCGCCGCCATGGAGAGATTTAATTTTCTCATCTTGGGATTCTGGCTGCAGATAAACCTGCTCAGTGGTCAATCAAGCATAGGGTAAAGGTGAAACCTTAAAGCTTATAGTTTAAAATATATATTTTTGCAGAAACATTCAAAAACATAATTTACTCAGCAACAGTTTATTATTAGTAAATGTTCAAACCAAGCAACCATGACCCTCTACAATAAATAGAAACCTCTGTCTTTCTTACCCGACATGCATGCTTGTGATTAACTTGAAACGTGAGCCACGACAGACTGACTTGACCTCAATCTCACACAAATATATCACCACTGTTCATCTCTGGCAATCACAAACAATGTAGGAACGTCAACAACTGCTGCTTAATATGTACATCTGCAGTGTGCAAGCAGCTGGTAGTGAAATCTTTTTCTGCTCTAATGAAGACAGAACAAACTAATCTGTCAAATGATGTCTGTCTGCACACTAAAGGGGCCTACTATTAGTGCTCATGATGTGCCCGGCTTGATAGAACCCATTTTACTGAGGAATGTGACAACTCTATATGCAGCTTTATTTGTGTTCAATTCGTATTTGTGTCACTAATAAGTTTCAGAAACCAAAAAGTACACATGCATCAGTTTGTGGAACCTAAAGAAAAAATAGATTTCTCTTTAAGTTTAACAGAAATAGTTGTGGTGAGGAGACAAACATTTACAGAGCTACAAACAGACCCACATAAATCAATTCTGCAGATGGACCGACTATATTTAGCCTCAGCTCCATAAATACCTCCTGTCCCGTCCTTCTCCCCGGTGCCAGAGGTCGGCTCGGGTTGATTAGTCTGACCCGAGCATCATGAGATACTCAAAAGGATAAAGAGTAATGGATCGACTGACAGAATTAAAGGCCTGCTGAGATCCTGATAATCAGTCTTACAAATGTTTCTAAGTGCAAAAAGTTGATTACGATCCAGAGAACAAACGTCTGCTTTGGCTGTGAAAGTCATCAGAGAACCCGTCGATACAACACAATGAACCTGGAGGATCAATAAGAGCCGGGTGATGTTAAACTTCCTCTAACCGGGATTGGATCTGCTGAAACGCTATCTGACCGCAGAGCTGCAGAACGCTGTAATATTCATCTACCTCCTGTCTGCCTCAGATGGCGATGAAAACAGTTGTGTTTTATTAAACTAGCCACAGAAAAGGCAAGAAAAAAACAGTGTTTTATTTTATAACCATAATCTATAGGGAGTGGGAATTTACAGGCAGCTAAATGAGATAACGTTATTTATAATGGTTTCAAACAAGCAACTGAAACCATCCTCTTCTTTCTGATGTCTGTAAAAAACAAAATCATAAAATCTATATTTTAAAGACTAAAACATCACCTGGTGTTTACCAGGTTTATAAATGAAGGAAACAAATGTCAACATTTAACATATACCGTTTTAAAATGCAGAAATGACAAAAAACTAGATATTTTCGCTCTTGAAATCCTTGCAGATTAATTGTATTGACCTACTGTATATTAACAGCAAAGCTTTAATTAAAGGAGACAGTTTTCCTGCGGTCCCATCAGTTGAAATCTGGACATTTCAGCCGTTCTGTTGTACTTTGGTCTGTGTGCTCAGGATCTTCATCCTGCAGCACGACTCCGTCTCAACAAAGCTTCAGCTGTTGGACAGATGGCCAAGCATTTCACTCTTCGATACTTCGCTCAAAAACTGCACAGTTCTCAGATCCTGAGGCTGTGAAGCAAGTCCAAATAATCAACCACAGATCAGCACACTTTGACAGTTGGTATGAGGCGTTTGTGTTGTTTGTTTTTCTCTAATTATGATGCTGCTCATTTGGACAAACATCTCTCAATAACGCTGACACATTAAGCCTTAAAACCTTTAAAATAACTATTTATTTTCCATATCCTGTTAATTGTGGATTGAATCCTGCAGCCGTTGACCTGAGGATGGCTCCAGCTGTGCTTTAGACTGAAGCTGCAGAGCTGAAGTGCTCCAGGAATGACTAAATGACGGATCTGAATTTAGAAATCACTGATGATTATAGGAGGTGATGACTGGTGTGTGTGTGTGGCTTTACGTGAGGCGTGCTGTGAATTTCATTTATGTGCTCACGTGCTGATGGATTCGGTTTCAGCAGAGGTGCACGGCGAACGCTGGCGAGTCAAAGGATCTAAAAGCTGCACGGCGGTGGCTTACGGAGCTCGATTCTTATGATTTATTGCAGTTAAAAGAACAAAGGGATTACCAAGTTCCAGGACAGACTTTTATTAGTAACACGGAGATAAAATACACTGACTGGGTTTCAGATGCTGCTATATTTGCATGTCCAGCTTCTCTTTATACGGTTTATTCTGCTCATTGCAGAGAGGAAAAAATAAACCGTGCATGTGTTAAAAATACAATCCTAATGTCTTTACTGCTGCCCAGCTTTATGTTTGCTCCCTAAAGGAAGTTGGCTCAGCTGCTCGACAATGTGGCTGCTTTTATTACATACATGCACATAAACACAGTTAAATCGCTTCACAAAACCCCAACACATGGCGCAGTTAAGTCCCTCTTGTGACATCTAGCTATTCTCTTCCTCAATGTGTTCCCTCATGTGTCGCCCTGAATAAACCTAACTTTCCTGTTTGCTGCAATCACACCGGCAAGAAAACGTTTTCTATGAACACTAAAGAAAAATAAGAAGAAAAGCTAAAAAACAAGGCAGTTTAGAGAAAAGTAATAATCAAAAACATTCTAATAAGAAAGGACAGGCGAGTGTTGAGGTCAAGAAAGGGTGACACCACAAAAAACTGCATATAAGAAAGATTTTCAACCACTGTCACAATTCATTTTACCCCACATCTCATTTTTTTCCTTCTGTAAATGTTTCATAAAATAGCAGTTTGCACATAAAAACCAGACCATAGGAAAGGAAATGTTTCAACAGGTCAAAACAGATGTTAATGGGTGGAAAATGTTCAGAAAGTAGAAGAAAAACTGAACTGTAAAGACACGACATATTATTGTTAAAATATCTCAGCAAAACAAGTTGTTTTATAGTTTTAAAAAGAATGCAAGGTTGTTTTAGGCTCTGAGGGACATTCATCAAGGTCTCAATATCAGAGCTTCTGGTCATTAAACGAAGGAAAACTCTAACTATTAAAAAAAATAGCTGTTTATTTAGCTTTTATTAGCAGAACTTCAAAGAAATTGTTCCAAATGTTTCATCAATTATGTTTTTTTGTTGTTCCTTTCACAAAAAAGAATAGATATAATTTGTTTTTATTAGATTATACCAACAAAAATCTGGAGGGTGAAAATCTCCACAACAGAAGAAGAAGCCGTTTCAGGTCATTATAACAGCAAAAAGCTGATATTCAGAACTCATTTTACTAATTTATATTTTAAGATTAAATACTTAAAAATGTGAATGTGAAATTAATATCTAAATATTAAAGACGTGTCCTTTGTTAGACATGATCGGCAGCAAATGCGTCTAAGAGCATCTGATGCTGTGAGTAACAGGTTAATTCAAGTGTTGTGCATAAATTAAATCCTAAAAAAACAACATGAATATATATGGACAGGGAAATAACTGAACTGAATGTGTCACGGCTGTAACAAACAACTCTGCTGGGAAGTATAAATCTATTCTCATGAAGGAAGGAGAGAAGAATGGAGGAGGAGGAGGAGAAAACGCTGCTCTTCTGTGCTCCATTTACGGTATCTGTCTCTCTTGTGGGGCTGCAATCCAACTTATTTCCATATCCGCCGCTAGATAACCTGTCCAGCATGCATAAACACATCTGATTTACAATATCTGTAAGACACAGCTCCACAGAGCTGAGGAAAACCTGTCATGCTCTGGCATCCGCCCCAAGGGCAGCGCATTTACACATCTCAAAGGGAAATATGGTGTGAAATGATGAAAGGGATTTAGAGCCTCAACTATAAATATTCTAAACAGCACAAACGGAGGAGTGAAGATGTGTTTCCAACGATCACATGCTTCTTCTTTTGACACAAATTTACTGTAAATACACATTTATATACAACGTGCACGATGTTTAGATGGTGCAGAATCTCACAGGCGCTCACCCCAAAGGCCTAAAGAACGCAACGCGACCTGAACGAAGGCTTTAAGATAAAACAGCAATGAAAACTATCAGCGAAACTTAACGTCCCGCAGACACTCCCTTCAAGAGGATTGTTTTGACACTGGTGGAGACAAGAAACGTGGTACCAGGTTCTGCAAATACTCAGGTTCTGGTTAAGATAAACGTCTATCTAACGCACGCACTCACAAATCCAAACTGTTAAGTGACAGCGTGTTGCAATTCTTTCTTGGAGAAACTGTCTTCTTGTGGCTGCTTTGGCAGTAAGGACAACAGACTACTGCTCACACAGCAATAACGCTCATCTCCTAAACACAAACAAACGCAGCTAAAAACAACTTTAAACTCAAGTAGGAAACTGGTATTTAGGATCTACAGAATCCAGTTGTTTGACACTTAAAAAAGTCAACGGGCACAAAGACAAAAACACAGCCGTGCTTCAGTTTTCACTTCAACAAGATTCAAATATGAACTTTTAAAAGTAGCAATAACCCAAATAAACAAATCATCATATTGTTTGATTACTAGGAAATAGAACTTATTATGTATATTGTATAAAAGTAAAGCAATCCATTGGAGAAAATAAAAAATACGCCCAGTGACCTTGACAATAGAACAAAATGAATCAAATTTTCAAAATGTTAGAGTAAATTTGACATGATTTATAGACTAAATACAACTTTGAAAATAAAAGAAAATTGGTACTGAACTTAATCAGGCTGAGGAATATTTAAAAACTAATCAACCATCATCTCATATATCAGACAGCCAACCATTTCTCTGTATTTTCTTGCATCAACAAGTTCACCTCCATCCTCAACGTGCATCTTGATGGAGTAGATCCTGCCTTACAATCTGACATACCAAACCTTTCCTGTATTTTCATTATGCATCTGGTTTGTTTCATGTTTCTTTCTCCTTCTTTTTGTGTGAACTCAATAAGAAAGCTTTCAGTTTTCCGAGATCTTTCATTTTAAACTGTTTACTTAACATTTCTTTTACCTCATTAACTGATTTTCTCGCGTGTGAGTGTCACGCCACTGCTTCCTTTTATTAACTCCTGATGGGTACAATTAACACGTGAAGGACGGCATTGTAGCAGCACCTCTAATTATATTTCCAAACTATGACGACACACATCTAATTTTATGCATCACTCTCAGCGTGCTTCTTCTTCTTCCTGCTTCTGTTACTAATCTTTGTTTATCTGCTGGGAGCCAAAGAAACAGGAGCACTCTGCATTTCTCCTCTTATCTGTACCGCTCCACCAGTCGCCTCGCCATCACCCCTCTACTGTAGTCAGGTGTGTGCCAGCTCACACTAATGTGCTTTGAGTCGCTGCCTCTTGACCCTCCAGAACCTGACGGGACAGTGACCGAGGACATTCCCCGGGCTTACTGCTTTACTACCAAGTCAAGTGATAATCAAACACAAACTATTCACTGTAAAGATGACTGTTATGGGCAGAAACTTGTGTCATCAGAAACTGAATTTGAATTAGTTATATTTGAATATGTATTGCTCGGATTGAATCTGAATTGTTCAACTTGAATAAATGCTTTGAAAAAATGAATCTGAATTACTAATTTGAAATTCAATTTATTTGTTTGGAAAAGACTTTCACTAAATTGAAACTGAATTTAATGTTTTGAAACTGATTTCATTTGCTTTGAAATTGCATTTAATTCAAGTGAAAATTCAGTTTCAATAGTTTCTGTTTCAGTTCCCACCGTTCAGATTCAGTTTTACAATTCAATTTCAAAACTTAAATTCACTTTTCTGTGCCACACATCCGGGTCCTGAGAAAACTCCAGCTCAATCGAGTGCAGATAGAATACTAAACTGATTTTCACGCGGTTTTTTTTTTTTTTTTGC